>JARQOC010000001.1:478753667-479206167 GCA_033576535.1 Allobates femoralis | reverse complement strand
GCGGTGGCGGTTTGTGCCATGCAAAGTATAGGTGCAGTTGCGCCAAATGCAGTTTTGAACTTATGGTAGGTGTGGCCGCAAAAAAAAAACCCGGTCAGCTGAGTTTTTTTTCACAGCCGCACCTGCTGCAAGTGCAAAATTGCAATTGCTGCACCTGCTGCAAGTAAGTCTATACTTTGCATGGCAAAAAACGCAAGCGCACCATAAGTGTAACGGTAATGCGGCTAACGCGGCAGATGTGGTTCTTTTACTGCATCTCCTGCGAATTACGAAAAATGCTGATGTTATTTTTTTGGATATATTTTTATGATATAATTTATATATAAAAATATATTGGATATAATAACAATTATCAATATAAATATTACTACTTTGACTATATTGCTATGCAGAATGTATATTGATTGCTTCCTTAAATAATATACTGTAGCTATTATTGCATACATTTTGCTGTAGTGTGCTCAATATGAGCTCTGACAAATCAAAAAGCTCTGTTAGAGCTAAGAATGCTGCACGCCAGCGCAAGAAGCGTGAGCAGGAAGATCCGGAAAAAAGATGTCTCCGTTTGGTTAAGCTCAAGGAGGATATGAATAAAAGAATTGCAAAGGAGTCTGCTGAAAAAAGAAGCAGTCGGTTGGCCAAAAAAGCTGAGGTGGAACGAAAAAGACGCAAAAAACAACAGGTGAAGGTGCAAGGAGAAGCATCTACCTCTGATATGGCGTCTATATCTGTGTCTCCAACACCTTTGGAAACTCAACTGCCTACAACATCTGGCCGCAAAAAAAAAAAGGTGAAGGTGCAAGGAAAACCATCTACCTCTGATATGGCGTCTATATCTGTGTCTCCAACACTTTTGGAAACTCAACTGCCTACAACATCTGGCACGGGTAAAGTGAAGTGCAAAGGTTCTTCTAAAACAAGAACAGACAAGACTGCTTCTGCCATCACAAGACACAAATTGGCTAAAGTCAAGCGTTTACAAATTATGTCACCTACCTCAAAACAACGCCGTTTGGCCCATTTGGCTGCCTCACAGCGTCAATTACGCCAAAAAAAAAACCTCAGGAATAAGTCTTCAGTCACTATTTCTTTTCTTGAATGTGTTGAAACTTCTACACAGCTACGCCTTATTTTTGTAGGCATCTACAAAAAACGTCATCGGTTGCTCACTTCACCAACGTCATTAATCCCTATTGGCTTTACTGATGATGATAGCAGTATTTTAGAACATACCTGTGGGCCCATGAATGTGTTATGTGAACATTGTGAAGCACAACATTTTGAGGCTGAAAGGCCATCTGATGGACAGTTCTCCCTTTGTTGTCACAAGGGTAAAGTTAAGGTACCATTACCTCAGTACCCTGAGCTCTTCACTACTTTACTAAAAGGAGACAGCCCATATAGTAAAAATCTCATGGAGAATATCAGGAGCATTAATAGTTCCTTTGCATTTGCTTCGATGGGTGCAAGTGTTTCGCAACCACCTGGACACGGTCCTTATTGTTTCCGGATTCACGGCCAAATTTATCATAGAACTGGAACTCTCCACCCCGCTGAAGGTCAAGTTCCAGCATATGCACAGCTCTATATTTTGGATAGTGCTACTGCTACTGAACAACGCCTACAGTCTCCAGAAAATCTCAAGTGTAATCCAGCCTTGATGAGAATTATTGCTGAGCAATTGGAAGGTATTAATCCCTTTGTTTCAGCCTACAAAATGTTACGGCAAGTGGAGGAAGAGGAAGAACAGAAAGCATTTGAACATGGCACAAAAATGCCTAATATCATCATGGCAATTAAACAAGACAGAGAGCAAGACCCAAGACGGTATAACAACCCTACTGTCCATGAAGTTGCAGTCATCTTTGAAAATGCTGATGGAGAGCCACCATTTAATAGAGACATTTTAATACATCTAAAACCAGACACAAATAATCCGTTGGCCCCCAAAACACAGCAAATAAGTATTTTACACAGTAATTTGGATGCATTACTGTATCCATTGTTTTTCCCTCATGGAGAGCAAGGGTGGCATGAATCACTCATGCACCAAGGCCAAAATCCTCGCAGGGTGACACAGCTGCAGTATTACTGTTATTTGCTGTCAGTACGGGCAGAATTCAATCCTGTCCTTAATGGAGGAAAACTGACACAGCAGTACTTGGTGGATGCCTATGTTAAGATCGAGGCCAATCGTTTAAATTTTATACGACAACACCAGAAAGATTTGAAGGTGGAAGATTATTGTCTCCTTCAAGAACATTTGCTGAGAAAATCCGTAGAAAAAGGAATCCCCATTGGCAAAACCGTAATTTTACCATCTTCCTTTGAGGGAAGTCCCCGAAACATGCAGCAGAGGTATCAAGATGCCATGGCGATTGTAACTAAATTTGGAAGACCAGATCTTTTTATAACGATGACCTGCAATCCAAAATGGAGTGAAATTGTAACCAATTTACAGCCATGGCAGCGTGCTGAACATCGCCCGGATTTAGTGGCACGTGTATTCAGGATTAAACTTGAAGCCCTTTTGAAAGATATTAATTCTGGATTATTTGGCAAGGTTTGTGCTATGGTTCATGTGATAGAATTTCAAAAGCGAGGCCTACCACATGCTCACATTCTAATTATTCTGGATGCCAACTCAAAACTAAGAACTGAGGTGGAAGTGGACAATACTGTTTGGGCTGAAATTCCTGATCCATCACATTACCCTCTGCTCCATCAAATTGTCATGCAACACATGATCCATGGCCCCTGTGGACAACACAATCCCAATTCTCCATGTATGGAGAATGGAAAGTGTAAAAAAAATTTTCCAAAACAGTTTCAAACAAAAACTGTTATACCTGAGGATGCATATCCAAGTTATCAAAGAAACGAAGGACCTTCTTTTTCACACCATTCCAAGATGATTGATAATTCTTGGGTGGTTCCATATAACCCTTTCCTTCTATTAAAATATAAGTGCCATATCAATGTGGAAGTATGTGCTTCCATTCAGAGCGTAAAATACCTCTTCAAATATGTGTACAAAGGTCATGACAAAGCCAATGTGGAAATTTGTGAAACCAACATCAGACACGATGAAACTCATAAATTCATGGATTCCAGATATGTCAGTGCACCAGAGGCAGCTTGGCGAATCTTTGCTTTTCAAATGCATAGACAATCTCACAGCATTAGTCGTCTTGCAGTACATCTGCCTGATTCACAATCACTTTTTTTTCACGAGGGTGATTCTGCGGACAACATCAGTTATTCAATGGACAGACAATCAACACTCATGGCCTACTTTACCCTCAATGAGAATGATCCCAAAGCTCGGGAGTACTTATATCGTCAAATTCCGGAGCATTATGTTTGGAAAGAAGGTGCATGGGAAGTTAGAAGGAGAGGAGGTGCTTCAGTCATTGGTAGACTCTACACTGTTAGTATTCAAGAACAAGAACGTTATTTTTTAAGGCTGTTGTTACTCCATGTTAAAGGAGCTACAAGTTTTGATAACCTTAAGACTGTTAAGGAAGTCACATACCCAACGTTTAAAGAGGCGGCATTAGCCCTTGGATTGCTCTTCGATGACAGTGTTTGGAGAAAAACTTTATTGGATGCCTGTGTTCTCAATATGCCTGCACAGCTCCGTGAAATGTTTGCGTATATATGTGTCTTTGGTCCTCCTAATCATCCCCTGGAGTTGTGGCAAGAATTTAAACAACACTTCGTTCAAGATTACTGCCATGCCTACCACCCTGACACTGATGATTGTGAACATTGTGAAGGATACGCCATGACTGATGTTGAACATGTTTTAAAATTTCATGCTAAACATTTCATTGATTTTAATCTGCCACGCCCAAAAAGAAAACCACACATTCGTCCTCAATACAACAAAGAAGAAGAGTTAGTAAGAGCACATGAAATGAAAGCCACCTTAAATGATCAACAACGTTTGGCCTATACTGCAATCCATAAAGCTTTAGAGGATACAAGTGATAAGCCAAAGTGCTTTTTCCTTGACGGTCCCGGTGGAAGTGGGAAAACATATCTGTATCATCTATTGATTCATGAACTGAGAGGAGAAGGAGAAGTTGTCTCACCTGCAGCCAGTACAGGGATTGCTGCTAATCTATTGCAAGGAGGAAGAACTATCCATTCACTGTATGGCATACCAATACCAATTAATGAGACATCCGTTTCAAGAATCAAAAATGATACTGATGCGGCCCAACATTTGAAGACTACCAAACTCTTCATCATCGATGAGTCTACTATGTTGTCAAAATACGCTTTGCATGTAATTGATCAATTATTACGGGATGTCATGACAACTGATGTCTTCAACAAAAATAAATTACCCTTTGGAGGGAAAGTCATTGTTCTGGGAGGAGACTTTCGGCAGTGTCTTCCTATCATCTCCCACGGAACAAGGACAGACATTGTAGAGAGCTGCATTAAATATTCACGACAATGGCAGCTTTTCAATCAATTGCCGCTCATTAACAACATGCGCTCCATTGATTCTGAATATAGCAATTGGTTAATTCAATTGGGAAATGGAGAATTGTCCAATGATTACAACCTTGGTGATGATGTCATTGAGATCCCGCAAGACATGATCTGCACTGGCTCTTTAATCTTGGACATATTTGGTGAAAACATTGTCATTGATGTGAATAATGATGAAAGTATTCAGAATGCTGCATCACATGCCATTCTTTGTCCCAAAAATGACGCTGTGGATTTGATCAATTCAAAAGTGATGGATTGTATTCCTGGAGAATACATGGAATATATGAGCCATGATTCCATTGATCCAGATGAGACGGAAAATCCTGAACAATATCCTGTGGAATTTCTAAATTCTCTAACACCAACAGGAATGCCTTCTCATCTCCTGAAATTAAAAGTTGGTACAATTATAATGCTTTTGCGTAATTTTAACAGCAGAAAAGGACTTTGCAACGGGACTCGGATGATTATTATTGCTTTGTTTGACAACTTGATACAAGCAAAAGTAATTTCTGGCTCGGATGAAGGAAATGTAGTCTTCATTCCAAGAATTGATCTCTGTCCATCAGAGACTGGATTGCCTTTCAAACTAAGACGTCGGCAATTTCCCGTGAAGCCTGCCTTTGCCATGACCATAAATAAATCTCAAGGACAAACTTTGGAGAAAGTGGGGATTTATTTGCCAGAACCTGTTTTTGGCCATGGACAATTATATGTGGCTTTCTCACGTGTGAAGAGACGATGCAATGTGAAGGTGAAAGTGGTGGATTCATGCATTCAAGGGAAATTGGTGCCTAACTGTGAGAAAGTCTTCACCAAAAATATTGTCTATCGGAATATTTTGGGATGAACTTTTGCATATTTTATATTTTTACCTTTTCTATTTAAAAAAAAAAAAAAAAAAAAAAAAAAAAAAATTAGTTTAGTCTTTTCAATTTCAGTTTTTTATGTGCATAGTTTATACAATGTTTGTGGAAAAACACATTTTAGATTTCATTGGAGATGTGTATCATTCTGATTTTATCACAGGGTGATAGAAACCACTATTTTAAGCTCCAGTGCTTTACGTGCTGAGAGATTTGATTCTTATTCTTTAAAGGGAGAGGTTTTTGTGAACAGCTAAGAGACGGGTGGGACGGCTGTTCACACACATCTCATTACCAAGGTGTGTTCCACATGTTTAGATAGATAGGGACAAACATAAATTATTAATTAGATTCTACCACGACATTTTTCTTAGATTTTTTCACTTTGTTGAGGAATATACTAAATGATAATAATTGTACATGAAGGACTTATCAAGAACATACTTGCTGTAATTTTCATAATTGCATATATGTAATTTGTACTTAACTTGCAGTTTGTGCAGACAACATAGTTGTGGCAGTGTCATCCACATCAACTGCAGTCACCTGTGGTTAGTTAGTGGATGCATCTTATGCACCTGCTGAAGCTATGTTAACTCCATTTACTGTAGGTTAATTACAAGTTTTTTTGTTATTGCACGGATATTGCTGCAAGTCTGTAGTTGGTAACTCCTTCTGTATCAATTTACAAAATTTTATTATTTACATCACAATCCTCAAAAAATCTAAGAAAAATCCAGCAATTAAAAATATCTAAATTATATCAATTCGGATTTAGTTAGAGTAGGTCCCACCAGGCGTAAGGGCATCTTGACGCGATTGGTGGGCTGACACAAAGTGGCTGATACATATATTAGTACTGTTAATTCATCAATTCAAAAAATTGACATATTAAGAAGTATTGCTACTTTGTGTTCTAAGACCCTTACAACATAATAGTTCAATTTTCCTTAAATGATATCAACCATACTAATATATGTAGTTGGTGTAAAGATGTCATTGGAATAATTGGATTATTATTTGAAAATCTAAAAAAAACATTAAAAATATTCTAGACACCCGATGCATTTGCATCGGGCTCACAGCTAGTTTACAATAAATAGTTATCCACACTTATCAACGGGCCCTGTGGGTCCCAATGGCGGTACCATTATTTACCCAGCACAACACTTTAATACTAACCCATAGTACAGGCTCCAGCCTGACCAGGACCTTAC
The DNA here is from genome assembly GCA_033576535.1 of Allobates femoralis. Taxonomy (NCBI): domain Eukaryota; kingdom Metazoa; phylum Chordata; class Amphibia; order Anura; family Aromobatidae; genus Allobates; species Allobates femoralis. Next base: position 479,199,575 of record JARQOC010000001.1, on the reverse strand, counting down.
ACTCCGCATGTGATCCATCATAACACATCCATGGATCACATACATTCTCACACACACTCACAGCCCATCATAATACATGCATGGACTGCGGCTCTTCTGGGTCCATAACAGGGATTGGCCAACCTGAGTACCCGGGGAAACAATGCGTCACCAAGGCCTCCTCACCACGTGTCCAGGCCACCAGCCGCCACCAAACCTCCATACTCAGGCAGGTTTCCAGGTCGACGACCGTGCCCCACGCCTGAGTCGAGCGCCCTCCAGCCTTGGTTCCCCACTCTAGGAGACCTCTTAACCCCTGCGTCTGGCCACAGGTTCACACACTCGCTGGGTCTCCCCCACTGACATCATACATGGCACTTTTACATAAGCCATCATCTCTCATACATGGCACTTTTACATAAGCCATCATATACTTCCATGGGTCCTTTACCGACTGTCTAGTCGGACCCAACAACGGCTATGCCTGCCTGGCATGATTCACACATGGTGTACAGTTCACTCTAACATACGAGAACTGCTGTCTTACCAGGCACGGATCCAGGTCTAGCAACCTGAGCCACGGGTACACCATGCATCCCCAACGGCTCCTTCCCGGACGTGTTTCGCCCCACGTCCAGACTAGCATCCACCTGGTTCAGCCACGGTTTCCCCACTCTAGGAGCCATAGCGCCCCTTTCCCGGCCACCGGTTCGCACACACACAAAAGAGGGTCAGGGGCCTCTCACACGGAGATAAGCCAGCTCTCCTCTCATCCCAACGGGATGGATCGCCTCTGCATGTCTTCACACCACAGAGCTCTGGACTGCTCTCATCTCCAGTCATCTCTAGTCTGGCCTCTGTTGTTCCCCACACAAACACCTGGACTAGCTCTTATCACAGCTGCCACACCCACACTGCCACACCCACCTGGGCTGCTATGCAATCAGTACAAATTGCTCTCTCAGCCACTCATTGGTGTCATAATTCCTTCAGGTATTAATACACTGTGTACCGGACAGGATTACAGCACACACTCTCAGCTGTTAACTCACTGTGTTCCGGGTAGGTTTAACACAGCACACCCACAGTAAAACCGGTTCATGTGAACAGGTTCCTAAGCCGACATCCCATGTGATGCACCCCGGCCATGGGACCATGCCGGCTGTGCCTCACAATATACACAAATACAGATATACACACAAATACAAAAACACACATACAGATATAGATACAGAGACACATCTATTATATAATCGCGGATCGGAAAAGCGCCCCTCTCGGCGCTACTTCCGGCGTGGTCATGTGGATATGCGCGAAGCATTGGCCGCGAAGCGGCCATTGCGAGCCGTTATAGGTGGACAGTCAGCCGCCGCCGCCACCGCCACCACCACCCCCACCACCACCCCCCGTGGACGCTTCACTTCCAGCACCTCCTCACATGGCAGTGCTGTGGACGTCTGAATCTCATCCTCCTCACTCAGACACCTGGCAGGTTCCAGCCTGCTCACTCACAGCTGCAACCCAGTGAGTCAATCAGCACATCTTTACTCACACACAGACCTGAGATGTGATTAACCCCCTGTGCACCATTCAGGTTTAGCCCAGCAAAGCAATCATCCCCACAGGTTCAGCCGCTCATTAGGCTCATGAATGTATCAGATCTTCAACACTCACACTCAGCTGTTTTACTCAGCTCATGAAAAACATTCAGCTGTTAACCCCCTGTACATCGGACAGGTTTCACACACCACACACAATCAGGAAAACCGGCCCATGTGAACACAGACCTGCATTGATAACCCGTGTGATGCACCCGGACAGGGGCCACATCACCACACCTCACTTTCTCCGCACTTCACTCACTTTCTCCGCACACACATACACACACATACTCCGCTATACTTACCACCGGCCCTGCATTACCGACATGTCGACGCCCCCCAACTACTCGATCAAATATCGCGTCCAATAAGTCTCGCCAAACTTCCCGGACCCCATATTGGATCCAGTCGTCCGCGGGCGCCGACATGTCAACTCAGGATCCTGCCGGCAGGGAAGACGTAGGGTCGGTGCTAACTATAGCGAAGTGTCTGTGTTTGTGTATGTGTGTATGTATGTATGTGTGTGCTGACCACTCTGCCCACAGCGCTGCACTCACCACTCTGCCCACGCCACTGTGCTCACCAATCTCACCGCACTCACTGCTAACCACTGAGCCAACGCACTCACTGCTAACCACTCAGCCACCGCACTCCATGCTAACCACTGAGCCACCGCACTCACTGCTAACCACTGAGCCACCTGTATACACACAATTCATTTCACCCCACTCCCCTAACCATTAGTAAATATACTATATATGGATTCTACACTACCCGATTCTTTCGAATCGGCCCGCCATCTATATATATATATGTGATTATATAGGAATTATCAGTATTATGTATGTGATTATGTATAAATTACTGACTCGCGCCTATTCTGCAAGGACTCGCAACGCCCGCTTGGCGGCCATTGCGAGTGAGGCTTTGCGAATCAGTGGCGCCGGCAATGCTTCACAGGTCGCGTGGGCGCTGCGCCCACGCCCACAACGACGGAAGCAGCACCGGAACTTACAGAAGTGCGTTAGGGAAATTATATATTACATACTGATAATCTATTATATAATTGCTGTAGCGACTTCCCTCGCACACGCCGCTACCTCCGTGGCTTTGTTCGTGGACGCGCATCGCCCACGCGACTCACTCGCAATGCCCGCCAAGGGGGCGTTGGGAGTCGTTGCAGCAGCCCGAGCAATGCCCTATACACAGATTCTAGAATCCCGATGCAATTGCATCGGGCTCACAGCTAGTACATACATAATCAGACACACACATACAGACACACACACAGATACATACACATACAGACACACACACACACACACACACACATATTACCACATTCAGATGATCTTGATTCATGCAGAGCAGGAGAGGAGGCACTGGGAGCTGCATGGAGGCTGCATAGGTTAAGCAGAAGCAGTTTCTTCTAGGACCTTGATTTCAGTCATGTGATCAGTCACATGACTGGAACTAATATATAATGTAAGAGGTTTGGCTCACTATAAAGTGGCGGGTGCTCAGAAGAAAAAGGTCCAGTATATTATAAATTATTTCTGGCACACCAAAGATATGAGAAGAATAATGTGGCACCCCATGGGTTAATGTGCCACAATAACATCACATGGGTTCTCTCCCCCACTACACACTGACAAACACTACCACCTCTGGGCAAGAGGGGGAGCACCACCTGCTTCCTTATATACTCTTGCTCATGAGGGAGCGCTCAGTCTAGTCCCTGCAGAACAGCAGAGAACAGTTCAGCTCGGAGCAGGGCTGTGAAGAGGACACAGAGCAGAGTTAGCTCAGTGCAGACCTAGCAAGGGTCAGAGGAACAGGAGAACTACAGATTGAGGAACACGTCTGGGAGCTGGAGTGATACCTTCACTTGCCCCAGAAGAGCACACAGAACGGACACCGGATCCGGTACTGTGTCTGGCAACCACAGCACAGTAAATCCAGGAACAGTGGGATCTTTAGATGCCCTAGTACCAGTGCAAAGCAACACGGAGGGGTCAGCACAGCACAGAGGACTCAAGTTGCCTAGCCAAGTGGTGCCAGCAGAATACAGAGAGAGAGATGTGAGAAATCCCAGCAGCTTAGCTAAACGCAGCAGCCAGGACACACACACAGTACAGCACAAGGACGCTGACGACCCCGGACAGGGTGGGAAGAGAATTCAGCCCCATTACAGACTCCGTGGACTATAATCTGCACTAACATCAGCAGTAAAGCTTTGGAAAACAGCACAACTGTGAGTCTGTGTATTAATTGCGACCTTTGCTCCAGATTCAACACAGGGAGCTTTCCCCTGCTACAAGCCTGTCAGCTCTGCAGCATCAGGAAAGGAAGAGAACTGCACCAGTGTCTACCAAACGTGAGTGTGTGTCCTTTAACCCTACTCCACCATCTATAACCCCAACAGACTTAACTCCTTACTGCCCCGGGGGACATAGTTCTCCCCACTGGAACTGTACCATCTCCGCTGCCATTCCATCACCCCCGGAGGTTCTGCAGCAGCGGCGGCCCCATTACTGGCCGCACCAAGTGGGTGGCGTCACCCGTGACAATCCCCTTGTAAATAATTCCCCTTTTATTGTGCGGGCCCAGGGACACGGTCCGGATCAAGCCACCTGTGACATCCCCGACACCGACCGGTCCGGTACCGAGTACCCCCGTCCGTGGGGCTCCACAATAACACTTGCAGTCTTTGTGCTAGTGGTGCTTTTTTTATTGCTCAAAGGTGATAGTCTTGTGATAAACAATTGTAGAACGTTTTCAGCCTAGTTGGGCTTTCTTCAGTACAGACAATACCTTGTGAGACTAGACATAGGTTTATAGAGAATAGATTAATCCCTATGTTGTCAGCACCTTATAATTGTGAAATCCTGTATGAGGTAACAAATTTATTTCATGTGGCTCACGGGTTCTGCCAACAAGGGCTTAAGTATAGTGGTATTTGTCCATAGGGAGACTTTCAATGGCGATGAGCTCAACTGGGCTGGAAACGTTCTACAATTGTTTATCACAAAACTATCACCTTTGAGCAATAAAAAAGCACCACTAGCACAAAGGCTGCAAGTGTTATTCTTCTCATATCTTTGGTGTGCCAGAAATAATTTATAATATACATGACTGGAACTGGCAGGTCCTTCAGCCTCCATTCATCTCCCGGTAAGCTTTCTCTCTTATTGTGTACCGATCACAAAGATCAGTACAGAGCAGGAGAGAAGAGAGAGGGCCACTATTTGTGAGCAGGTCTCCTCTGCTTCCGCTCACAGACAGCTATGGGCCCTCTCACTGCTTCAGGGCCCCGACATCTGCCTTGGTATGCTAGGTGCTAGCGCCAGGCCTGTACCCACTCTTCAAAAAACTCCATTCCAGTCACTTCAGCACCATACTGCACAGAAAGGAGTTGCTAAAATGAGGTCCTCAAAAAATACACTCCTATGTAGATGGCTCACTAGTGAATCAGCTAGAATAGAGTTGCTAAAATGAGGTCCTCAAAAAATCAATTCAGATCCAATGTAGTAAATGATGTGGACTCTGTTGTTGCGCTCTGTTACGCTTTTCCCAGCCAGTGTCGGCTCCAGATCTTCGTGGGCCCCGGGCGAAAGAGTCTTAATGGACCCCTTTTACACTCTGCCCCCGCCCCTCCAAATTATATGTGACACACACAGCTCTGCTACATGCCCATAGACATAGATGGCTCTGCTACACACACATGTAGACACACAGTTCTGCTATATGCACACTACACATAGTACACACACACAGCTCTACTACATGAACATACAGATACACACACAGCACTGGTACATGCCTAATTCATGCACATATAGACACACTCCGCTCTGCTACATGCACACTACATATAGAGATACACATATTGCTCTGCTACATGGACACTACATACCCTGCTCTGCTACATGTACAATGCATGCATATACAAACACACAGCTCTGCTCACGTATACAATACATGTACATACATATTCACACAGCTCTGCTGCATGCACAATACATGCACATACAGATACACACCCAGCTCAGCCACATGGACACTACATGCACACTACTCACCCAAGTCTACTACATGTACAATATATGTACATCCAGAAACACACACAGCTCTGCTACATGCACATACATATGCACAAACACAGATATACACAAATACACACAAATACAAACACACATACATAGAGACACACAGACACATACGTGCATACATACATAATCAGACACACATACATATTACCACATTCGGATGATCTTGATTTGTGCAGAGCAGGAGAGGAGGCATTGGGAGTTGCACGGAGGCTGCAGAAGTTAAAGGGAACCTGTCAGGTGGTTTATGCCCCCCCAGCTATCACTGTCTGTACCTGTAGCTTTATAATACCATTCTAATCATCCCTGTCTGAGCTCATAGTGTAATATGAAAGGTGAAAGAAAAACATTTATACACTGACATTTCAGTCCCCACCTTGGAGGAGGGGGACTGTCTGGCAGGATAATAGTTAACTCACTTTTAACTTGGATAGCTAAAGGACCTGTGTGATGTAACGATCATGTGACCATAGTGGGCGGACCCAAGCCAGCAAACATATTATGTTCTATGAGAACTTAGCTCCGCCTATTGTAGTCACATGGATGTGACATCACATCAGGTCTCCCAACATGTTCTAGCACAAGGCTGAAATGTTAACTATTAACCTGCCAAACAGTCCCCGTCCTCCAAGCTGGGGACTGACTGCCTCATTACATAAGAAAATGTAAGTGTATAAATGCTTTTATTTCACCTTTCACATTACACTATGAGCTCAGACAGGGATGATTAGAATAGTATTATAAAGCTGCAGGTACAGACAATGATAGCTGGGGAGGCATAAACTAGCTGACAGGTTCCCTTTAAGCAGAAGCAGTTTTTTCTAGGACCATGATTTCAGTCATGTGATCAGTCACATGACTGGAACTGGCAGGTCCTTCAGCCTCCATTCAGCTCCCGCCTCCCGGTAAGCTTTCTCTTCTGTTGTGTACCGATCACAAAGAGCAGTACAGAGCAGGAGAGAAGAGAGAGAGGGCCACTATTTGTAAGCGGGTCTCCTCTGCTTCTGCTCACAGACAGCTGTGAGCCCTCCAACTGCTTCAGGGCCCCGGTATGCCAGGTGCTGGTTAAGGGCCTGCACCCATTCTTGGAAAAATTCCATTCCAGTCACTTCAGGACCAAGCTGCAGATAATGGAGTTGCTAAAATGAGGTCCTCAAAAAATCCACTCCGATGTAGACGGCTCACTGGTGAATCAGCTAGAATAGAGTTGCTAAAATGAGGTCCTCAAAAAATCCACTCAAATCCAATGTTGTAAATTATGTGGACTCCGTCGTTGCGCTTTGCTACGTTTTTCCCCGCAAGGCTACACCCATTCTTTGAAAAAGTCAATTCCAGTCACCTCAGCACCAAACTGCAGAATGTAGTTGCTAAAATGAAGTCCTCAAATAATCCACTCCAATCTAGATGGCTCACAAGTGAATCAGCTAGAATGGAGTGGCTAATGAGGTCCTCAAACAATCCACTCTCATCCAATGTTGGAAATTATGAGGACTCTCTCAGTTGTGCTCTGTTACGTTATTCCTTGTGAGGCTCTGCCTACTCTTGGAAAAACTCAGTTCTAGTGATGAACGAGCATACTTGGGATGCTCGGCGAGCACCGAGTAACGTCAAGATGCTTGGGCAGATGCTTGGCTCCCCGTCCCTGCATGTTGGTGCTCTTTACAGAGCCAGCCCACATGCAGGGATTAGCTACCACACACTGTAAGGCCACAGCCATGGTGGTTGTGGCATTACAGTGATTGGCTGGCCGCACAGCGTTGTGTTCGTGCCGGCAGCTAGCGATTTAAACACAGCTGATCTGACAGCTGTTTAAATTTCCTGCGCAAACATCAGCTGTTTGGTGTCAGCGCGGGAAATTTAAACAGCTGTCAGATGAGCTGTGGTTTTTTTTTTTTAAATCAAATCATTTTTGTTTGAAAAATTGTACCCAAAAGGTAAACATTACAATCAAAATTTTGGTATATAACACATACAACAGTAAACTCCATATACCAATCCGTATAACAAGTCATTTTAGTATGCAAACCTTTTCCCCCTCCCCACACCCCCCTTTAAAACATCCCTTATTTTCCATAATATATCAATGTGTGACACTGTATATATTGTTTAAGTACTATAGCGGAGCACATTCTATATTAAGTCCCCATAACAGAAGGTGAAAGACCTCTGGGTCGTTGTATCCTATCTCTCAGCAGAGCATCAGAGGCTAGCCCCGGGCAATCCATCCAACTACCCCATACCCTCTCTAAGTGTTCATGCTGTCCCCTCTTAATATAAATGTTTTGTTCCATCCTGATAATAAAATTGATTTTATTTATCAGTTCTTGTTTGACTGGTGGTTTATCATCTAGCCAATGGGCTGCTATGAGTTTTCTGGCCACATACAATATTCTGGCTATTGTCAATTTACCCCATTCGTCTGTATTAGTGTGTCGCCCCAGGGTATGGGGTACTCTGGTATCAGGCGGCAGAAGGGTTAACTGTGTGTCACAGGGAATGGCCCCCGCGCCTGATCCCGTGTCCTGGGGAACGGCTCTTTTTAAAATGGGATTATGTACAAGGGATTATTTACAAAGTTAGTTTCGTGACGCCACCTGCAGTTTCTGGTGATTAGCACCAGCGCTGCCACAATCTGCCGGAGGTCGGTGGTATTGCGGCTGAGATGGTACAAACCTCCGCAAGCAGGACTGGGAACTCCGGGGAAGTGAGGAGGGACAGATTGGAGTGGAGCTGGGATTTTATAGGGAGAGTTGGGACAGTCTATAGAAGATACTGGGAGTGGAGAAGAAGGATACCCACACGCAGGAAAGTCTCTTTCACCTTTTACTGTTGTTAAGCAGGTAAAACGATCCAGGGCACTGACGGGTGGACAGGCTGCACAGTGGGTCCCCACAGCAAGTGGGTATAAGGCCTCCGCTGTTCTGGAGTGTTTGTCTGAAGCACAGCCTGCTTGCAGCCTGACTTGGCTCCTCTCTCTTCCTGACTGTAGTGTCTTCCTCTCCTCCTGTGCGGTCTTCGGGATACCTTCTCCTGATCACTGCGGCTCTGCCCTGCTGTGTCTGGCTACCTCTCTTGACTCACATGGTGGAAAAAACGGGTAGCCGAGGCCTCCACGGTGCAACAGAGTTTTCTGTGGTCCTATAGTGTCCCACAGGTGCGGATCCCCAATATCTGGTGTTTCTCTTGGGACGAACTCCCTTAAGTTCCTTGCTCCCTTTTGGTTCTCTGCTCCTAGCCCTCAGTCCCACTTAGTCTGGCGGGACGCTGAAAGGCCACTCCGGGTCACTGGCTCGGGCCTAATCGCAGCACCGACCACCAGGACGTCCTTGCAGCTCTCCTAGCATCTGCACACTCTGACTAACTCTGCCCCCAGCAGCAGTATTTATAAGGGATCTTGCCTAAAGTCAGCAAGTGGTGCTCCCCCTACTGTGCTGGGGTGGAAGGTGTTGTATGTAGTAGGTACCTGCTGTGGAAACCAAGCTGTGCATTAGAGAGATCTGTGGTTACTGCATGAGCAGGGCGCCACATTAGTGTCTTCCAAGCAACCCAGCACGCAGACCAGAGGGTTCCTTGGAATATCCACTTCAACAATCTCTTGAGTCAAATCAAGCGTTTGCACCCAAAAGGTGTGCAAACTGGGGCAGGACCACATCATGTGCACAATGTCCGCCTCATCCCCAGAGCAACGCGGGCATCGTGAGTCTCCGCGCAGCCCTGCCCTCTTCATCCATGACAGAGTTCTATATGCCCTGTGGATTAGATAAATCTGAGACAGTCTACTGGCCTCACTCATCGAGATTCTTGGGACAAACTGCAAGATATTCTCCCATTGGGGGTCCGAGATGGGTCCCAGATCAGCCTCCCATTTATTTCTGCACATAACAGGATGCAACTGTAAAATTGAGTCTAAAAACCCCCTATACATAAGGGCGATAAACCCCTTGGTACCCTTCAATGATCCTATGAGACTCACCATTGTATCTGACTGCATAATTATTGGCAAAATTTTAAATTGTTGAGTAATGGCGTGCCGCAACTGGAGATATTGGAAAAATAAGGAGTGGCTCAAAGAGAACTCTCCCCTAAGTTCCTCAAACATCTTTAAGATACCATCTGTGAACAGCTGCGACACAAACCATATCCCAACTTATCTCCATTGGCCAAATCCCCGCAGGCGCAACAACTCCACCAACCTGGGATCAAACCAAATCGAGGCATATCTCGAGAATGCAGTTATTCCTCTCCACTGTCTAATTCTATGCCAAATTTTATCTATCATAGCAATCGTCGGGAATACTCTAGGACTCCTCTGAAACCTCCCCGCTTCTAGACTAGCAAGTAAAGGAGCTCTACCCACTATAATCTCCAGGACCTTCCCCGTCAATGTAGTCTGTAGGGGATCACTCCAGCACACCATATGCTGGCATTGGGACGCTGTATAATATACCCATGAGTTCGGGACCGCCAAGCCTCCCTCCTCTTTTGATCTTTGTAAATGTTCTAGTTTGATACGGGCCCTTCCCCCCTTCCAGATCAATTCCCGGAACAAAGAGTTAATCCGGTAAAACTTACTCTGAGCCAGCCACATCGGGGCATTATGGAGCACGTAAAGAAGTTGGGGCATTAAAATCATTTTGATTAGATTGGCTCTACCCGCCACTGACAGGAGCAGCTTCCTCCATGCTCCAATTTTTTGTTTGAATCTCCCAACAAGGGGGAATAGATTGAGCCGCTTGTAGTCCTCAAGTTTTGCCGAGACCATGATGCCAAGGTATTTAAATTCAGTATCCACTCTCAACGGGATTCCATGGTCCAGTATCAGGGGAGCAGCCGCGTCCAGAGGGAGCAACACAGACATCCCAATTAATGGACAGTCCTGAGATCAGCTGTGTTTAAATCTCCTGCGCCGACACTGCTGGAAGATGAGCGGCACCTGTTGCCGGAAGATGAGCACCGCTCATCTCCCAGTGGTGTCGGCGTGGATAGATTTAAAAACAGTTGATCTGACAACAGTTTAAATTTCCTGTGCCGACATCAGCTGTTCAGTGTCGGCGCAGGAAATTTAAACAGCTGTCAGATCAGCAGGGTTTAAAGCTCCCGCACCGACACCGCCGGGTGATGAGCAGCTGCCGCTCCTGCAGCCCCCTGGTGCCATCTGATCACCCCCTGTCCCCCATGCCTGCTGCCTGCACAGCGGGGGACAGGGGGTGATCAGATGGCACCAGAGGGCTGTAGGAGACGGCGGCAGCGGGACCGCAAGTGATATTTTTATGCTTTTGGCAGTGTGTCGGGGGTGCCGACGGCAAAATGCTCGGGTTTCCCCATAGGGTAACATTGGGCTCGGAGCTCGGGTCGAGTACCCAAGCATCTCACAGCTCGCTCATCACTACTCAATTCCAGTCACCTCAATACCAAACTGTACAGAATGGAGTTGCTAAACTGAGGTCCTCAAAAAAATCCACTCCGATCTAGACGGCTCACTGGTGAATCAGCTAGAATGGAGTGGCTAAAATGAGCTCCTCAAAAAATCCACTCCAATCCAATGTTGGAAATTATGAGGACTCTCTCGGCTGCGCTATGTTACATTTTTCCCCATGAGACTCTGCCCACGCTTCATAAAACTCAATTCCAGTTACCTCAGCACCAAACTATACAGAATGTAGTTGCTAACTGACTTTTCATATTTTTATTAAACTCAGTGGAGTTATGAAAGAATATATGGTTTAATACAATATTTAATAAGAACGGTTATGAACTTGGGTTATCATGCGGCTCAGTTTAAATATGAGGTTATATTCAATATTGATATTGTACAATGTTGCTTGGTTTGCTGTGTTTAACCTGTTGTTTAATAGAGATATAGAGGAGCACCACAGGGTCATTAAGATGTACAGTATGTATATACATATATAAATTTATACATGTATTGGGGTGCTACTGCTATGGACAGTAAGAGAAGCGTTGCCACTTTAAGAAAACTGTGCCTGTGGTGGACAGTAAGAAACACGCTGCCACTTTAAGAGACAGAAAACCCCCCAGGTGTGGGATGATGGTATGTCCTGTTTTCCCCCTTCGGGAGAGTGTGTTTTTGGAGCAGTCGGTGGATGTGTGAAGAGAAGGAGATCGTCTGTGTGACTGGAACAGGACGGCAGTTTTTCTTGTGAAATGAAAGTGAGACACAGAGACATGCCTGGAATCCAGTGAGACTCAGAAGCAAGGAGAAGATTTGCAGCTCATCGACTCGAGACAGGAACTGTGTGCATCTTCGGATCGGACTGCTGTTGTTGGGGGCCCCCGGGACTGCATCCAAATCCCTGCATCACTGTGAGTTGAATATTGTGCACCTTTCAGGGTTTAGAATAGGCTTCAGTAGGTAGAACACGGCAGCCATGTGTGGCCTGTGTAGCACGGCCAGAAAGGTTATACGTAGAGTAGCATTGTACCTTGTTGTTGTGAATTTACCTGTGTGCTCTTAACTTGTGATAGTTGGAGAACCGTGCTATTGAGCGGACCAACTAGAGAAAACGAACAGTTTGTTAAATCTCGTTTTTGCCACTGTTTACCCCTGCTTGAACCTTCCTTCTTCACATCTTTCCCCGTCTGTTAATAAATTCACCCTTGTGGTTTGCACTCTGATCTTGTGTATCGTACCTTATTCTGCACCGCGGTGGTCCTCCCAGCCATCGCTTCAAGTGGCGCTGCGAGCAGGGTACGGTCACCAAGATGGAGGCAGCAGACAGCAACGGCGGGAATGCTAATATTAACGGGGGTAATGTGGGCAATGGTGGAACCCCTGCAAGGACACTCCCAATGGGCACTATATTTAGTGTACTACCAAAGTTTGACGGCAATAACATGGCACTGTGTGACTGGGTGTCCCGACTGCAGAGCACCCTGAAGGTTTATAACATCGGCCCAGAGCTTGAAGTGGACATCGCTTTGACTGCCCTAGAAGGAGAAGCCCGTAGAAACGTCTGTCTACAACCAGAACCCACCCGTAGTACCCTGAAAGAGTTAGTTGGATTCCTGGAAGAAATCTATGGCGAGACTGCTAGTGCGGGGCATCTTCGCGTCAAATTTTTTTCGAGGCTGCAGCGGGAAGAAGAAGGGATCTCTCAGTATGCCACCACACTACAAGAAGTGGTAGCAGAGGTGCAGAAAAAGGAGGCAGCTGGACTCGGCGGCATAGGCTCCACGGACCGGATACTCCGGGAGCAGTTTATTCTAGGATTACACAGCATATCCTTGAGGCGAGCCCTGTCAGAACGGGTCCGAGCGAACCCGGCTCTTACATTTCGTCAAATCCTGGCAGAAACAGTAGCCCGAAGTAAAGAAGAAAGCTACGCTTCTGGGGTGGTGCGCATCCAAGCCGCCAAGTCCAGCAGGGACTCAAACCGCCAAGAGGTGCTGGTCCAGGTGGTGCAGGATTTACAGGAATCCGTTCTCAATGTACAGGAGAAGCTGACCCAGATGGAGCAAAGAATGAGGGATCTGTCTGTTGCACCTCCCTACCCAGCTGCACCATCCTCCTTTCAACCTGGCCCATCGTACGCACGCAATAATTCCCCGGCGCGACCAATAGGAAACTGGAGGGTGCAGGCTTCCTCTCAGCAGCCACCAGAGGCACAAGGTATTCCTCAGCGAAGAGAAGACATCCGATGCTGGGGATGTGGAGGTCAGGGGCATATTGCCAGAGGGTGCCGGAATAGCACTCAAGGTCAACAGAAGCCTCCGTTAAACTACCAACCCCCGCAGTAGTGCGGCACTCTGCGGGGGAGGCAAGAAGGGAGGCCGCTCCGTATCATGACGAACATCTGATCGCTGGGTGTCCCATCATACGTGCTGAATTCGAGGGTGTCCTAGTGGATTGCTTGATAGATACCGGGTCACAAGTGACGACGATGCCAGAAGCATACTTCAATCAACATTTCCAGGCACTGGCCAGGCCAGAGAAAGAGACATTGATCCGGGTGATTGCCGGTCACAGGGGTTGTGTGGATGAATGTTCGTATCTGTGGGCAAGAAGTGGGGAGAAAAGGGATCCTTCTAGTCCCCGGGCCCGTCAAAGAGATGTACCTGTAATACTGGGGATGAATGTCCTACGTGAATTAGATCAGATTATGTTCGTCAAACGGGGACCCGGATACTGGAAGCAGGCTACTACACATAAGCCTACGCAAGAAGCACTTCAGCGACTGATTCGTGTCTGTGGGACGCAGAAGAGTGTGCCATCTCATCAGACGGTAGGGGTCATCAGGGCTCCTGGGAAGGTGCCCATAATCCTGCCTCCCGGACGAGAAAGTATATTACACCTCCCAGTGGGAACCTATCGCAATCTCGATGGGGTAGAAGTGATCGTACAGCCTGTAGCAACCGGAAGAGTGGACCAAGAAGTTATGATAGCTCGTACGGTAGCTGTGGTCCAACAAGGACGCGTCCCTATCAGAGCCTTGAATGTGGGCCCAAGTGAGGTCACCTTGCCCCGAGGGACAGATCTGGCCCTGGTATACTTGCATAAAGGTGAAGTGGTGAGCCAAAAAGATATATCCCTATCGCCGATAGAAGGTACGGGGTGGACCCTAGCAGTCTCTGCGAGGGCTGAAGAGATGCCCTCCCCAGAGTGGAGTGGAAAGGTCATCCTCGATCAGATGGAAGTGGATGTGAAATCGCTGGGCCCCGAGCGTGTGCAAGCAGTAGAAGCTATGTTGTGGAAAAACCAGGCTGCATTCGCTCGCCACGCTGAAGATTTCGGCTGCACTGAAGCTATCATGCATGAGATACCGACCGGGGAAGCTCGTCCGATTCGAGAACGGTACCGACAGATCCCTCCCAAGATGTACCAAGAGGTGAAGACTTTACTGAAGCAAATGCTGGATTCGGGAATAGTACAGGGCAGTCAGAGCCCTTGGGCGGCTCCGGTGGTACTCGTCAAGAAAAAGGATGGGACTATCCGGTTCTGTGTAGACTACAGAAAACTCAACGCCTGTACCGTTCGCGACTCGTACCCATTACCACGAATCGAAGAATCCTTGACGGCATTGGGGAAGGCCAAGTACTTCTCCACCTTGGATTTAGCAAGCGGGTACTGGCAAGTACCTGTGGCGGAAAAGGACAAAGCAAAGACCGCGTTCATTCTCCCGATGGGATTGTTTGAATTTAACCGGATGCCTTTCGGACTCTCCAATGCTCCGGGCACGTTCCAACGACTGATGGAAAAGTGCTTGGGGGACTTAAATTTCGAAGCTACTCTGATCTATCTGGATGATATCATCGTGTTTTCGGCCTCGTTCAAAGAACACCTTGACCGGCTTGGACAGGTACTCGGAAGACTACAGGCTCATAACCTGAAGGTGAAACCAAAAAAGTGCCACCTCTTCAAGAAAGAGATCGAGTATCTGGGCCACACAGTTTCACAAGATGGAGTCCTGCCCTCTGCAGAAAAGGTGGCGGCCATCCAGAAGTGGCCAGTCCCTCAAACGGTGAGAGAACTCAAGGCATTTCTTGGACTCTCCGGGTATTACCGCCGGTTCGTCAAAGACTTTGCAAAGGTGGCGGGTCCTTTGAATGAGCTGCTGAGGGGGACCGCCGGAGTGTCAAAGAACCAGGGCATCCTTTGGGCTCAGAGACAAGATGAGGCTTTTCAGGCTATGAAGAATGCCCTTACTTCAGCCCCGATCCTAGCCTACGCAGACTTCGACCGACCATTCCTGCTGTACACGGATGGTAGCCTTCATAGACTCGGTGCAGTATTGTCTCAGATACAGAATGGACATGAGAGAGTCATCGGCTACGCCAGTAGGTCCCTGCGGGACAACGAAAGAAACCCCCACAATTATAGCTCCTTTCGACTAGAGCTCCTGGCCCTAGTGTGGGCCATGACAGAGAAATTTGCTGGCTTCCTGACAGGGACCAAGATCCAGGTCCGAACAGACAATAATCCTCTGGCCCACCTTGAGAATACTAAATTGGGAGCCTTGGAACAACGGTGGGTGGCTCGCCTTGCAAAGTTCGACTTTACCATCTGTTATCGTCCCGCCACCGAAAACGCAAATGCGGATGGACTGTCAAGAGTGACGGTGGAGATCCCAGTGGGGGATCTCGATGAACAACTAGAGGAGGAAGAAACGCCAGACTTTAGCAAGTTTGGGCCCCCAGTGGTTGCGTCACAATTAAGTAGGGAGGCTTGCACACTGCCCCGGTCCCTGGGAAGAACCAATGAAGAATGGGGACGTGCTCAATCTGCAGACGAAGGGCTACAACAGATGAAACACTGGGTAGCTGAGAAGCAGAAGCCCGGCAAGCAAGAAAGGGCTAACCTGGACGCCGAGATGAAGAGCGTCTTACACCAGTGGGATAGACTAGAAGTTCGAGAATCAGTGTTATATCGTAAGAGACAACAGCCAAAAGAAATAGAAACAAGATGGCAGGTGGTCATCCCCGGAAAAATGGCTCAAGAGGTAGCTAAGGAAGCACACGAGTTTGGCGCTCACTTCGGACCTGCAAAGACCTACCAATGGTTACAGCGGTACGTATACTGCCCTCGATTGGAGTCTGTGGTAGAAGAGGTTTGCCGGCGATGTCGAGTATGCGACCTCATTAAAAGCACCGAACAGAGGGCACCCGTTCAGACCATACAGACCAAAGAACCGCTAGAAATCTTGATGATTGATTATCTCCTCATGGGACACTCAGCTCGGGGGCTACAATACTGTTTGGTTATGACTGACCATTTCTCCAAGTTCGCTGTAGTCACCCCGACTAGAGATCAGACTGCAGAGTCGGCGGCACGGGCTGTCTGCCAAGACTTTATCCGGGTGTATGGATGCCCAAAGCGAATCCACTCCGATCAAGGGGCATGTTTCCAAGGCAAGGTGATGGAGGAACTCTATCGTATGTATGGCATCGAGCGATCTCGGACTACACCTTACCACCCCCAAGGCAATGGAGCATGTGAACGCTTCAACCGAACCCTACTTCAGATGCTGCGGACATTGGAGGAAGATAAGAAAGCATGTTGGCCGGATTACCTAGCAGAATTGGTCTGGGCCTACAATAACCGAGTTCACTCCACTACGGGTTACACCCCATATCTGTTGCTCTTTGGAAGAGCTGGGCGAGACATCATCGAGCTGAATTTGGAGCAGCCAGAGGATTTCATGGAACGAACTGTCACTTCGTGGGTGAAAGAACATCGACAACGATTACAAACGATCTGTCGGTTGGCCGGTCAACAGCTACAGAAGAAAGAACAATTATATGTGTACAAAATGTATTATTACATACAACACAGTAACAGACAAGATTTTTAAAACATAATTAAAACTCACAAGGAATCACAAACAAAGGGTCCATCAATAACATATATGTGGCACAGCAGGTGCTTCACATCACAGTAGTCAAAGTACTTAATCATCAACCAGCAATTATTATAATCAAGAGATCACAGCTGTTAATATCAATATTTACACACATGTAAATCCAATGGGAATGGTCACAGTACAGTAGTCAATGACAATTGCAGGGTAATCAGGAATAAATTATGTACCAATTCTATACAATATCAGGCATTGATCATACATAAGGTAATACACCCTCTGGGACTTCATTTATCTATGGACAAGCCACGTCAGAATCTCTGAGGAACAATGCACATTGATCATACAATACCAAGGTGGTTTTAGGTATGCATATCGATTATGTACTGTACACCCATAGGGAAGCATAAATAATCATAATGGGCAATCAAGACCAGTGATCATTAGTTGCACATAGGGCCACGTCACACACACAGATATCTGTTCAGATATTGTTCGCAGATCTCTGGTTGCAGTGAAATCATGAACATATTGTTCACTTGTACACAGCCACAAAATGGACCAATTTGCCCATGATTTCACTGCAACCAGAGATCTGCAAACAATATCTGCACAATTATCTGTTTGTGTGACGTGGCACTAAGGCACAGATAGTAAGTACCTAGTTGCACTGTTAGTTATGGGTACAGAGAGGGAATAAGCAATACAAACACCCACCACAATTATCACAATCAAAACAATCAATAAGTCATGATAAATATGATGAAGTACAGCTAAATAAGCAGGGTTGGGAACGACATGTGCTGGTAATGCTCCTATACCCAGTGTAGATGCTGGTGTGAATGAATAAAGCACTGACAATGGTGGGGCATATGAACGTCATATATAGTTTATAGTCATAGTCACCAATACTGGTCAAGCCTGGTATAATACTGGTCAAGCCCCAGTATAAGAAGAGTGGACCCCCAGCAGACCCAATGCGTATCACTGCCCACTGGCAGCTTCGTCAGGGCTTTCTGCCCATGTTGAAAGACGAGATATACATAGATATTACACTCACGGCGCCGCGCTTAGCTGGCGGGGGGCGTTCACCGGAAACGCGGCATACCATGTGACCGCGTTGCTCGGTAACCCATTGAGCATGGCAGAGGCCAGGAAGTGCATCATGCTCACATGATGCGCTTCCATAGAGATGATGTAAACATCCCTCCCACATCCTGAGGAGGAATGTATTGTGCCCTAAGAAAGGGATTAACTGAGAGTTTTTTTTAGAGTTTTAGCAGCTGGATCCCAGTGGGAATCCTATGCAAGGAACAGCTCCAAATATATATCCAACGCACAAATTTGATAAAGAATAAAGAAAAGAGACTTGTGAGCTTTAGAACCTCCCTTAGAAATAGATAATCCCCTTGTAACGGCGCAAGATATAATAATTGTACCATATCCCTAAGCCCAGGTACATATCATGGTTACTGAGGATTTCTGACCATATCATTAATTATGCATAGAAGTATTAAGGATATTGGATACTCTTGAAATGTAGTCACAAGAAAGGTGTAACTATTGTCCAGAGACCACAATGAACCCTAAGGAGCCACAGGGACCAATATAACACAGCAGGCTGCATGTAATAAGCAAGATTATAAGAAGTGTCCCTGAGCAGAAAAAGAGTAAGGGTGATTATGATTCAGTATATGGTATAATCTATATGGCATGGGAGTGCATTGAATTTCAAGCACCATTCCCATTATAGATAGAGCGACGCAGTTATGTCCCTGCGCGACATAGTATAAAACACAAACACCATATAATGGTCGTGAAAATTATCTATAAAGAATTTAAATAAGAGTCATTAACCAAACCCCAACTTCTATGTGACACTAAGAGATTTATCATATTGTGGCTAAACCAAGGTATTGTATGTGATCTTACAAAACCCATGCCCGGATCATTTACAGGCCTCTACATTTCTTTGTACAAGAACCCAAATAGTCCTATAAACAGTTACCTCAATGCATTACATAAGGTGTTATAGAGTCATTGGTCTGTACTACCTCGATCAAACCCAAACCAAGGTCATAAAGGGCAAGGGCATATATCAATTGGAACAAGGGGAAAACAGGGGAAGGGGGGAGGAAAGAAAGTGGACCAGGAAAATTAATCCGTGGTCCCTCATTAAGGACCTAAGGTTACACAGGAGATGACATCTAGACCAAGGGTCCATTCACTGTATCAATCAAGTCCATAACCGTACCATAGATATGGTGTATACAAGCCAACCAAAGTAAATGGAGATGTAATGGAGAAACATATATATGGATCAAATTCCAATATAAGTATCATGGAAGTCAATACAGAGAGAATGTGTAGGCAAGTCCAATCAAAGTTGGTTTGTTATCCAGGTTTGTATGACGACCGTCACAAGCCATTGCTCTTCTCCCAGATCCCAGAGCGAGGACCGTCCACCAGATATTCAGCGGTCAACTAAGAGTCGGGCTCTGCTCCATAGTGTCCAATCCTCTTCTAACATATTTTTGTTGATGTTGATATTCATCCAAGGAATCCTGTAAAGAGAAATTCTTCATTAAGTCCAACAGGTGCCATGGAGTTGAGGAGATATATCCATTTCGTTTCGGATCTAAGTAGCATCTTCTTAGTATCACCACCCCTTATAGACAGTTTGATCCGATCCAGCCCCACAATTTGTAGACCCCTAGGGCTCCCGTGGTGTACGGATAAAAAGTGTGAGGAAACTGAGATCAATTTAATACCTTTTTCTTGGTGGGTAGATGCCAAGTTGATGGTTGAAATGTGATGCTGTGCTCTTTTCCTCATCTCCTGTGAAGTTTCTCCAATATATACCTTTTGACAAGGACAAATCAAGGCATAGATGATATTAGTACATTTGCAGTTGATGTAATAATGCAACTTATGTTCCTTAGAGTCATGGGGATCACAGAAGAAATTTCTTGTTGGAGTCAAGTACTGACATATGCTACAAGATCCACAAGGAAATGAGCCCATTAATTTAAATCCCCTTACAGATGAAGTTGTAGGTCTTGTGAAGTGACTGTTGGTCAATTGATCGCGTAGGTTAGGTGCACGTCTCGCAGTTAAGAGTGGACGGTCCTCTATCAGAGGTCTGACCCTGGGGTCTAGGACAAGCAAGTCCCAGTGTTTACGGAAGGCCCTACCCATCTCTGACCCCTGAGTGTTAAACTGGGTGATGATCCTGATCTTAGTATCTCTGGGTCGTTCCTTCCATTGGAGCAAGGACGATTGGTCATGTTAAGCAGCTCTTCGGTATGCATCGGAGATTACCTTTTTGGGGTAGCCCCGGCTCTGACAACGATCTGTTAGAGCTCTAGCTTGCATCTTGAAGTCCTCATTCAAGGTGCAATTTTGTCTGACCCGCAGGAACAGTCCGGTAGGTATACCTCTTCGTTGATGTTGGTGGTGGAAACTGGAAAATGCAAGCAAGCTGTTAGTTGCAGTAGGCTTTCTATAGAGGTTCGTACAAAAGCATCGATCTCTGATAGTCACTGAAAGGTCCAAGAAAGTGGCCTTTGTATATGAAATCAAGTGTGTTAAAAAGAGTTTAAATGTATTCAAGTTGAGGCTGGTAAAGAAGTCAACACAATCTGATTCGGTGCCCTCCCACAGAAAAATGATGTCGTCAAAATATCTGTGCCAACCCCGTACTCGCTTTTTGTACGTTTCCGTCTGATAGACCACCATTGATTCCCACCACCCCAAAAAGAGGTTTGCAAAAACAGATGCACACTTTGCACCCATGGCGACACCTGAGATCTGACGATAATACACCCGGTCAAATAGAAAGTAATTGTGTGTTAACACAAAATCCAGAAGATCGATCAAGAAGGAATCATGCATTCTATCCAAACCCAGCTGTTGGTCAAGAAAGAATGAAACCGCATGCATGCCATCAGAATGGCTGATGTTGGTGTAGAGCGACTCTACATCACATATCACAATCAAAGTTTCAGGAGTGGGCCGTAGTAGTTGGACTTGTTGAATAAAGTGAGTACTGTCCCTGGTGTAGGAGGGTAAGTCCTGCACCAGGGGTTGTAGATAAAAATCTACTTATTCACTTGCCTTTTCACACAGACTCCCTATGCTGGAGACGATAGATCTACCTGGTGGAACAGTTAGCTGCTTATGTACCTTGGGGAGTAGATAGAACTTTGGTACAATTGGTTTCTCCACCCAGATAAAATCCCTTTTTCTCTGGTTGATTATTCCATATCTTGAGGCCGCTTTAAGTAATCTGAATAGCTTGTTCTGAAAAACAAGAGTGGGGTCAGATGGAAGTTTCACGTAGTGGTTAGCATTGGTCAGTTGTCTCATGGCCTCAGTTGTATACATATTAGTAGGCCATACCACCACATTCCCACCCTTATCTGCTTCTTTGATAATGAAATTAGAGTTATCCTTTAACTTCCGTATTGCTGCCAGTTCCTTACTCGTCAAGTTTTTGTTCTTAACGGTATCAATATGCATGTTGTCAATTTATTTTTTCATACATTCAAAGAACAAATTAATAGATGGTATAGTGCTAAGTGGAGGAGATTTTTGTGATTTGTTACGGTATGGGAAAATTTTCCTACCTGAGTTAGGTTGTAAGTCATCAAGTAAGTCCAACAGATCACGCATCGCACGTTGTTCCCTTTCAGGTAAGCTGTTAAGGGTATCTGGACGATGGTATATGACAGCAAAGATCAATTTTGTGACAAAATAGGTAAAGATCCTTGACTAGTGTGAACTTATCTAGTTGTTTCATAGGGCAAAAAGTAAGGCCCCGTTCAAGGACAGAAATCTCAACAGGATTGAGACTGTAGTCAGAGAGGTTGATTATCTGTAATCTTCTGTTCATTATGGGGGAGTCCTCCAATTGGTTTGGTTGTTCTAATATCTGGGGTATCCCTTGCCCCTCCCCTTCCCCCTCCCCTTGCCTCCCTTTGGTTTCAGTGCAGGTCCACCCCTTTCTCCTTTTTCCTCCCCTCCTGACTCGCTTTCTCGGTCGCTGCCTGACACTAAAAAATTACTGCTGTCGTCAGAAGGGTCGGTCGGGGGGTCTGAGGGTACAGGGTCCTTGGGTGGGGGTTTCGGTTGTGATGGTTTACGGGGATTGGGGTCACGTGGGTTACCATGATGTCTCCACCTATAGGCCTTATTTGTATCGTAATCAATTTTATCTCTCATAATTAATGATATGGTCAGAAATCCTCAGTAACCATGATATGTACCTGGGCTGAGGGATATGGTACAATTATTATATCTTTACAAGGGGATTATCTATTTCTAAGGGGAGGTTCTAAAGCTCACAAGTCTCTTTTCTTTATTCTTTATCAAATTTGTGTGTTGGATATATATTTGGAGCTGTTCCTTGCATAGGGATTCCCACTGGTATCCAGCTGCTAAAACTCTAAAAAACTCTCAGTTAATCCCTTTCTTAGGGCGCAATACATTCCTCCTCAGGATGTGGGAGGGATGTTTACATCATCTCTATGGAAGCGCATCATGTGACCATGATGCACTTCCTGGCTTCTGCCATGCTTAATGGGTTACCGAGCAATGCGGTCACATGGTATGCCGCGTTTCCGGTGAACGCCCCCCGCCAGCTGAGCGCGGCGCCGTGAGTGTAATATCTATGTATATCTCGACTTTCAACATGGGCAGACAGCCCTGACGAAGCTGCCAGTGGGCAGCGATACGCATTGGGTCTGCTGGGGGTCCACTCTTCTTATACTGGGGCTTGACCAGTATTATACCAGGCTTGACCAGTATTGGTGACTATGACTGTATACTATATATGACGTTCATATGCCCCACCATTGTCAGTGCTTTATTCATTCACACCAGCATCTACACTGGGTATAGGAGCATTACCAGCACATGTCGTTCCCAACCCTGCTTATTTAGCTGTACTTCATCATATTTATCATGACTTATTGATTGTTTTGATTGTGATAATTGTGGTGGGTGTTTGTATTGCTTATTCCCTCTCTGTACCCATAACTAACAGTGCAACTAGGTACTTACTATCTGTGCCTTAGTGCAACTAATGATCACTGGTCTTGATTGCCCATTATGATTATTTATGCTTCCCTATGGGTGTACAGTACATAATCGATATGCATACCTAAAACCACCTTGGTATTGTATGATCAATGTGCATTGTTCCTCAGAGATTCTGACGTGGCTTGTCCATAGATAAATGAAGTCCCAGAGGGTGTATTACCTTATGTATGATCAATGCCTGATATTGTATAGAATTGGTACATAATTTATTCCTGATTACTCTGCAATTGTCATTGACTACTGTACTGTGACCATTCCCATTGGACTTACATGTGTGTAAATATTTATATTAATTAACAGCTGTGATCTCTTGATTATAATAATTGCTGGTTGATGATTAAGTACTTTGACTACTGTGATGTGAAGCACCTGCTGTGCCACATATATGTTATTGATGGACCCCTTGTTTGTCATTCCTTGTGAGTTTTAATTATGTTTTAAAAATCTTGTCTGTTAATGTGTTGTATGCAATAATAAATTTTGTACACATATAATTATTCAGGTGTGCTCCTCTTATATGCCATGGCTGTTTCTGGGTTAACCTGTTGCTTAAACTAATTTATTCTGTATCTGTATAACTGCTTTGTTTTCTGTGCAATATGTGTTTTTTCCACCCTTGTAACATATATTAATTATAAATCACATGTGGTGCATTGTGGGGGCTAGTTTTAATCTTATAAATTAAGGGTAGGAAGTG
Source organism: Allobates femoralis (assembly GCA_033576535.1). NCBI lineage: Eukaryota > Metazoa > Chordata > Amphibia > Anura > Aromobatidae > Allobates > Allobates femoralis. The sequence goes on along the minus strand of JARQOC010000001.1, from coordinate 479,175,772 downwards.
TTATACTATGCTGACGATTAAGGGTGTTACTGAAACGCGTCCAGTGTCCTGGGACTGTGCTCCCTAAGATGTTTTATTTTTGTCTTCATAATGCAAAAATAAAAATGAAGAAAAAAAACGAAGACTGCATTGGCTGGATTCTTCTTTTGATGTATCGATTAGGGAACTGGATATTCCTCTCCAGCTGAGAACGGTTTCGGTTAATTCAGTGAAGCACCAACCTCTTTCCCTTTCCTTTGATGGCCACTTTACACACACCAACTTATCTGTCCAACTTCTGAACAACTTACTGGTTGCAGTGAAATCATGGACACATTGCTCCATTTGTACACAGCCACAAAATGGAGCAATGTGTCCATGATTCCACTGCAACCAGTAAGTTGTTCAGAAGTTGGACAGATAAGTTGGTGTGTGTAAAGTGGCCTTGACTTTTGTATGATATCCAAAGAGTGTGCTCCTGAAGCCTGCAATGACTGAAGGTATGGAAACCGGCAGTGTCAATTTTGTCTTGGTATGTGAAATTGCGACAGAAAAGGGCAGATAATCTTTTCTCTAAAAACCCACCAACGGTCACTGGGGTGGACTCTAATGATATGCGAACTTTGTTTGTTGGCTTGACAAGCTCATGACACAGCATGTAAAGACATGGTGGGACTCTCCGTAACTTTGGCCAAATACGTGGGCCTGCACATGATTCCAAGGAGTCTAACTAAAGAAGATTGCCACGACCAATTATGGTGATGAGTTTACTACGAAGTGGCAAGATATTCTATCTGAGGCGTCCACGAAGTTAATACAACTTATCTTGGAGGAGCAAGCCACCAAATTTAAATCACTGGAGGATTCCATCAAGGAGATGGAACAGTCTTTATCAAAATTTAACATACACCCCAAGTTTAATGGTCTCATTCAACAGTTAAATAAAAAAATAACTGACATTGAAACATCCATCATGGATATTAAAAGGAAGTACTTTGCTCGGGATAACAAAGACTATGAGGACAACACTGTCTATATTGTACGGTAGCGAGCCGGGGACTCGCTTGCTGCGTAATGACGCCAACACATGTGTATAATTTTTCAAAATGTCCACCCGTTTATTTCTCACCAACATCAATAACCGGGTTAGTACATTCAACATTTAACACAAACACGTCACATAATACATTACATCCAATATTACACATATCCATTTACAGTAACCCGGGACCGGTAACCACGACTCTCTCCCCATTGGAGCTCTAACACCTGCTCCCGTGGTAACTACGGCCTCCGGCCTATCTACACATTTCACAGTACATTTATAATAAATACATTTGTTATATTTCGACGATGACCCCTCTGGGTTCATAACAGGGATTGAGCAACCTGAATACTGGGTATGTCATGTATCCCCAAGCGGCTCCTTCCTGGACGTATTTCGCCCCACGTCCCGGTCAGAGTCTACCTGGTTCAACCATGGTGTCCCCACTCTAGGAGCCCTTTTTAACCCCTGCTTCTGACCTTTGGTACATACGCCTCAACGGGCCCTGTGGGTCCCAATGGCGGTCCCAGCCGCCTGGCTTTAGTCACCCAGCATGATGACATAACATTATCCCGTAGTCAGGATTCCTGCCTGACCGGGTCCTTACATACCATATGTGATCCATCATTCAAACGTCCATGGATCACACGTATCCTTCCACACGCTCACAGCCCATCATCCATGGACTGTGGCTCTTCTGGGTCCATTACAGGGATTGGCAAGCCATAGTACATGGGAACCTCATCCGTTACCTACTAGGAGCCCTATTACCCCTGTGTCTGGCACCACAGGCACACCCAAACCATTAGAGGCCGTGGTTGAGGGACGGGTACCCTCTGCAAGCAGCAGGGCAAGCCTCCCTCTCGTCCCACAGGGACGGATCGCCTCCAATGCATCATCCATACTGGCTGGGTCACTCTCCCCCACAACATTATATGTGGCTGTTACACATAGGCCATCGTCTCTCATTCAGGGCACTGTTACCTAAGCCCTTTCCTACGTCTACGGGTCCTTTACCGACTGCCTAGTCGGACCCAATGGCGGTTATGCCCGCCTGGCATTAATCACGCACACAGCTCACTCCGTTACACGGGAACTGCTGTCTTACCGGGCACGGATCCGGGTCTCGCTACCTGGGTAACGGGTTGGCCAAGCCTCCCCCACGGGCTCCTTCCTGGACATGTTTCACCCCACGTCCAGTCCAGCGTCCAACAGGTCAGCCACGGCTTCCCCACCCCAGGTGCTGTCACGACCCTGGTCCTGGCTACCGGTATGGAGCTAGTAGGCTCCCTTCACCATCTCAACATGGCGGTATGGACTCGCACTCCCAGTCCCTCACACAGACTGGCTCTGCTCGGCTCTCTGGCTGGTAATGGACCTCTCAGCATGAGTTCAGCTTCCATCTCCACTTCCAGAATGAATCTCAATCACTCAGCTGGCCGGCTCTTATCGTGCCTGCCACACCCACACTGAGTCACCCAGCTGGGCTGCTATCCCTTCGGACACACCCACCTGACACACCCACCGGGGCTGTCAGCAATCACTCATTACATCCCATTCCTCCTGGCCTCCTCGATATCAGGAGCCACTCATTAGTCACATTAAACCTTGTGTTCCAAGTTGGTTCATACAGTATCGTCACAGTCAAACCGGCCAGTGTGCACAGGATCATCCTGATCCTGCATGTGATGCGCCCCGGCCATGAGGACCATGCCGGCAGTGCCTCACAATATGTGGAAAAGACATACTCCACGTAAGCTACGTTCCATATTACGAAATAAGAACAGGACTAATTCTAACCGCTTTAATAGAGTGAGTTTCTCCACGCCGGAACGCAGTGAGTTGTCTTCAATTTCAGCGGCTTCAGCTTGGTCTGGTGTGTCCTCTGTGGATGGTCATAATCTAACCCCCCATAAGCCCCCAAAAAAACAGGGCAGGAGGAGGAGGGGAGACGATGTAACAACAAATCGACCATACCCATTTAGGAATCAGAAGTAGCTTGTCAAGACACTTATAATTTGACTGTCATCAATTTATCTGCATGTGTATTATCGAAGTCTGAGCAATGTGTGCTAATGAAGGGGATACAATTTTGTGCCAACAAGAAGGGGTCAATTGTTTGATACTATAAAAGATATTACGGTAATAAATTTGTAAGGCTATTAACAGTCAAACGCCATTTTTATAGTGACACCTCTCAATGTGTAGACCCACCATTAGCATGTTGTTCCACAGATGATCGTATTCCTTTGCATTTGGGTATGAAGGTACTGTCACACGCTGCAATCTCGGCAGGCGATATGTGGCGATATAACGTGCGTGCTCACGTTTTTCGTGGCCGCCTCAGATCGCCGATGGCGGCATCACACGCTGCAATATCGCCCTGAAGCTAAGGCGATGTGTCGCTCCCGAAATCGCCTCACCTACAGCGGAAGCAATCTTGCCTCATTCCATCGCCGCTTCACACACCGCAATCTCAAAGGCAATGTGGGCGTACATGTTCAGCGCTAGTGATGGGCGAATCCTAAATTACTCGGAATCGCTTGACTCTAGCGAGTCCGAGCCCCGAACTCGCTACTCGTTGCGAGTCTAGCGAGTCCAATGTTAATGAATGGGGAAGCGAGTAATAGCGAGTAGTGTGAGATTTACAAATCGCAGATGTGTCTCGGAAGCTTCAGCCTGAAGCAATCCTAGTTTTGTCATTTATTTGCATTGGACTCGTTTACTTTGCAACTGTAATCGCTGGGAAACTGGCACAGATAAGAGTCCTGTCTGCTCAGTGTGCTGGCTGCCGCAGCTCCAGGGTCCTAGAGCCCGCCTGCTGCCTGATGTAGCAGTGCTGAGATTGTTCTCAGTCTGCTCATTCCCTGTGTACAGACATGAATGTCTGTGCACAGAGATGATGTAGCAGTGCTGAGATTGTTCTCAGTCTGCTCATTCCCTGTGCATAGACATCTATATCTATGCACAGGGATGAGCAGAGAGGACATCGCGTTTTGGACTGCGTCGGACGGAAGAGGATTTTTTTAATTAAAGATGGAGTCTCTAATGGCTTTTTTTTTTATTTCTAATAAAAAATTTTCTCTGTGTTGTGTTTTTTTTAAAACAATTTAATAGAAATTCATGGCGGTCATGTCTAATATTGGCGTGACCGCCATAAATTTCGGGCTTAGGGCCAGCTGATAATACAAAGCTGGCTCTAACCTCTTTATTACCCAGCGTGCCACTGCCACCAGGGCCGCTGGAAGAGCGGGGTTCAACGCCAGAGGATGGCGCTTCAATGAACGCGCCATCTTCTGGGGCGGCTGCGGGCTGCAATTTGCAGCGGGGGGTGCCCAGAAAGCTTGGGCCTCCCTGCGCTGCGGATTCCAGCCCCCAGCTGCTTAGCTGTACCTGGCTAGAAATAGAAATTGCGCGGAGCCCCACGCATTTTTTTTAAATTATTTCATGAAATTCTGAGATTCTGACTCTGACTCTGAGATTCTGACTCTGACTCTGAGACTCTGAGATTCTGAGACTCTGAGATTCTGACTCTGACTCTGACTCTCTGAGATTCTGACTCTGACTCTGAGACTCTGAGATTCTGACTCTGACTCTCTGAGATTCTGACTCTGACTCTGAGACTCTGAGATTCTGACTCTGACTCTCTGAGACTCTGAGATTGTGAGACTCTGAGATTCTGACTCTGACTCTCTGAGATTCTGACTCTGACTCTCTGAGATTCTGACTCTGACTCTCTGAGACTCTGAGATTCTGAGACTCTGAGATTCTGAGATTCTGACTCTCTGAGACTCTGAGATTCTGACTCTGACTCTCTGAGACTCTGAGACTCTGAGATTCTGAGACTCTGAGGTTCTGAGATTCTGACTCTGACTCTCTGAGATTCTGACTCTGACTCTCTGAGATTCTGACTCTGACTCTCTGAGATTCTGACTCTGACTCTCTGAGATTCTGACTCTGAGACTCTGAGATTCTGACTCTGAGACTCTGAGATTCTGACTCTGAGACTCTGAGATTCTGACTCTGAGACTCTGAGATTCTGACTCTGACTCTGACTCTCTGAGATTCTGACTCTGACTCTGACTCTCTGAGATTCTGACTCTGACTCTCTGAGACTCTGAGACTCTGAGATTCTGAGATTCTGACTCTGACTCTCTGAGATTCTGACTCTGACTCTCTGAGATTCTGACTCTGACTCTCTGAGACTCTGAGATTCTGAGATTCTGACTCTGACTCTCTGAGACTCTGAGATTCTGACTCTGACTCTGACTCTCTGAGACTCTGAGACTCTGAGATTCTGAGATTCTGACTCTGACTCTCTGAGATTCTGACTCTGACTCTCTGAGATTCTGACTCTCACTCTCTGAGATTCTGACTCTGAGACTCTGAGATTCTGACTCTGAGACTCTGAGATTCTGACTCTGAGACTCTGAGATTCTGACTCTGAGACTCTGAGATTCTGACTCTGAGACTCTGAGATTCTGACTCTGACTCTGACTCTCTGAGATTCTGACTCTGACTCTGACTCTCTGAGATTCTGACTCTGACTCTCTGAGACTCTGAGATTCTGACTCTGACTCTCTGAGACTCTGAGATTCTGAGACTCTGAGATTCTGACTCTGACTCTCTGAGATTCTGACTCTGACTCTCTGAGATTCTGACTCTCTGAGATTCTGACTCTGACTCTGAGACTCTGAGATTCTGAGACTCTGAGATTCTGACTCTCTGAGATTCTGACTCTGACTGAGATTCTGACTCTGACTCTGAGACTCTGAGATTCTGACTCTGACTCTCTGAGATTCTGACTCTGACTCTGAGATTCTGACTCTGACTCTGACTCTCTGAGACTCTGAGATTCTGACTCTGACTCTCTGAGATTCTGACTCTGACTCTCTGAGATTCTGACTCTGACTCTCTGAGATTCTGACTCTGAGTCTCCGAGATTCTGACTCTGACTCTCTGAGATTCTGACTCTGACTCTCTGAGATTCTGACTCTGAGACTCTGACTCTGAGACTCTGACTCTGAGACTCTGAAATTCATGAAATAATTCAAAAAAAATGCGTGGGGCTCCGCGCAATTTCTATGTCTAGCCAGGTACAGCTAAGCAGCTGGGGGCTGGAATCCGCAGCGCAGGGATGCCCAAGCTTTCTGGGCACCCCCCGCTGCAAATTGCAGCCCGCAGCCGCCCCAGAAGATGGCGCGTTCATTGAAGCACCATCCTTTGGCGCTGAACCCCGCTCTTCCAGCGGCCCTGGGGGCGGTGGCACGCTGGGTAATAAAGGGGTTAATACCAGCTTTGTTATACAAGCTGGTATTAAGCCCGAGATTCTTAATGTCAGGCCACGTTTGACCCGGCCACTAAGAATCTCCAATAAAGGGTTAAAAAAACACAGAGAAAATTTTTTATTTGAAATAAAAAAAAAGCCATTAGGGACTCCATCTTTAATTAAAAAAATCCTCTTCTGTCCGACGTAGTCCAAAACGCGATGTCCTCTCTGCTACATCCCCTGTGCATAGATATAGATGTCTATGCACAGGGAATGAGCAGACTGAGAACAATCTCAGCACTGCTACATCATGTCTGTGAGCAGGCGGGCTCTAGGACCCTGGAGCTGCACAGAGAAGACAGCTGGAGGGCTCGCAAAGTAACAGCAGTTATTTGCGAGTTTCCCTGCTATCACTGGCACAGTAGCCGAGTCTAATGCAAACAATGGCAATCCTAGTTTTGTCAGCGTTTGCCATTGATTTGCATTGGACTCGTGCGAGTAAACGCTGGGAAACTCGCAGAGTACCGAGTCCTGCGAGTCCCTTACTACTCGCCGAGTAACGAGTCCTAGCGAGTAGATTCGCCCATCCCTATTCAGCGCGGCGAGGAGATAGGCGTGCCACAGTGGTTTACACGGCGCCCCATATACGCTCATTGGACAACACAACAGCGTTACGATTGGTCAGCCTGGTCTGACTAATACATAATTGTCTATCGGAGTTTGTCACAAATACACGCTCATGACGTCAATTGTGGCTCCTGCAACACACTTTCAAGGCGCCAAAGTGTCACACAGGAGCGGTCTTGTGCAGTACAGTGGATTACACTAAAAATGGCTATGTGTGCATCTGTGCGTGATGGCAGTAAGCTACAAACAACACTATGGACATATGTGCCTGCATTGGTCCACGCCATGGCAGAGCTGCCATGGCTGAACTATGTGTGTGCACATGTTTGCATGTGTGTACTAAAGTGTACCTACATCCCCCACAAACACCATTGCATTCTCCATGTGTGTGGACACGTTCCCAGCAGCGTTACCAAATTCACACACGTAGGGTGATTGTAGTGTGTGGCCCATGGCATCCATTTACGATGTGTAGCCCAACATCTGAGCTGTTATGTGTGGCACTATACTCCACACAGCGCAACGTAATACACGTGGACAACATAGCTTGCGCTATTCAATGGCGCGCATAATTGCACTGACTTTGCAGAGGGTTGTGTAGCAGAAGATGTGTATGGTGCTGAACGGACAGCTCGTCAAATATGGCGTGGTGTCAACTGACATCCAATAAGAACACAGTAGGCCACACCAATCATCTCAGAAGGGGCGTGGACTACAGCACGCTGAGGCACGCCTACAGGAAATCACAGAAATCGCTCTTTCCATCACTATCGCCCTATCACACGCCAAAACACGAAAAAATCGCCTTGGCGACATCACCTTTATGATCGCCTGGCGAGATTGCGGCGTGTGACGGTACCTTTAGAGAACAGTTAACATTAACAACACTGAGTAGTTTGGATACTGATTCTGGGTAAGGTGTTCTTGATAACAACCCAATTGAGAGAATACCTCATCCTTCCTTTTATCCATTCAAGTCCAGAACACCAGCTATGGATCAGTTCCAAAATGTAGTGGAAATTGAAATTAAAAATTTGTTGGAATCTGCACCTGAAACATATCCAAATTTAGGTTATGCAGAAAAACAAGCTTTGATATCGCTAAAGAGCAATCCGTATATTGTGGTGCGATTGGCGGATAAAGAAACTCAGTGGTTGTGTTGGACAGTGATCTTTACCACAAATCTGTGGTGGAGTTACTGTCTGACACCTCCACTTATCGATTGCTCCCTAACAATCCAACAGATAGCTTTCTGGGCAAATTGAAAAAAACTTTAGATGAGGGGGTGGCTTCGGGGGCTCTCGCTGAAGAGTTGGCGGAGTATCTGTATGTCGACAGACCGACTTGCCCTATATTTCAGTCTTTGCCAAAAGTTCGTAAAGGGAAATTTCCACCACCATTACGTCCTATTGTGGCTGGAATTGGCAACATGAATGAAGAGGCTGTCGGTTTGGGTTGACAACAAATTACAGTCTTTGTTGAAAAAATCAGTTGGTTTTATACGAGACACAAAACACCTACTGGGATGTTTGAAAAATATGAACTGGAAAAAAGATTATACATGGGTTACATGCTATGTTATATCGCTGTACTCGTGTATACCGCACCATCGGACTTTGCAGGCTGTACAATATGCTCTACAAGCGTTTAAAATTTATTCAGATGAAGTTTCACAATTTAGTGTCATATTTGTAGAGCATTTACTAGCTTCCAATTTCTTCAGGTTTAATGTTTGCTACTATTTTCAATTGTGTGGTTGCCCTATGGGGGCAGGTTTCTCCCCGTCCCTTGCTAATTTGTATTTGATGTACTGGGAGCATGTGTTTATACACAGTATCAATAATCCTTTTTTGGATAGACTTATATGGTGGGGGAGGTACATCGCCGATGTCCTCATGGTGTGGGATGGACGTGATGATGTGCCTCCCTCCGCCGCTGGGTCGGATCATCTGCCCCCAAATATGTCTTCATTTATCACATATTTGAATGATAATGCTTAAAACATCCGATTCACTCATGAAGTACACAGTAATGTAGTTCCATATTTAGATTTACAGCTGACTGGCGATGAGGTAACAAATCAGGTACAGTCTAGATTATATCATAAGCCTATAAGCGGCAATTCCATCCTGCATGCAGAGAGCTGTCATCCTTGCCATATAGTTGACAACATCCCAGTAGGGGCGCTGATAAGAGCAAAAAGGGCTTGTCCAACCCAGGAGGTTTATGATCAGGAGCGCAGAACCATTTGTCAGAGATTAAGTTAACTTGGATCCAAACACAGAGTCTGACTAGCGCCGTGGAGAGGGTGGAGCATAGCTCAAGAGATTCATTGCTATATTTAGAGAGACCTAAAAGTAGAAATCACAATATTCTAACTTTTTCCACGACATATAGTTCAGACTATAAAAACATAGTGAAAATAATTCATAAATCTTTACCAATTCTTTATCAAGATCCTGTCTTATTTAAAATTCTTCAAAACGGTGTGCGATGTGTCCCTAAGAAAGCGCTGTGCATAGGAAACATCGTTTTACCATCTTTATTTAGCAGAGGCAAACATACATCTACATGGCTGGAGACTAAAGGTAATTACAAATGTGGCGGTAATCGGTGCGGCTTATGTAGGTACATGGAAGGTAATGACAGCTTTATTAACCGTGTTGCAGGTAAAAGTTGGTGCATTCAGACATACATAAATTGTAATTCAAACAATGTTGTGTATATGGCATCGTGTTACCTTGTGCGCCAAAGATTATATTGGCTGTACCACTAGGAGTCTTAAAAAGAGGATAGGCGAACACTTGTCTGCGGCAAACCCAGAAAATATGGCGAGCCGCAGACAGATGTCAAGCCTGTCACACCATTCTTTAGAAACACACGGAGGTAATACCAAAAGTCTCAGTGTCAAAGATGTTGAGAAAATCAAAACTGCCATTAGAGGTGGAGATATTGAGAAATTAGTGCTTGAGAAAGAAACGAGATGGATATTGAGTCTGAACACTCGCCAACCAGAAGGACTGAATTTGCGCACTGACTTATCATATTTTTATTAAACTCAGTGGAGTTATGAAAGAATATATGGTTTAATGCAATATTTAATAAGAACGGTTATGAACTTGGGTTATCATGCGGCTCAGTTTAAATATGAGGTTATATTCAATATTGATATTGTACAATGCTGCTTGGTTTGCCGTATTTGACCTGTTGTTTAAACTACGGTAATTTATTCTGTACCTGTAGAATTGCTTTTTTTTCTGTGCAATATAACCAAAGGGTGTTTTTTCCTCCCTTGTAACATATATTAATTATAAATCACATGTGGTGCATTGTGGGGGCTGGTTTTAATCTTATAACTTAAGGGTAGGAAGTGTTATACTATGCTGACGATTAAGGTTGTTACCGAAACGCGCCCAGTGTCCTGGGACTATGCTCCCTAAATTGTTTTATTTTTATCTTCATAATGCAAAAATAAAAATAAAAAAAACAAAGACTGCATCGTTGTCTGGATTCTTCCTTTGATATATCGACTGACATTATAAGACAGACCCCATTTAACATTAAAAAATATTTTTTTCTCTTCTCCTTCACCAAATTTGGGGTGCGTTTTATAATCCAGCGCATCTTATAAAGCGAAAAATACGCTATTTACGCTTTTAGTCAGATCAGATTTTAATCAATAAATCACATTTCAAACAATAAAGCATGTCCATTTCAACATGGTCATAATATAATAGAGATAAAAATCTCCACTAGCCTGCCCAATGAGTGGGTATCATATGTCCATAGATGAGTCAATATGGTGATCTGGTGATAAGTTCTCCGACCTTTGATCTTTGAAAGGTACTCAGCTAAGCTTACAATATGCTAGATAGCAAAAGTGAGGAAGACTGTGATCTTTAAAACTTCAATAAATCAGGCCAAAACATCTAATATATAATTGCCGTAGCGCACTTCCGTAAGTTTCGGCGCTACTTCCGTCGTCGTGGACGTGGCTGCCTCGACCCACGAAGCATTGCTCGCGTAGCGGGCATTGCGAGCCGTTGCCGGGCGCGAGCAATGGCCGCGAGGCGAAGCGGCCATTGCGAGTCTCCGGCCCGGTGGAACGACCGACCATAGCCGAGCCCCGTGGCCGAAAATAGAACTAGGGGCCCGGCCATAAATTCGCGGAAACACCGCTATGTATCTCTATGGGAAGTGAGGCGCTATTCTGATTGGTCGGCGCAGCACACAGCGACCAATCAGCATAGCGCCTCACTTAAGCGGGAAATTTGAAACTCAAAGTCGTCCATTCTATCTCTATGGGAAGTGAGGCGCGATTCTCATTGGTCGCTGTGTGCTGCCGGCGACCAATCAGAATAGCGCCTCACTTTCAGCGGTAAATTTAAAACACAAAGTCGTCCATTCTATCTCTATGGGAAGTGAGGCGCGATTCTCATTGGTCGCTGTATGCTGCCGGCGACCAATCAGAATAGCGCCTCACTTTCAGCGGTAAATTTGAAACTCAAATTCGTCCATTCTATTTCTATGAGAAGTGAGGCGCGATTCTCATTGGTCGCTATGTGCTGCCGGGAATTTTTTCTACTTTATATGTCTCTGTGTCTCTGCATGCACCAGTTCACACTGGTCTGTGAGTGCTGTGCAGCTTTTTTCATTATATATTCTGTAGAGTTGCAGATACTCTGCTGCAATTGCACCCTCATCGCCGACAGGTGATGGAGGGTATAGATGGAGTCTGCCCACTGAGAGGTGGGGGAGCGGAAAAGGAGGACTTGGGTGTCAGCATAGGACTCGTCGTGCCTGAAGTCACTTTGTCGTAGTCGACGAGCAAACAGACCTTGGCCAATGTTTGTACTAAGAACTTCAGAATTAAAAGATAAGATTTTGAGTTTTTTCAGAAAAACGTAAGTTTTTAAACTTTTTTCTCAACCACATGGCTTATAGCATTATACAACATTGGTAGTAGCTGTGTGCTGCAAGGAATTTTTTTACTTTATATGTCTCTGTGTCTCTGCATGCACCAGTTCACACTGGTCTGTGAGTGCTGTGCAGCTTTTTTCGTTATATATTCTGTAGAGTTGCAGATACTCTGCTGCAATTGCACCCTCATCGCCGACAGGTGATGGAGGGTATTGATGGAGTCTGCCCACTGAGAGGTGGGGGAGCGGAAAAGGAGGACTTGGGTGTCAGCATAGGACTCGTCGTGCCTGAAGTCACTTTGTCGTAGTCGACGAGCAAACAGACCTTGGCCAATGTTTGTACTAAGAACTTCAGAATTAAAAGATAAGATTTTGAGTTTTTTCAGAAAAACGTAAGTTTTTAAACTTTTTTCTCAACCACATGGCTTATAGCATTATACAACATTGGTAGTAGCTGTGTGCTGCAAGGAATTTTTTTCTACTATCTATCTATCTATCTATCTATCTATCTATCTATCTATCTCTATTATCTATCTATCTATCTATCTATCTCTATCTATTTATCTATCTATCTATCTATCTATCTATCTATCTATCTCTATTTATCTATCTATCTATCTATCTCTATCTATCTCCATCTATCTATCTATTTATCTATATCTATTTATCTATCTATCTCCATCTATTTATCTATCTATCTCCATCCATTTATCTATCTATCTATCTCCATCTATTTATCTATCTATCTATTTATCTATCTATCTATTTATCTATCTATCGCTATCTATTTATCTATCTATCTCTATCTATTTATCTATCTATCTATCTCTATCTATTTATCTATCTATCTATCTCCATCTATTTATCTATCTATCTATCTATCTATCTATCTCCATCTATCTATCTATCTATTTATCTATCTATCTCTATCTATTATCTATCTATCTATCTCTATTTATCTATCTATCTATCTATCTATCTCTATCTATTTATCTATCTATCTATCTATCTATCTATCTATCTCTATTTATCTATCTATCTATCTATCTATCTATCTCTATCTATCTCCATCTATCTATCTATTTATCTATATCTATTTATCTATCTATCTCCATCTATTTATCTATCTATCTCCATCCATTTATCTATCTATCTATCTCCATCTATTTATCTATCTATCTATTTATCTATCTATCTATTTATCTATCTATCGCTATCTATTTATCTATCTATCTCTATCTATTATTATCTATCTATCTCTATCTATTTATCTATCTATCTATCTCCATCTATTTTCTATCTATCTATCTATCTATCTATCTATCTATCTCCATCTATCTATCTATCTATTTATCTATCTATCTCTATCTATTTATCTATCTATCTATCTCTGTCTATTTATCTATCTATCTATCTATCTATCTCTATCTATTTATCTATCTATCTATCTCCATCTATCTATCTATCTATCTATCTATCTATCTCTATCTGTCTATCTATCTATTTATCTATCTATCTCTATCTATTTATCTATCCTATCTATCTATCTATCTATCTATCTCTATCTATTATCTATCTATTATTTATCTATCTCTATCTATCTATCTATATATCTATCTATCTATTTAGCTATCTCTATCTATTTATCTATCTATCTATCTCTCTATCTATCTATCTATCTCTATTTATCTATCTATCTCTATTTATCTATCTATATCAGCCAAAAAACTGCAAAGCACTCGTTACATTGTGACATCCCTGCCAGATCCTTGTCCGTGAACTCCCTGGTTCCTCTGACCACATCCTGATCCCTGAGCACCTGGGGTCGGTGGGGGTGCAATCTGCAGCTGGGTGGAGCCAGCTACTCCACCTCGTCTAGTATATATCAGCCAAACAACTGCAAAGCACTCGATACATTGTGCGAAAGGTATCAGGATGTGGTCAGAGGAACCAGGGAGTTCACGGACAAGGATCTGGCAGGGATGTCAGCGTTAGGACCCTCCGGACCCCGGGGCCGCCGAGAAGTGGCCGGAGGGCAGGCATACATTGGCCAATGAGTGTACCAAGAGCCCCGGCTTTTAATAATAAAAAAAGTGAGTACTGAGTTTTTTAGAAAAAACGGATGTTTTTTTAATTTTTTTCTCAAACCATTATTGCTTGTCAGCACACACTTGTTGGTTAGACTGAGTGCAGCTGTGATTTTTTGTTTTTTGTTGCATGTCGATCCAGCAGCACAGCTTTGCACCTTTCGCACAGTGTAACGAGTGCTTTGCAGTTTTTTGTTCTGATATATACTAGACGAGGTGGAGTTGCTGGCTCCACCCAGCTGCAGATTGCACCCCCACCGACCCCAGGTGCTCAGGGATCAGGATGAGGTCAGAAGGACCAGGGAGTCCACGGACAAGGATCTGGCAGGGATGTCAGCGTTAGGACCCTCCGGACCCCGGGGCCGCCGAGAAGTGGCCGGAGGGCAGGCATACATTGGCCAATGAGTGTACCAAGAGCCCCGGCTTTTAATAATAAAAAAAGTGAGTACTGAGTTTTTTTAGAAAAAACGGATGTTTTTTAATTTTTTTCTCAAACCATTATTGCTTGTCAGCACACACTTGTTGGTTAGACTGAGTGCAGCTGTGATTTTTTGTTTTTTGTTGCATATCTATTTATCTATCTATCTATCTATATCTATCTCTATCTCTATCTATCTATCTATCTATCTATCTATCTCTATCTATTTATCTATCTCTATCTATCTATCTCTATCTATCTATCTATCTATCTATCTCTATCTATCTATCTATCTATCTATTTATCTATCTATCTATCTATCTTTCTCTAACTATTTATCTATCTATCTATCTCTATTTATCTATCTATCTATCTATCTATCTATCTATCTATCTATCTATCTCTAGCTATTTATCTATGTATCTATCTATCTATCTATCTCTATCTATTTATCTATCTATCTCTATCTATCTCTATCTATTTATCTATCTATCTCTATCTGTCTATCTATCTATCTCTATCTATTTATCTATCTATCTATCTCTATTTATCTATCTATCTCTATCTATTTATCTATCTATCTCTATCTATTTATCTATCTATCTATCTATCTATCTCTAACTATTTATCTATCTATCTATCTATCTCTATCTATCTATCTATCTCTCTATTTATCTATCTATCTATATCTATCTATCTACTATCTATCTATCTATCTCTAACTATTTATCTATCTATCTATCTCTATCTATTTATCTATCTATCTATCTATCTATCTATCTATCTATCTATCTATCTCTAGCTATTTATCTATGTATCTATCTATCTATCTCTATCTATTTATCTATCTATCTCTATCTATCTCTATCTATTTATCTATCTATCTCTATCTGTCTATCTATCTATCTCTATTTATTTATCTATCTATCTATCTTATTTATCTTATCTATCTATCTCTATCTATTTATCTATCTATCTCTATCTATTTATCTATCTATCTATCTCTATCTATCTTATCTATATCTATCTATCTATCTATCTCTATCTATCTCTATCTCTATCTATCTATCTCTATCTATCTTATCTATATCTATCTATTCATCTATTATCTATCTATCTATCTACTTATCTATCTATCTATAATCTACCTATCTATCTCTATCTATTTATCTATCTCTATCTATCTATCTCTATCTATTTATCTATCTATCTATCTATCTATCTATCTATCCTTTTCCTATGTCTGTCTATCTCTATCTATCTCTATCTATCTATCTCTATCTATTTATCTATCTCTATCTATCTATCTCTATCTATTTATCTATCTATCTATCTATCTATCTATCTATCTATCTATGTCTGTCTATCTCTATCTATCTCTATCTATCTATCTCTATCTATTTATCTATGTATCTATGTATCTATCTATCTATCTATCTATCTATCTATCTATCTTATCTATTTATCTATCTATCTATCTATCTCTATCTATTTATCTATCTATCTATCTATCTATCTATATCTATCTATCTATCTCTATATCTATCTATCTATATCTATCTACATCTATCTCTATCTATCTATCTATCTATCTATCTATCTATATCTATATCTATATCTATCTATGGCGAAGCGGCCATTGCGAGCCGTTGCAGGGCCTCCCGCCCCGCCGACGACCGATGAGAGCCGAGCGCCGTGGCCGAAAATAGAATCAAGGGCCTGCCCATGCATAGCTCTAAAGACCGCTATGTATCTCAATGCGAAGTGAGGCGCTATGCTCATTGGTCGGTGCCAGCACATAGCGACCAATGAGCATAGCGCCTTACTTACAGCGGTAAATTTGAAACTCAAAGTCCTTCAGTTGTACTGCCACTGCGAACTTAACCCCTTATATACCAGTTCAGCATTAACGCCATACTTTTTACTGTCTATTAGTACTGGCAGTGGTACATTAACCCCTTATATTCCCTTTTTGGTATTATTTCTATAACACAGTGTGTAGTTGTAATGCCACTGCCAAGTTAACCCCTTATATACCATTTCTCCATTAAGTGCATCCTTTGTAGTGTCTATTACTATTGGCAGCGCTACATTAACCCCTTGCACACCATTTTGGATATAATTTACACTGCTTAGTCTGTTGTGGGAGTGACGGTGGGACATTAACTCCTTCAATCACCTTTTTGATATCATTATAAGTTCCTACTTTAATAGAGTCCTGCCAGTCGGACATTAACCCCTTTTAAACCTGCACTATATTGGTACCCTGACAGTTTGGACTACATCGGCTACTTAGTCATACATCTGACGTTAAAGTCTATTTTTAATTGGTTGTAATACAGATTGATTTCTAATTACAAGTACATACACTCACTATAAGTAACTCTTTGCCACTTAAAAATATACAGACATTTCCATTTACTCTTCCTACAAAATTTAAAGAAATAAAATCATGCTATTGTACATGTATATACTCTCACTATTCATATCTTCCTTAACAAACATTCTACTTCACATTGCATTGCATTGTGATTACACTTGCTAACATGAGCTCTGAGAAATCTGCTGACGTGGCCAAGAAAGCGCCTGTGCCTGCACCGAAGGCTAAGAAGCGCAGCACGGAGAGTGCTGAAGACAGGCGCATTCGATTGGACAAAAAGAAGGCTGCATATTACAAACGCACTGCCAAGGAGTCTCCTGAAGAGAGAAGCCTGAGATTAATAAATAAAGCTCTGGCAGCCCGGGAGCGTCGCAGAAACATAAGTTCTGACTGTATGAAATATGATGACGTGGCCAAGAATGCGGCATTGGCTACACCGAAGCGTAAGAAGCGCACCACCGAGATTGCTGAAGACAGACGCATTCGATTGGAGAAAGGGAAGGCTGCGTATTACAAACGCATGTGCAAGGAGTCTCCTGAAGAGAGAAGCCAGAGATTGAAAAAAAATGCTCTGGCAGCCCGGGAGCGTCGCAGAAAGAGCAAGTTAATGCAGAAAGTCATACCTTCTCCCGATCTCACCGCTTCCAGCTCAACAGCCGTCGAATTGCCGCATACTGAACATCCTTTACCACCGGCAAGGTGTGCACGTAAGCGAAAACACTGTGCTGCCGAGACGACATATCACAAACAGGCTCACAGCAAGAAAGTTCAAACTGCTTTCAAAGCACGTATCAGTGTGGAGTCTCCTAAGTCCAAACAACTCCGCTTACACAATTCTGTTGCGGAACAACACCGACGACGCGCACGCACTGCTTCCATCTCTACATTCAGACAGCCTCAGCTTCATATACCATCTACATCCTCATTCATCGAATGTGTGGAACCTGAAGCAGTGCAACGTCTAATATATGTTGGCCTACATAAAAAATATAATATTTTGTTACCTACTACAGTCCTTATACATCCCATTGGTTTTACCGATGAGGACACTTCCACTGTAGAGCACAACTGTGGTCCAATGACATATACATGTCAATATTGTGAGGCACTACATTTTAATGCTGAGATGCCATGTGATCAAAATTATACACTCTGCTGTCACAAGGGCAAGGTCCAGATACCTATCCCTGAATACCCTGAGGTATTCAAGCGTTTACTTAAAGGAGAAAGTGAGTACAGTCGTAATCTCATGGACAACATTCGAGCCATCAACAGGTCTTTTGCTTTCGCCTCCATGGGTGCCAATATTTCTCCACCACCTGGACATGGCCCTTATTGTTTCAGCATACATGGCCAAATCTACCATCGCACTGGCACACTACATCCGGCAGATGATCAAGTTCCAACGTATGCTCAACTTTACATCTTGGATACTGCTACCGCCAACGAACAACGTTTGCAATGTCAACCAAATTTACAATGTCATCCAACTTTAATGAGTATTATTGCTCTTCAATTAGAAAACATCAATCCTTTTGTAGCTGCATACAAAATGCTCCGTGACGTGGAACAGGAAGAACAACAAAAAGCTGAAACAAATGGCACTG
This sequence comes from Allobates femoralis, assembly GCA_033576535.1. Taxonomy (NCBI): domain Eukaryota; kingdom Metazoa; phylum Chordata; class Amphibia; order Anura; family Aromobatidae; genus Allobates; species Allobates femoralis. The sequence goes on along the minus strand of JARQOC010000001.1, from coordinate 479,157,441 downwards.
TCATGCCAAATATTACGATGGCACTTAAACAAGACCGCAGTCAAGACCCTCGACGCTATAACAATCCTACTGTCAATGAAGTAGCTGTTGTATTTGAAAATAACAATGGGGAGCCACCATTCAACCGATATATATTAATCCATTTAAAAGCTGATCCACAAAATCCTTTGGCTCCAAAGACACAACAGGTCAGCATTCTTCACAGTAACTTGGATGCGTTACTCTATCCTTTATTTTTCCCTTACGGAGAACAAGGGTGGCATGATGGATTGAAGCATCAAGGAAAAAGTGAACGCAGGGTTACACAACTCCAATATTACTGTTATGTGCTGTCTGTCCGCAATCAGTTTAATCCCGTTTTGAATGGTGGAAAATTGACACAGCAGTATTTAGTTGATGCTTATGTGAAAATTGAGGCCAATCGACTGAATTTTATCCGTCAACACCAGTCAGATTTAAAAGTCGAGGATTATTGCATACTTCAAGAGCATCTCATCAACAAATCCATTCAAAAAAGGCATTCCCATTGGCAGAACTGTCATTCTACCATCATCATTCAAAGGCAGCCTCAGAAATATGCAGCAGCGTTATCAAGATGCCATGGCTATAGTCACTAAATTTGGTCGCCCAGATCTATTTATCACCATGACATGTAATCCCAAATGGAATGAGATCACTAACAATTTGGAACCATGGCAACGTGTGGAACACAGACCAGATTTGGTGGCACGGGTCTTCAGAATTAAACTTGAAGCACTGTTAAAAGACATTAAAAATGGCTTATTTGGAAATGTTTGCGCCATGGTTCATGTAATTGAGTTTCAGAAACGTGGGCTACCTCATGCTCACATTTTGATAATTTTGGATGCCACCTCAAAATTACGCACAGAGATTGAAGTTGACAATACTGTTTGGGCTGAATGAAATACCAGATCCTATCACCTACCCTCAGCTTCATAAGATCGTCATGCAACACATGATTCATGGTCCCTGTGGAGAACTGAGGCCAAATTCACCATGTATGCATCTTGGGAAGTGTAGCAAAGGTTTCCCCAAACATTTTCAGGATTCGACTGTCATCGCAAAGGATGCCTATCCGACTTATCGACGAAATACAGGACCATCATTTGAACACCATTCCGTCATGATTGACAATTCATGAGTAGTTCCTTATAATCCTTTCTTACTACTCAAATATAAGTGTCATATCAATGTGGAAGTTTGTGGTTCCATACAAAGTGTCAAATACTTATTTAAATATGTATATAAAGGACATGATAAAGCAAATCTGGAAATTTGCCAAACAAGCATCCAACATGATGAAACACATCAATTTATGGATTCCCGTTATGTTAGTGCACCTGAGGCAGCTTGGCGGATATTTGCTTATCCCTTGCACAAACAATCGCACAGTATTATTCGCCTGGCCGTACATCTGCCTCATTCTCAACAACTCTATTTTCATGAGGATGACTCCGTAGCCAACATCAGATACAAGCTACATAACAATTCCACTCTTATGGGCTATTTTGAGCTTAATAAGAAGGACCCAAGTGCTCATACTTATTTATACCGTGAAATTCCAGAACACTACGTTTGGATAGAAGGTTCTTGGCAACAGAGAAAGCGAGGAGGTGCTTCTGTAATTGGAAGAATGTATACCGTAAGTCTCAGAGACCAAGAACGCTACTATTTGCGGTTGTTGTTGCTGCATGTCAAAGGTGCCACCAGTTTTCACAGCATTAAAACGGTTCATGGAGTTACATATCTAACTTTCAAAGACACTGCCTTAGCTCTTGGTTTATTATTTGATGACAGTTTGTGGAGAAATACCTTACTTGATGCTTGCATTTTGAACATGCCTGCACAGCTACGTGATATGTTTGCCTACATTTGCATTTTTGGCCCTCCTGCTAATCCACTGGAGTTGTGGCTTGAATTTAAAGAACACTTCATTCAAGACTATTGCCATAAATATCACTCAAATACGGAGGAGTGTGTGAATTGTGAAGGATATGCGATGACAGATATCCAAGAAATTTTGAGAAGTCATGGCAAAAAATATACTGATTTTAATTTACCACGCCCTGTCAGGAAACAACAACTTCCACAACAATTTCATCAAGACGATGAGTTAAGAACAGCTGCAGAGATGAAAGCAACTCTCAATCCTCAACAACTTTTGGCTTATGAGGCTATTATTCAAGCATTAGAAGACACTACTGCAACACCAAAGTGCTTCTTCATTGACGGTCCTGGTGGCAGTGGAAAAACTTACCTTTCCCATCTACTTCTACATCAACTAAGGGGAGAAGGAAAAATGGTGTCACCTGCTGCCACTACAGGAATTGCAGCCAATATGCTTGAAGGAGGAAGAACTATTCATTTTCTTTATGGAATACCAATACCTGTGAATGAAACATCGGTTTCCAGGATAAAAAATGACACGGATGCAGCTTATGATTTGCAGAAGACTCAACTCTTTATTATAGATGAGTGCACAATGGTCTCAAAGTATGCATTACATGTCATTGAAAGACTGTTACGAGATGTTATGACCAAAAAAGTTACCAACAAAGAAAAGACACCTTTTGGAGCCAAAGTAATTGTACTTGGAGGAGACTTTCGACAATGTCTTCCTGTCATTCCTCATGGCACAAGAACAGATATTGTAGAGAGCTGTTTAAAATATTCTACACATTGGCCAATTTTCAATCCACTCCCGCTTATTAACAACATGCGCTCTATTGATCCGGAATACAGCACTTGGTTGCTTAAAATTGGTAATGGTGAGCTGTCCAATGAATATAACCTTGGAGATGATGTCATCGAGATTCCTCCAGATATGCTGTGCACTGGGTCTTTAATACATGAGATCTTTGGAGACAACATTAACATTGATGTCAATAACAACGAGAGTATCAATATCGCTGCTTCTCATGCTATCCTATGTCCTAAGAATGACGACGTCGATTTTGTTCATTCCAAAGTCATGGATTGCTTGATTGGTGAGTACACAGACTATATGAGTGAAGATTCTATTGATGCCGAGGACTGTGATGATTCAGAACAATACCCACCTGAATTTTTGCATTCACTTACACCTACTGGAATGCCTCTACATCATCTAAAAATTAAAGTTGGCACCATTGTCATGCTGTTACGCAACCTGAATACCAGGAAAGGTCTGTGCAATGGTACTCGGCTCATTGTAACTACATTGTTTCGAAACATGATCCAGGCTAAAGTTATTACTGGCTCAGAAGCAGGACAGGTGGTATTCATTCCACGTATTGATTTATGTCCATCAGAGACTGCATTACCATTCAGATTAAGAAGACGACAATTTCCCATCAAGGCAGCGTTTGCAATGACCATCAATAAATCGCAAGGGCAAACTCTCAATCGAGTTGGGATATATCTCTCCGGAACCACCTTTTGCCCATGGTCAACTCTATGTGGCCTTTTCTAGAGTCAAGCAACGCTGCAATGTCAAGGTCAAAGTGCTAAATTCACCACTCCAAGGACAATTACTGCCTGATTCTCCTAAGGTCTTTACACACAATATCGTGTACAAAAATGTTTTACGTTAAGCTTTTTCTTTTTTTTCATACTGTTCTGATACTTTTTTTACAAACACCACAAAATCTACAAAAAAATTAGTTTAGTCATATTTCTAAAGATATTAATTACATGGTAATTATATAGCTATGTTATATATATAGTTATTTTTGGGGAGATTAAATCCCTTTTGTACAGAATTTATCATATATATATATATAGATATTTATCATATATATATATATATATATATATATATTGTGGTGATGTGGCCCCTGGCCGGGTGCATCACACGGGTTATCAATGCAGGTCTCTGTTCACATGGGCCGGTTTTCCTGATTGTGGGTGCTGTGTGAAACCTGTCCGATGTACAGGGGGTTAACAGCTGAAGGGTTTTCATGCGATGAGTGAACAGCTGAGTGTGAGTGCTGAAGATCCGATACATTCATGAGCCTAATGTGCGGCTGAACCTGTGAGGATGAGTGCTTTGCTGGGCTAAGCCTGAATGGTGCACAGGGGGTTAATCACATCTCAGGTCTGTGTGTGAGTGAGATGTGCTGATTGACTCACTGTGTTGCAGCTGTGAGTGAGCAGCCTGGATAAGAACCTGCCAGGTGTCTGAGTGAGGAGAGGACGATGGGAGTCAGAAGTCCAGACCACTGCCATGTGAGGAGGTGCTGGAAGTGATCCGTCCCCGGTGGGGGAAGTGATGGGAGCCTGCCAGCTCCATGCTGTTGGCACAAAGATGCGTGCATGCCAGCAAGTGTCCAGGACCAAGGACGGCTCAAGGGCCAGGCGGTCATATGTGCGGTGTGAGAGACCGAGTACGGCTCAAGGGCCAGGCGGTCACAGACGACTTTGGGACTGACTGAGTGAGTCATGATATGGTCCCGTTGATCCAGATGTAAGTGTCCCGGATCCCGGTGGATCCGTGGAGGTCTTGTGTGTACTGAGTGACAGGGTTCCTGTTACTATTGTGGGCCCTGAGTATGCAGCATATGGGTTTATGTAAAAATGCCATGAATGCTGTGTCATGCGTGAGTCATAATGGTTCATGCAAAAGTACCATGTGTGATGACTCGTGTGCAATTGGATGGGGAATGATCCCTGTCAGGGTGATAGACGGTGATAGCCGTCTTTAGAACCAGACTGAGGTCTGCAAGGGTCGGTGGGTGACGCCTTGAAGTTCTGGGGAAAACGTATGTGAATGTCCTGTAATGTAATGTCATATGGGAATGTCATATAATGCAATGTAAGGATATGCATATTATATGTGAAAATGGAAATACAGTGTTATGGTTTGTGTTTGAAAGCGGTTTATGACAGAAATTAATAAATCCGCTGGTTATGTTATGTTGAAATGTAGTCGCTGCTGTCATTTTCCCCGTGCCAAGCGGGTTCCCCTGGGGCGCTACCTCACAATATATATATATATATATATATATATATATATATATATATATACAGATGAACACACATTTAGTATGAGATCATAGATGTGTATCATCCAAATTTTACAATTTGGTGAAAGAAACCATCATATTATGTTCCAGCACTACAAGTGCTGAGAATTTTGCTATATTTTTTTTACAGGGAGAGGTTTTTGTGAACAGCTAAGAGACGGGTGGGATGGCTGTTCACACACATCTCCATCTCAAGGTGTGTTCATTATATATAGATAGCGAGGGACATATCTAAATTGAGATTTACCTTTGACTCCAGCATTTTTTAGCTATTTGTGGATGTTTTTTTTTTTTTAATTTAACATTTCTACATTTCTGCCTTAGGGCTCACCTACAGCACACTTGCCGTAATTTTCATGCAATGTGTATGGAATTTATAGTTCACTTGCAGTGGATGCAGACAACGTGGTTGCGGCTGTTTCAGCCACAATAACTGCAGTGACCTGTGGTTTGTTAGTGGCTGTATTTCCTGCATCTGCCGTAGCCATGTTTGCTCCATTTACCGCAAGTTTACTGCAAATTCCTTAGTTGTGTTATGGAAATTGCTGCAAGTCTGTTGACGGTAACTCCTTAGGTGTCAGGTGTGGAAATTTTATTTTTTACATCCACATCCTTTTTAAATAGATGAAAAATGCTGCTGTTAAATAAATCAAAATATTCATAATTCGGAATTAGTTAGATTAGGACCCACCAGACGTAAGGGCATCTTGATGCGATTGGTGGGCTGACACAAACTGGCTAATACGCAGAATATCAATATTGATTTGTCAAATCAAGCTATTGACACATTAACAAGTATTGTTACTTTGTGTTCCAAGACCCTTACATCATAATAGTTCAATTTTCCAAAATTGATATCAACCATACAATTATATGTAGTTGATGGAAAGATATCATGGAATTATTGGATTATTAGTTAAAACTATTTTTAAATAAAGGAAATACGGATTCTAGACTCCCGATTCTTTAGAATCGGGCTCACAGCTAGTTCTATATAAGAAGATAAATAAAAAAAATAGAAGAAAGGAATGAGGCACAGAAAATCAGTATGTGAAGAAAGAAAGAGGGGAGAAAAGATGAGAGTGAGGGGAGAGGAAGGGAAGAGAAGTAGGGGATTCTGGGAGGAACGTTGCCGTATATCAACTGGACAAACAGGTGAATGTAACTATGAATTCACTAAGATAGCCAAGAGACAAGCGCGGGGCAGTCTCCATGAAAAAATCCATGGAGTCCAGGTGTTGAAGTGTCTATCTCTGCCTTTGGTCTCTGCCATAGATTGCCTGATAAGATCTTCCATTCCACAGATCCAATAGAGTTTTTTACCAGGCTATTTGCGCTCCCAGAGGTCTATGATCCAAAACTTCTTATAATTTCATAAAGAGTTTTTTATTATTTCTTAAGAAAAGCACATACAACGCGTTTCGACAGTAAAAAATGTCTTCCTCAGGTATATTGTCAATATATCTGAGGAAGACATTTTTTACTGTCGAAACGCGTTGTATGTGCTTTTCTTAAGAAATAATAAAAAACTCTTTATGAAATTAGAAGAAGTTTTGGATCATAGACCTCTGGGAGCGCAAATAGCCTGGTAAAAAACTCTATTGGATCTATATTCCTATGGTAACTCAGTCTGAGCTACGTACTAGCTACCAGGGATTTGCAGCATACCGACCACTGAGGAAATCTACGCCTGGATACTTAATGGTCCCTAGTGACCGATACGCAAGTGAACAAAACCTAAAAAAGGTGAGTGCCATCCACATCCACCTACAATCTGATTATACATTTGCATTTAGATCGGTGCGCTTTCTTCCTTTCCTTTCCTTCTACCAGAAACCATTCCACAGATGTCATTAATCCCAGATATGAGTTCCTCGCGCGTTGGTATATGGGGTTGATTCCAGTATCTAGGGATCAATCTCCTAGCTGTGGTAAGAAAGTGTCTGATTAAGCCACTTTGAAAGAAGAGATAGAGACCGAGCTAAGATTCAAAAGAACCAGCTCTGGAGATGGGATGATATAGTTCGACGTGACCTTGTTGTAAAGGTCACAAACCATGAACCAGAAGCGGTTAATGGAGGGACATGTCCACCAAGTGTGCAGGTAGGAGCTATCCTCAGCATTACATTTCCAGCATATCTTAGGGGCCAGAGGAAACATCACGTGTACATCCAACGGGCATCTGTACCATCTCGCCATCACCTTATAGTTCCTTTCTAACGAAATTGCATTGAGGGACGCCTTGTATGTATTAAGGAAAATTTTACTCCTTTCCAGAGAAGAGAAGGTTCTCTGTAGATCTCTCTCCCACTTCCCCACAAATGGAGGGAACTGGGCCAACGAGTCAGAAATTTTCGCCTGGAACAGTTTGTATAGTGCAGATATAGAATGATCTGGAGGTCCCTCCACCACACACCGTCTCTCAAAGGGTTCTAAAGGACGGAAAATATTAGAGGATGGTGGGGACTTAACATATCTTTGGAGTCTGAGATGGGGGAACCAAGCATCTAGGGGAATGGGGGTAGTCTGAAATAAATCTCGAATGTCCTTCACCCCTGATGTGGTGAGGAAGTGTAAGATAACAGGATGTCGTGATTTAGGGACATTTAGGAAGGAAGTGGCATGTCGGTCAACTGAGAACCTTGGATTGTCATAGATCAGTCAGTGGGCCTGGGAGGGTCGTCATGCTCAGTGATTTGCTGTGGCGTTTAATGAATGTCTTTAATGTATTGGTAATAAATGGGACATCTGCCTCTCCCAGGAGTTAGCGGACCAGATGGAGGCCAGAGCATTCACCAATGTTTGGGAAGATTCTACCTCGACCCATTTCTTATCTGTGTCCATGTGAAACAGGGCTAGAATGCAGGTTCCCAGAGCCGCATAGTGGTATACCCGGAAGTCTGGGAGACCCACACCTCCCTGCTCCACCCACCTACTGAGCTGTAAAAATGATATCCTTGGTCTGCCATGAGACCACAGGAACCTGATTAGAAGGCTCTTCTGTCTAGAAGAGAACAAAGCGGGTAGTAGGTAGGGAATCGTCTGGAAGACGAATAGTAAGCAGGGTAATAAATCCATTCTAATTGCATTAACCCTCCCCAGCCAGGACAGGCTAAGTCTGTGCCACCTAGAAAGATCTAATTGTACTTGTTTAAGAGTACTTGAGTAATTGGCATCGAACAGTCGAGAAGGATCGGACGTCAACTGGATGCCCAGGTATTTAATCCGATCGGACTTTCAATCAAAGAGGAAATTCCCCCTGAGCTGTGCAACCATATCCGGCGTGAGGGAAATATTTAGAATTTCTGACTTACTAGTATTGATTTCAAAGTTGCTGTGGTGGGCAAAATTACGCATTTCAGAGACAATGTTGGGGATGCTAATGAGTGGGTCTGTGATATAAAGGAAAAGGTCTTCCGCGAACAGTGGTAATTTATGTTCTATCGTGGTTGTTTTAACACTGTGTGACGAGAGATTGGCTCTAAGTGCTACTGCCAGGACTTCCAGGAGAATGTAAAGTAACGGGATGAAATGTTCAGATAGGGAGCCATTTATTCGAATATGGGCTGAGGGCATGTGTAAAGATCCTCGATCCTATGCATCATCACCTTCCATAGGCCCAAGGATCTGAGTGTCTCTGATATGAACCCCCAGTGCACCCTGTCAAACGCTTTCTCTGCATCTAAGGCCAGGATGCACATGGGGATTCCTCTCCTCCTAGCCTTGTGAATCAAGGCAACAGAATGTATGGTGTTGTCCCTAGCCTCTCGGCCCGGAACAAAACCAGCCTGATCCGTGTCAATTACTCCTGGAAGGTGAACCTTTAATCTATTAGCAATCAGTTTTGCATATAGTTTGATGTCCAAATTGATTAGAGAGAAGGGGCAGTAACTACCACAGCAAGCAGAATTCTTCCCGGCCTTGGGTATAAGTACAATGTGGGTCGTTAATACCTGGGGAGGGAAGGTACCCTAAGCCGAGATGTGATCGCACATCTCTAAAAGCATCAGATTTAGCTGGTCAGAGAGGACTTTAAAAAATCCCACTGTAAAGCTGTCCGGTCCTGGACTTTTACCTGTCTTCATGTCTTTGACACCCATCGCCACCTTCTCCAGGGTGAAATCATCTTCCAGGTCTCTCAGGGCAATGTCCGAAAGGCGAGGTAGTTTATATTTATGTAGGAAGGAGGAGATCTTATCGCGCCCTTGGGAATCCAAGAGGTTATGGAAGTAACTTTTAATATTGTAGAGAGAGGTATAAAAATGATGAAAACAAGAAACAATCTCTTTAATTTTGTGGGACTTTGTTCCCGTGCCATCTTGAATAAAGGGGATAAAGGTGTTGGCTGTTCGCGGATGAAGAGCTCTGGATAGGAGTTTGCCACTCTTGTTGCCCAATTTATAGAATCTAGATTTGATCCTGTCTCTAAAACTACGGTGTTTCTGATCTAATATTGCCAGTAATTTCTAGCGAAGAGATAAGAGTTGAGAATACTAGAGGGCACTTGGGGTTTGCTTGTGCTCGGCCTCCACCTGAGCTATGCGGGAAGTAAGGGAGGTGATTTCCGCGACCCTGTTTCTCTTGAGATGCATTCCATGGGAGAGCAGGACCCCTCTCAGTACGTTTTAAGTGCTTCCTATATTCTTAATATCAGGGTCGGGTTGTGGGTGTGGTCTAGTCAGAAATTATTGACCGTACTCAGATCTGCCAAACAGGTCGGATTCTGGAGTAAGTTCTCATTGAAATGCCAAGTAAATTCTGGTCTGGTGTCAGTGTTCAGGTACAGTGAAAAGTATATGGGAGCATGGTCCGACCATAAAATTGTCCCAATGTCAGCCTCCACATCAATATCCAGCAGTGAATGAGATATGAGGAATCGGTCAATCCCGCTGTGAATCGAGAAAATGGGGGAGTAAAAAGTGTAGTCTTTAGTGGTGGGGTAAAGAGTTCTCCAGACATCTACTAAATGCAATTTGTCCCAGTGGTGTCTAAGGTGATGGAGAGAAGGCGGAGAATGGTAGGATTTACCTTAGGAGACGTCAATCGAAGGGTGCACGGGACAGTTGAACTCTCTCTCCAAGATGATTGGACATGTCCCTGCAAAGTTCTCCAATTTTCTCCGGCAACTCGCTCCAAATTTCTTCAGGCCACTGTTGGCATAGTAAATGTTAGCCAAGATGAATACATGCAAGGACCATGACACCTGCAAAAAACAGAAATCTACCTGATGGATCGATCAATGTTTTAAGGACCTCAGGCACAAAAGACTTATGGAATGCTATCGAGACTCCTCTGGCTTTAGACTCCGGATTTGGGTTGTGAAACCAGGTGGGGTAATATCCCGAGTCGCACTTAGGGATTGCATCTGATCTAAAATGTGTTTCGTGGAGCATTAGAACCAGTACTCCAAGTTTGTGAAAGGAGTATCTAATCTGTCTTCTCTTCTCAGGTTGGTTAAACCCCTTAACATTGTATGAACAGCACTTAAACTTAGGCATGTGGTATGATAATCACGTATGGTATACATTCTGCTGTGCAACGTCTCCTGGGGTAGAGTTGGGAGGTAGGAAAGAAAAGCGGAAAGAGAGAAGAAGAGGAAAAGAAAGGAACATTCAAGAATATAACATTAGAAATCTCTTGGTGGAAAAACATAAGTGCAAGATTAGGATGGATCCCAGCCATCTAGCACGAGAGGGTGTGCGCGGAAACCGAGGGAGTAACAACCCCGTCTCTCGCCACCACCTCCACCGCTTAACAATTCAAAAAGGCAAAAGATTCAAGAGCAACCATATGCAGTAATATATGATTCATGTTAATGGAGATATCCAGTTGGCATATGAACTAGAAAAATTCCAAGGCTTGGAGACCCTGAGAACAATATGGTCAGCTGAGGATACCTCCCCCCCTGTGTACTGGGTCTCTCCCCCCTTGTGTGCTGGATCTCTCCCACCCTGTGCACTGGGTCTCTGCCTCCCTGTGCACTGGGCCTCTCCTTCCCTGTCCACTGGGTCTCTCCCCATTGTGCACTGGGTCTATCCCCCACTGTGCGCTGGGTCCCTCCCCCACTGTGCGCTGGGTCCCTCCCCCACTGTGCGCTGGGTCCCTCCCCCACTGTGCACTAGGTCTCCACCCCTTGAGCGTTGGATCCTCCCTGTGCACTGTCTGTCTCTCATCCACTGACTCTCCCCCTGTGTGCTGTCTCTCTCCCATTCGCAGTCTCTCCCTGACAAGGGGCCCTGTGTGCTGTGTCTTTCCCCTCCCCTCCCTACAGGGAGCCCTGTGCACTATGTCTATTTCACCCCCCATATGAATGCAAATTTGTGTCACTTTCTCTGGCAGGGACCCGTAACATCACCTGCAGGATGACACTGCTGAGTATAATGACACCACTGCCAGATTATTACTAAGCTGCCAGCAGTCGTTAGCACAGGAGGAAGGAAGCAATGCAAGCACAGTCAGCGTGGATGGTCTCCAATGGCGGGTGGGCCCCCCAACTATCCAGGGCCCATTGTACTTGCCCGGGTGTGCTGGGTGCTGACGCTGGCCCTGTGTATATCGTATAAAATACCAATAAAATACATTTACATTTTTGGGTGTATTGTGAAAGAAATGTGGAAACTTCATAGGGTCTGTATACTTTTTAAAGGTAATGTAATTGATAAATAATATGACCAGGGGCATAACTACAATAGGTGCAGGGGTTGTGTAGCGCCCCTGCAGAGTGGTCGCTACAGTAGTACTACAACTACTCCACAGGTGTAGTGCTACCGCTCTCAGGTGAGAGGGATCGTAAATCCAGGACACACACACACACTTGCACCCAACACCATCCAACTCCAGGCCTGGGGATCTGGGCGGACCCTATTCAGGGAGGGCCCCATCTGCCAGATGGGAGAGGAGTTAGGTAAAGGGGGTAGGTACAAAAGTGAGAGCATGACAGGAAGTCAAAGTCTTTTGGGGGCCTTGAGGTCTTGGGTAGAGAAGGGTCCTAGGGGACAAGTGCATGGGGAATCCACGCGTGGGGAACCGGTCCCCAATCTAGTGAAGGAACTTCAGGACTCAACTAGTGAGCCGGAGGTGGCTGCGCCTGTAAGTACAGTCGCCAACACCGTGCTCATTCGCTGAAAAGGTGGCCATACAGGGTCAGGGAACATGAAGATTGTCGCCCAACAGGGCCCGAGGCCACCGGCTTTGAACACTGAGCGCAATGACACAGGGCAGGTGAGGTGGTAGCCAGCATGGGAGACGGCCAGGAAAGGCATACAGAAAGGTGTCCTGGTGGAGCAGTCCTGAATCAACTGAGAGCTGGCCAAGAGCTGAGAGCTGAGCCCGGCCCCAGACATACATGGGGAAAGTGAGACATCAAAACAGAAGAGAAGGACAGAGAGCAAGCCACGAGGCGAGTGGCAATGAGTATGGGGTCCGAATGAGAGGAAATCCCGGTGGTTGGGGACGCTGAGACCGACCGGCTGGGTGATCTGTGGATGGCTTAGTTGCCACTGCGTGGATGAATCCTGGCCTTCTGGAAACAAAGGTTGAGGAGCTAACCCAACAGCTCCTGAAAATGCAGGCAGCCACCCTGCATCGGTGGAGGAAAGGAGTAAAGAAGAATTCCGGAGGAAGCTGCTTCCCCGAGCTGACGTTATATTCGAGGACGTAGTGGAAGCCCATAGCCAAGAAAGCGGATGCTGCAGGAGCACCGGTGGTCTTGACGAAGCTAGTGGGGTCCGTAGAAGTCTTCCGTCTAAATGAAGAGTTTTCGTCACAGAATGCCACACAGTCAACGTGGTCCTAGTCATGTCGGTCAGGGGAACTATTTCCTTTAAGTCCCCGGGAGGAATCCAGAGCAAATGCTTCAGCGGAATCCCCAAGCCTTCCTGCTCCACCTCTACCCATCTCTTGGTTGATGCACAATAATGCCAGTCTAAAGTTCTGGCGAGAGAGGAGGCCAAGAAATACGCCCTCATGTTAGGTAGCCCGGCTCCTCCTCTAGATTTAGGTAAGGAGAGGATATTTATCTGTAACCTAGATCTCTTTCCGTCCCATATAAATTTGATAATAAAAGATTGTAATTTGGTGAAAAACCCCTGTCCGGTAGAACAGGGACCGTTTGGAAGATATATAAGAGTCGAGGTATCACGTCCATTTTGACTACGTTCATTCTCCCGAACCAAGTTAGCTTTAATTGTCTATATGAAGTTAATGCCGTTTCCACGCTAGTCAGGAGGGGCTGATAATTCAATCTGAACAGTTGCCTAAGATCTCTCATTCTAAGTACTCCCAGATACTTAATGGCCTCCACCCTCCACTTAAACGGAAACTGTCTGGACAAATGAGATGCCAAGTCTCCGGGCAGAGAAATATTAAGCGCCTCGGTCTTGGAGCAGTTAACTTTAAAGTTACTCAATTGTCCGAACTGTTCAAACTCTTTCAAAATAGAAGGGATGGAGATCAGGGGCTGTGAGACATATAGTAGGAGATCGTCAGCAAATAGTGCCGTTTTGTGGTGGCTCTGTCCCAGCTTGATCCCATGGACATCAACATTGGCCCTGAGCGCCGCAGCTAGATGCTCCATTACAATAATGTATAGGAGGGGAGATAAAGGGCATCCCTGCCTGGTTCCGTTTGCTATCTTGAATGGAGAAGATAATGTACCACCAATCTTCACCTTAGCAGACGGGGAAGAGTATAGGGACAGACTTCCGTGCAAAAACCGTGGCCCCAAGCCAAGCTGGATCAGCGCCTCTATCATAAACCCCCAGTGGACTCTGTCAAAGGCCTTTTCAGCATCCACAGAAATCAGGCCTAGTAGTGTTGAGCTGTTTTTGGCCTTAGCTATATGGAGCAGGGTTCTAATAGTGTTATCCCTTGCCTCCCGGCCCTGACAAAGCCCACCTGGTCCGGGTTAATTACAGAAGGGAGAAATAGCGCTAAGCGATCAGCTAGTAATTTAGAAAAGAGTTTGACATCCACATTCAGTAACGAAATCGGCCTGTAGTTCGAGACTGAAGATGGGTCTTTCCCAGGTTTGGGGATGACGCTGATATGGGCTTCCAAGGATTGAGGCACAAAATCTGAACCCCTTAGTACAGCGTTAAAAGCCGTCAACATCGTAGGCACCAGCTGGGACTTAAGTATTTTTTCGGTAAATCAATTTTTATTGAGTTTGATTAATATAAAACAATTGTAACCAATCACTTATTCGGCAAGTTACATAGCCAACATATTTCCATGTACACCTCGTACAAGTTAAATATATTATTAATCACAGCCTTGTCTATCTCTAATCACATAAGTATAAAACTAAGCTTAGATTTGCTAACAGTGTGATCAAATCGACAATAACATGCCGTTATTTTGTGGCTGTATTAAGTGAAACTTTGCCTCTTCATAAACCAGCAATAAACGATACACCAAGGAAGGTGACAACCAAAGAAAAAAGGGATATATTTAGAGGGGTAAAGAAAAAAGAAAGAAAACAAAAGTAAGAGAAAAGAGAAGCAAGGTTATGTAATCTCCTATCCTCACGATGACATGCGGGCACTCTCCATGACACACCCAAGAAGAACAAAAACACATCCACTGTTCAAGCATAATTGCCATTACATCTCCGAAATCCATTCTGCTAAACCCTCAGAATCTCTATACATTATCCATGGGGCCCATCTGCGACAGTGTCGCTCCACCATATTCTTGTCTGGTATATTGTGGCTAATTATCTCCTCCATTCTACAGACCTCGTTCAGTTCCACTACCAATTCAGCTCTCGAAGGTCGCTCAACTCTCTTCCAGTATCTAGGCACCAGGCGTCTCGCAGCTGTTAAAAAATATCTGAGGAGGTCCTTTTTAAAATTTGACATGGACATAAAATGCAAATTTAATAACGCCAATTCTGCCGTCCAAGCTATATATGAGGATGTAACCTTTTGATATAAGCCTTCTACATCATGCCAAAAAGGTTGTATTACAGGACAGCTCCACCATGTGTGTATATATGTACCCCTTTGGGCTGTACATCTCCAACAGCTGTCTGACGTTTGAGGGAAGATTTTATGTATGTCCGAGGGGCAGCGATACCACCTTGCCAGCACCTTATAGTTCCTCTCCTGGGAGAGAGAGTCAGCAGAAGCCTTGTATGTGGAAATATGTATTTTTTCCCACTCTTCTGATGAAAAAGATCTACCCATGTCCGTCTCCCATCTCCTCCTGAACCCAGGGGCCCGAGACTCATCACCATCCAGAATTCCCCGAAAATATTTATAAAGGAGGGATATAGTATGAGGTATCGGGTTTTTGCTCATGCACAATTTCTCGAAGAATGTAGGAACCCTATATATTCTCGCTCTGCCAAGAGACCCAATATAGCTGCATAATCTATTGTAGTTAAACCACGCGTCCGAAGGAGGAGTTATGCCATGATATAATATGGAGATAGGCTTAGGTCCCGCTGAGGATATATAGTCCGAGATGGTTGGGTGAGAGTTTTTAGGTATGTTTAGGAAGGAAGAAGAACAAGTGCTCACATGGAAGGAGGGATTGTTATATATCGGGATCAATAGGCCTGGAAATGTTGTGAATTTAAATTTCCTATAATTGTTGTTAAAAAAAGAGTATAACTGTTTTGCTAGGAAAGGTAGGGAAGCCACCGACAAGTTCAATGAGCCCGAGAACCAAAGAGTTGCCAAAAATGGAATTTCCGTTTGGGAATTTACTACTTCTACCCATCCCCTCCCAGCATCAATTTGGAAGAAATCTAGAAAGCCTTTGCCCAGGGCCGCCAAGTGATAAGATCGCAAGTCTGGAAGACCTATTCCTCCTTGTTTATAACTTTTAATCAGAAGCTGGTAAGAGAGCCTTGGTCGTCCATGGGCCCAAATATATCTAGTTATCATGCTCTTTAGGCGAGAGAAAAAGGACGCCGGGAGGTTAATAGGAATTGTCTGAAAGGCATACAGTAGTCTAGGCAAAAGATCCATTCTCACAGAATGTATTCTCCCCGGGACTTAAGTATTTTATAAAAATTAGGCAAAAATCCGTCTGGGCCTGGACATTTTCCTGATGGAGTAGATTGGATAGCCTGTGACAATTCCTCCTCAGAGATATCTTCCTCTAACATCGCAATAGTTGCCTTGGCCAGTGAAGGAATCGTTGTTCTGTCTATGTACCCTTTGATCTTATCAGATAGTTCCGAGGGCGAAAGGTTGGAAAAGTGCCCTCGAATATTATATAGATCCAAATAATATTGTCTAAATTCCTCCAATATTTTGGTCGGTAAAAACGTTCGCCCACCTGTTTTGGTTGAGATACTCGGGACAAATGTTGGGTTTAATCGAGGATGGAGCAATCTGGCCAGGGGTCGCCCACATTTGTCTGAGTTGGAGTAAAAATAACTCCTAGATTTCTCAGTGTATCTGCAGCTCTGTTGGTCCAATAAGTCTTTCAGTTCTTTTTTCTTCAATGTCAAGTCAGATAAGGTCAGTCTAGATAGGTTCTGTTTGTGCGTAGTTTCCAATGTATGTATCTGGGTAAGGAAGTCTTCCACCGCTTCTGCATTATGTTTCTTCAGACGGGTGGCATGCTTTATAAAAAAAAACCCTCAGAACACATTTTAAGGTTTCCCACTTTGTGGGTGGAGGTGTGGGGTCCAAAGCATGATCCCGACCGAAGGATTGAATAGTCTCTATCACCTCAGACATACACAGTTCATCTTTTAATAAGTGGTCGTTCAGCCTCTAAGTCCAAGGTCGTCTATTCGTGTCGGGGAGTGTGAAGGACAGGAAGGTGGGGGCATGGTCTGAAAGTAAGATATCCCCTATAGTTGCCTCAGGGCTCCAAGATAATAGGTTGTGGCTTATGAGGAATAAGTCAATTCTACTGTAAGAATTATGTATTGGGGAGAAATATGTAAAGTCTCTCCCTAGGGGATTCAAAATCCTCCAAATGTCCATGAATCTCAGAGTGTGAAGGAACCTTTTCAGGGAGGTAAGTTTATTGTTTGGAATAGATCTCTTACCAGAGGATGAGTCAGCTGCCGGGTCCAGGGTGAAGTTGAGGTCTCCACCGATGATGGTTGATCCTTCTGCAAATTCCGCCAGGCGTGTTAAATACAGTCTACACGTTTTTGATTGGAACCTATTAGGTAAGTACCAATTAGCAATAGTTAGTAAGGATCCAGCAATTCTCATCTTAAGAAATACATAATGGCCCTGGGGATAAACGCAAGCATCCAGCATCTCGTGAGCCAGTGACCTGTGTACCGCAATGGATACACCTTTTGTTCTCGCTTCTGGATTCGTACTGTGGTGCCAGACCGAGAAGTATCTGTTGCAGAGACTCGGTACAAGTCCTGATTTGAAATGAGTCTCCTGTAGCATCAGAATCTGACACTTCTGCTTATGAGCAGAGTATAAGATCTAAGACATCTTCTGGGGGAAGTGTTGAATCCCCGTACATTAAGCGAGCAGATTTTTAAAGTTGACATGATCGACACGGAGGTCAGAGGGGAGAACGGAGGAGAAAAAGGAAAGAGGGAAAGGGTAGGAGGGGAGAGAGAAGGAAAAAGAGAAAGAAACCAGAGAAACCCTAAGATGAAGGGGATCGAAATTAGCGGAGAACAGAGGAAAGGAAGTGTAACAGTATAGAGAAAAGAAAAGGAAGTTTCCCAGATAAATCCGGAATAGAGGTTTAGGGTGGTCTATTCGACCAGTCCTCCCTGAACAGGGGACTATGTCCCGGCGGAGTGTGGCCTGTCCACTTAGGGGTTGTCCCTGCCACCCCGGGCTAAACCTACACATAAAGAGTTGTATCATATGTGTACGCTATTCATATATTCGATTAGCAGAAACCTAGAAAATCCCCTAGATCTATGAACAGATGTAACTGAAATATCTGAGTCAGTGCATGAACTAAAAACACTTATAACGTCACATTAAATTGGATTAATTAATAACCGGTGGGTCAGGTCCTTTTATGCGTTTGTCCTCGAAAAACAGGGCGGTCAGAGACTCCGGCCTCATCTACGGCGCTTCCTGTTAAAGAACAACATTTAGGCAAAAGAACAGGATATATAGGAACATATAGGGAAAAAGAAACCTTCAACCTTCACCCATTGATTCCTTTCTCCAACCCCTATCCCTCCCTCTCCGTGATGCCCCCCTCCCTCTCCTCCTTTTCTCTCTCGTTGGCTCCGGGGCAGTTGGTGTGGCACCCTGTGACAGGTCACCACAGACTCCCTTGGGACATGGAAGGATGGTACACAGCGAGTAATCCACTAAACATACAACACCCTTTCACCCCAGGCCTGTAGGGGGAGCTCCACTGGTTGCCTTAAGCCAGTTCCCCCTATAAATATGGGTTCTGGAGAGAAAACACCAGATTGTGCAGGCACTACAGAACTGTGAAGAGCTGAGTGAGCTGAGCTGGTACTGGAGCCGTGCTAGGCCCATACCAGCATCCACCTGAGACAGTGGTAGACCCACAGAGTAGGGGTCGCAGGCAGAGGAGAGAGAAATGTTCTACAAGAAGGGGGCAGAGGAGTCATACCGACTCACCCCAACAGAGTTCCGGTCACTGGGTCCAAGCTACACGGACACAGAGAATAGGCCTTGCAGAGAAACCAGCACTACAAGGAGGCTTAGCTTCCAGGACACCCGAAGCACCACCAAATGAGAGCCCGGAGGCTAGGCCAGACAGGAAGTCCCATAGAAATGCCCTCAGTGCAGCAAACCCGGGTGTGGAGAGTCACACAGAAAGAGAATTAACGGTCCGGTTAGGTTCCAAGCCTGCCAGACTCTGACAGAGTAACTGAAACCAGGAGGTCTACAACCCTACTCGCTGTGGAAATCCTGAAGTGTTTACCTCATCTCCGGTCGAGTGTACCCGTAAAGAACACCAGTAAAGGTACCAAAAGACTTTATGTGTGCGTGTCCCTCCTTCCATCTACACCACACCGACCGCGCTACCCTATTACCCTCACTACAACCTACAGCCCCGGGGACCCCTGCTCGTCCTGTAGGGAGCGGTTCCACCTTGCTGCCGCCCATCACCCCGGAGGCCCAAGCAGCGCCGGTGCCATCACCGGACCCCTACAGGTGGCGTCGCGACAGACATCTTATTATTTTCTTGCCATCTCCATCCTTTTATCTACATCCCCCAGGCCCACGGCCTCAGGCACCGCTACCCGTGACCTTCCCCAGAGACCTCGCCTGAGTGACCGAGTACCCCCAGGGCCTGGGCTGGACATTGGCATCCACTCTGGACGGTTAGCATATCCCGGCCAATCCTCCAGGGAAATAGAGACCGAGGGAAGTCCCAGAGCAGCTGTGAATTCTAGTTCTCCTCTTGGGTGTGTGACAAAATGGGTCACCCCGTCTCTCTGCACCTGGAGGCGGAACGGGAAGCCCCACGTATAAGGTATGCCCTGATGTCTTAGGACCTCCAGGAGGGGGCGAAATGCGCTCCGTTTTTGCAGGGTGCGTCTCGATAAGTCCACCAGTAATTGGAGAGGAGAATCCTGGAATCAAACCTGTCCCTTGGCTCGGGCCTTGGTAAAAATAGTCTCTTTTATTTTACACTTATGTATTCTGCACACCACATCCCGGGGTCTATCTCCCACCAAGGGTGGAGGGCCCAGGGACCTATATGCCCTATCGAATTCCAGGACCGAGTCTGTCGGTGCCCCTCTAATAGAGTTGAATATGTTTCTGAGGGTACTGTCGAGATCTTTAGGCCTCTGATTCTAATATTGTTCCTCCTCTTCCGATTCTCCGGGTCTTCCATGGAGTCTAACATTCGTTCAAAAAGGGAGGCTTGTGTATAAACAGTGTCTTCTAGGATCCTCAATCTCTTGTCCATGTTTAAAGTTGACGATTCTGTAGAGGCCACCCTCAGACTGAGTTTATTGACTTCCCCCTTTAGCGCAGAGGACTCGGCTTTAAAGGAAGCCTCCATCCGTGCGATGAAGCCCTCCATTTCCTCCCTGGTAGGGATTGCCTGTATTCGTGACCAGAGGTCGTCCCTTATCCCCTGGCCCCCTGATGTTGTGGGCAATGAAATGCTACTAGGGGGTAAGAGTTCCCTGATGCATGTAACAGTCTGTATAGGTACTCTGATCAATGGCTGAGTGGCCCTCTCCCTAATCCCTACTGAATAATCTGCTTCTATGGGATTTCTCACTATCATCTCCAATTCTCCTCTCTGTTGTGGCTGTGAGAGGGGCTGCCACGTTCCTCCAGCCAAGTCTTTATAGGGGTCTGATGCTCTTTGCTGATTAGAGCCTCTGTTAACCATTTCTTCTCCTGTGTCAGCCTGAGGGCACCTTTGATCCATGTCTGCGGGATTCCTCCTATTATATATCAGAGGCCGTCACTGCTAACCTGGGAGGTCATCGGTATGCGGTGTAACTGAGCCTCGTCATTGACCGCCGCTGTAGGGACCTGGTCGGGCTGCTTTTCAGTGTCCAGAGCATTCATGATGTCTGGGGCGGGTTCCTGCATGTGTGCAGCAGGCATCGGGGGAGGAGGTAAGGGAGCATATGTTGCCGGGTTCTGTCGACTGTCTCCACCGTGTCTCTGTGCGTCCCCGGGTTATGTGAGAGCTGCCTTCATGTCTCCACTGGTCTCTGCAGCCTGGAGTGTCCTTTGATCCGCTGCGTCCTGGGAAGCTCCCGCCGCCATCTTCCCCGCGGCCATTACATAGTCCTGAGGTGTGCTCCGGAGATAATGCAATATTTTTGCAGTGGGGGGCACCGACAGCTCCCGGGTATGCAGGGGTCTGTTGCTCTTCCATTTAGCCGGCATGTGGGGAAGTTTACAGAGTCTGGCACCGGCTGTTTCAGCCCGATGGTGGCATGGGGACAGGAGCTTAAAAATCAGCGTCTGCTCCCTGCCATGTCCAAGCCACGCCCCTTTTTCTGGTTGTTTGATCCAGCGTCTATGCTGGCACCAGTTCACACTGTGTCTTTGAGTGCTGTACAGTTTTTTTCTCTTTTTTGTAGAATTGTATGTAGTTAAGTAAGAATGTTGAACACTGAATCATTGTACTTGGCTAGATACTAGTCTGTAAGTAATACTTAATGTTTAATGCTGTTCAATGCTTTACAGAAAGTGCATGAAAGATAAAATCTTAGCAATAAGCTTTATCTCATGAGAAAGCTGTGCCAGTCTAAGCTAAGTATGGCCAGAATATGCAGGACTATATAAGAAACACCCTAGAGATTGTGGAGCATTTCAGGGGTATTGCAGAAGAAATTAAAGACTTTAATGTTGCTGCACTACTATTAAAAATGACCTGTCACCAAACCAGGCATGGTGATCTAATTACAGCAGTGGATGCAGCATGTCTGTTGTACAGTGTACAGTGTACAGTGCTAGACAAAATCTGCATAAGAACTGTATCCATGCATAGCACAGACGTCTTGGGCACAGACACCCAGAAGCAGTAAGGAAGCTAGGTCAACTAGCAAATGGTGTTGAAATCAAGCAATGTAGTCAATTGATGAAGTGCACTAGCTGTCTTCAAGGCAAAATGTCCAGAAAATCCTTTCCTAAAGTAAGCAGCACTAGATCTGCACAGCCACTGGATTTGATACAGATGTTTGCAGTCCAATGAGTGTTCAAACTCCAAGCAAGAAGAGATATTTTCCCACATTTATCGATGACTACTCCAGATATACAGTTGCCTACCTGCTTTACAGTAAGGATGAAGTTTCAAAGAAGCTTGAACAATATCTTGCCGTAGTGTTCAAAAAATTTGGAAGAATGCCAAAAGCCCTGCATGCAGATAATGGGACTGAATATACAAGTGGTAAGGTGCAAACTATTTTGAAAAAGAATGGAATAGTGCTCCAGATTACCAATCCATACAATCCACAACAGAATGGCATTGCAGAGAGAAAGAACTGCACTGTCTGTGAAAGTGGAAGAAGTATGTTGTTTGATGTGAATCTACCTACAACATATTGGGGAGAAGCCATCATGACAACTTGCTATCTTCAAAATAGAAATACACAAATAAAACTCCATATGAGGTATGGAACTGCAAGAAGCCTAACCTGAAGCTCCTCAGGATATTTGGAAGCAAAACATTTGTGTCTGTTTCTAAAGAAAAACGTGTCAAGTGGGAATCACATGCAAAGCAAGAAGTTCTGGTGGGCTATAGCGAAACAGAATCCTGCAGAGACCAAAAAAGTAACAATCAGCAGAGATGTAGTGATAGATGAGAACTCTGTTTCACTCAAATTACATGAAGTTACACCAGTCATTCAAGCAAAGGAACAAGAATAAAAATCTCAATCACCAAACCCAGACACTGAAAAGGAAAACAGTGAAGTCTGGATAAGCTCTGAAACCAGCAAGGAAGAAACAGAAGAATCAAGTCAACCTCCAGTAAGGAGATCAGAAAGACCAAACAAAGGTATCCCAGCTAGACGCCTTTCTTATAAGGTCAGAACACTTCCTGAATCAGAGCCACAGTAAGGGTGCCTTCACATTTGCGTATGGGAAGGCAGCGTATGCTGCGTTCCCATACGCAGTCAAGCACATGCGCACTGCGTTCCTATGTTTAACCTGCGTTTGGCAGCGATTGCTGCATTCAGGTGCGCATGCGGAAGATATCTGCTCCCTCCAGGGTCCCCGTCCGCACCCGGGACGCAGCATGTTGGATTTTTTGTGCGCTCTGGGACCTTGGAAAATCAGCAAGTTTCCGCAAGCGCACAAAAGAATGCATTGGCGTCAATGGGTCTGCAGTGTTCTGCGCATGACAGCGCAGGAGAACGCTGTGGACCCATTGAAATCTCTCCCGGTGGCCGCCGGTGATGTCACAGGAGATCACCGACGGCCACCGGGAGTTCAGCTGGAGCCTCTGATGATCTCCTCCTCCCCGCCGCCGGTAATCTCCTAGCGGTGTCGGTGGGGAGAAACAGCTGATGTGACAGCTGTTTGAATCTTCCCGCGCCGACATATCCTCTCGGTGTTGGCGCAGGAGATTCAAACAGCTGTCAGATCAGCTGTTTAACCCCGCTGACACGTCCCGGAGCTTACCGGCGGCTGGGAGGAGGAGATCTCCGCCGCTGATCTCCGTCTCCGGACCGCCCCCGGACACCGCCGATTGGCTGCCCGGGCTCCATAGTGATGTGTCCGCAGGCGGACATTCTCCGCTGCGGACACGTCATTAGAAAGAAAAATGACCTTGCTTTCACTGGCATGCAGACACAAATGCAAATGTGAAGCCAGCCTAATGGCAAGGAAAAAGAGCCCTCAGAAGCCAAAGATTTGTCAAGACTCCAGCAATGAGAGTTACAGACAAGCAGTGGGAGCACTTCTGTATATGAGGACCACCAAGGATGTATTGGACTTGCAAGCCGTAAGATCAGTGCAAGCACTAAGCACATCAACATTAAGCATCGCCACTTATGTCACTTAGTGGAACGTCATGTACTAGAGTTTGTGTATTGTGAGACTGACAAGATGTTAGCAGATGATATGACAAAACCATTGCCAAGAGCCAAGTTTGAGGACTTCAGAACCGCAATGGGACTAACAGGATAAGTAGTTGTTTAGTGGGGGTGTTGGAATATATTTAGTGCAACAACTACATTCCTGTATGTGTAAGTGTTGTATTGCTAGGTTTGTGCATTGTCAGTAAAGTTAGTTAAAGAGGACCTGTCCCCCCTCCCATACATGCTGATCTAATTGCAGCACTGAATGCAGCATGTCTGCTGCATTCGGGCAAGGGGTCCCCCATCCCTTAAGCCCCCGTGTAACCCGAGATAATTGAATTAAAAAACTTGCAATGTGGAACCAAAGAGGTGTGGTGTAGCGGCTGGAGCCACTTCTCTTCACAGGGCAATTTCACGCCCCCTGAATGTCTCATCCTCCTCCTGTCACTCATGGTCTCTCTCTCCTGCTTTTGCTGCATGAGAAGCGGAGCAACTGGCCTCCTGCGGTGACATCACCGCCTTTCCCCGCACTGCTCCGTGGATAACATGGAGCAGGGCGGGTAAAGGAGCTGATGTCACCGCAGGAGGCAGGGCAGGCATCCAGCTTCTCATGCAGCAAGCACAGGAGAGGGAGACCATGAGTGACAGGAGGGAGGATAACATATACAGGGGGTGTGAAATTGCCCTGTGAAGAGAAGTGGCTCCAGCCGCTACACCACACCTCTTTGGCTCCACATTGTAAGTTTTTTAATTCAATTATCTCAGGGTACAGGGGGGCTCAAGGGATGGGGGACCCCTTGCCTGAATGCAGCAGACATGCTGCATTCAGTGCTGCAATTAGATCAGCATGTATGGGGGGTGACAAGTCCTCTTTAAAAAAAAAAAGAGGAACACTCCCAGAAGTTCACAGACAGGAAATACCAGGTGACTGCAACCAGTTTTCTGTGTCTGTGCATGTGAAGAGAAGCACAGCAACTTGCTGATGCTGCAAAGAGACATTAAAGATGTATATTCCTTTTTCCACAAAGCCCTTCATATCTGTACCTGTTTGTTGCTAATTGAAGTTAAGTTCTGTTGTCAAAATGCTTTCAGTGTATTCTGAATGATCCGCTGCCAACAGGTTTAGATCTCCCCCTTCAGGCCTGGAGGCAGAAAGGTGTTGTGTGCGATTTCTGCCTTGTGCGGATACCCTCTGTTACTCTCAGGTGTGACACTACCCCCGTGGGAGATAATGACACTGTGGCACGTGGACTCTGGGGTGCCACATTCCCCCTTAATGAAATTCAGTACTCCTGGACTGAGATAACCTTTTTTAAAAGGGAAAAGATAAACAATAACAAGGTTAAATGACAATAAAAAGTATATAGAGTCTCAAAACTAAAAAAAACAAAAACCAATAAAAATGGTAACAAGCAGTCACTTTGTTGATTAGTCCTTCCATCATTGGCTGATGAATAATATTTACAAGTAGTCTTTACAACAACCAGTCCAGTGGCATAATGGTCCATGTTTAATGATAAAAAGTTCAAGAATGCTCAAAAGTTCGTACAGTAAAGTCTCTGTAGGTGCATACGCTTGGTGGTTGCATAGTTACGTATTTACATTCTTACATTTAACAAGGGAACATGTTTACATTTGAACCATCTGAACTGCACTCTAATCCCTGTAACATGCTGGAATTTGACCCTGTGTAGTGCATTGTGACCTCCTTACTACAGGAGTGTCTACTGACCGGTCTGGAGTACCTACTACAGGTGAACTAAACACTATGCTATGTGTGGTTCTGTAAAAGGCTGGTGTTTCTGAATGTGGTCTTAAGGCCCCGTTAAACGGGACAATATCGCCGGCGATGTTGCCGGCAACCTAGGGGCGGGGCCAAGTTGCGGCGACATCGCCGGAGAGTTGCCCTGTGTGACAGGGCGATAATCGACGATCAGTCGCCTGAGCAACATCGCCAGGTTTCCCAACATGTTGTGAAACCTGGCGATGTTGCTCAGGCGATCTTGCCTGATCGCCCTGTGTAACGGCACAACCCGCAATGTTACAGGCGATGCCGCCTATCTTTAACATTGCGGGTTGTCGCTCGCTAGGTTGCTGAGCAACCCAGCGGGCGATAGCCACAGTAACTTGCCGGCAGAGTTGCCGGCAAGTTGTTCCGTCTGACTCCTTGCCGGCGATGTCGGCAGTTATGCGCGCTCCCGCGAATCGCCGCCGACATCACCGGCCATGTCGCCCCATGTAACGGGGCCTTTAGTCTTACCACAGGACAGACAAGTTCACTGTGACCAGGGATTTGTTCTTCCTGTTCTTCTACTGGTACATCAGCCTGTTGTTGTTTCTTTCTTGCTGGTTCAGGTAGCACTACTTGGGGAAAGGTCAACATGGAAACAACAATTGCTCCGTCTATCTGCATCCATGTCTTGGGAAAGTCTTCTAGAACCTTATGGATTACTTCTTTCTCTTTAAGTTTTACTGGCAATGGAACTTCTGGTACTATCTTTTGGAACGTCAGTGCTTCAGAACATTTTTTTTTTTTGCAAATATGTTTTTAGTGAACAAGAGAAAAAATTTTAACAATACAATCAGTATTCAGCTTTCATATTAATTATACAGTGGTATACTTAGCACATAGCACTTTTTCCATTATGATAAAGTACGTAGATTTGTCTACGCTTTGGAGTTTTGCCTTTATAACGAGACAAATGTTAAAAGAAAAGAACGAGAAATGCAAAATTTATGTAGATATTTACAAACATCCTGTTTATAATGAGGATTTTAACAAGCAGTCATGTTAATCATTTTTATCCAAAAAAAAGCTTTCAGGAGGTCATTTCTGACCTTCATTCATACCTTTAGCCTCTAGCCGCATGGGGGAATGGGGAAAGGGGGAAATAGGTAAAAGGAAGGTGAGATAGAATATAAAAATCAGAACTCAGTGACATGGCAATTGAGAACTAAAAAGTGGGATTTAGAAGGTCTGACATGTACATTTAAAGGGGCAACTCCTATCTCAATTTAGGAAAACAGTTCATAATAGTTAGTGGCATCTTTAAATAAGATCCACTTGGACCAAGTGTTAGTAAACGCATTCATTGTCTGTAGAAGCCCAGCCGAGATCTCTTCCATTCTATAAATGGACTCCAACTCTGAGTACCATTCTAATATAGTAGGTGGATTTTGATCCTTCCAGTGGCGAGGAATCACCACTCTAGCAGCAGAAAGGCAGAATCTCAGAATGTCTCTCTTTTGGGCCCTCACCAAACCAGGCACCACAGAGAGAAAGGCCATCTCAGGATTTCCAACCACATGTTTTCCTGTTACCAACTTGTAGTTTCAGAACACTTTCTCCCAAAACTCTCTGATCAGGGAGCAGTCCCACCAAATATGCAACAAAGTACCCTTTGCGGACCCACATCTCCAGAAATATTTGGAGGCCGTTGATGAGAACCTGTGTAACCTGTCTGGGGTAACATACCATCTAAATTGCAATATATAACACTTTTCCTGCACATCACATGAGCCAGGCAACCTATGAGCCATTAAAAAGCATCTCTTCCAGTCTTCACTGGAGATAGGCCTCCTCAGTCCCTTCTCCTAGGTAATCTGGTATTTATGCTTGTTGTTGCTTTCTCTCACTGATAAAATTAGATAAATGGCAGATATCCCCCGATATGGCGGAGCTTCACAAGTAAAAAGAGTTTCCATGGGTGATAGCCGAAGGTCAGAGCCCCCTGACAACTTCACGGATTGCAGGAAAGATCGTAATTGTAGGTACTCCCACCATTTTAGTTTTGTGCCCATGGTATTGTTTTGCAATAGATTAAAAATGGGAAGCTCTCCTTGTTGTAGGATGTGTCTGATGCATGTATCATCGCTAAACTGCCAACCCAAGAAGGTTTGTCTCTTCATCCCTGGGGGGAAAGCCGGATTTCGAAATATAGAAGTCAAGGGACTCACTAACTGCACATCCGGATTTCTGTCTAGAGTAGCTTGCCATGCCCTCAGTGTTTCCGTGGTGAGGAATGTAAGGTTCTCATGGCTTTTGATGGTGTGCCTGGAGGTCCATTGAAGGTAATGAAGGGGTATTTCTATCCCTTCTTGTTCAATCTGGACCCATTTCTTGGAAGCCAACTTATATTTCCAGTCCAGAAGTCTAACTAAAATGGCTGCCTGACAGTATTTATGAAGATTTGGGAGACCCACTGCTCCGCTTTGACGAAGCGCTGACAAGGTCATAAATCCCACCCTCGGCGTTTTCCCCTTCCAAATAAAACGAGATATCAGAGAGTGGACTTTGGAAAAAAAGGATCTGTGCGGCCAGATAGGAACTGCCTGGAATATATACAGGAATCTCAGAGGACATTCATCTTAATGACGTGAATCCTACCTAGGCAAGAGAAATTTAGTGGCCTATAAGAATCTAGACTTGATGATTCAGGGGATAAAGTTTATGTAAGTCATCGGGGAGGTTCACACCCAAGTAGGAGATCTGTCCCTGTCTCCACCGAAAAGGAAAGTCTTTCTTTAGGGAAGCTACTTCTAGCGGAGGCAAAGAAATATTTAGAGCTTCCATTTTCGAATAGTTTACTTTAAAATTACTCAAAGCCCCAAAAGTGTCGAACTCCTTCAGTAGAATGGGAAAGGTAATAACAGGTTGGGAGACGTAGATAAGCACGTCATCCGCAAACAAGGCCATAGTGTGGCATTTCCTACCTGTATCCCCTTAATATTGTCATTGTCCCTAATGGCTTTGGCTAGATGTTTGATTACGATGACATATAGCAAAGGGGACAACGGACACCTCTGCCTTGTTCCATTCTGGATAAAGAATTGGTCAGATAGGGACCCCCGTTGATCCGAACCCTAGCTGAGGGCTTCAAATACAAGGGCATGACTCTACCCAAAAATTTTTGTCGTAGCCCAATATGCTCCAGGGCTTCCCGCAAGAAATCCCAATGGACTCTGTCAAAGACCTTTTCTGCATCAACCGACAACAAACAAAGAGGGGACTTCCACACCTTAGCGCTGATTATAATAAGAAGGGATCTAATGATGTTGTCCCGCGCCTCTCGGCCTTTGACAAAGCCCACCTGGTCTAGATTAATAAATGAGGGCAGCATTTTAGAGAGTCTGTCGGCCAAAATTTTGCAAATAATTTGATGTACACATTAATTAATGAAATTGGTCTATAGCTTGCGGCCAACAAAGGGTCCTTATTTGGTTGCAAGATCACACATATATGCGCCTCCAACGGCTGGGGGGGTGAAACTTTCTCCCTCCGAAATTGCTTTGAACGTAAGGACCATTTGGGGTAGCAAGCTGTCAAGTAGAATTTGGTAAAAGATAGGCGTGAATCTGTCTGGCCCTGAGCATTTAGAAGTTGGGGTGACCCTGATTACTTCTGACAGCTCCTCAGCTGTTATGTCCTCCTCCAGAGATGATAAATCGGCTTCTGATAATGATGTGATCTTACTCTACTTTTTTATGTAATTTCTAATTTTGGTCCTCAGCATGGAAGGATTCATGTCCCTGAATTTCCCCTTCATGTTATACAGGTCCTTATAAAATTTTTGAAAACCCCCCGAGATCTCCTCATTGTTGTGAACCACTTTTCCCGTCCCTGACTTAATTGAATAAATGAAAGTAGGGCCCGTTCTTGGGTGTAGCAGTCTCGCCAATGGGCGGCCGCAAGTATTTGCCTTCTTATAAAAGAATCCCGCTGTCCACTCTCTGTCTCTCTGATGCTGTCTGTCTAACAGACTCTTTAATTCAAGCCATTTGGTGGTGAGCTCTATCAACAGCTCGTTGGTGTTTAATGCTTTATGTCTAGTCTCCAGAAGTTGAATTTGTGTCAGTAATTCGTTGATGTTTTCGTTCTGAACTCTTTTTAATCTGGCTCTGTGTTTGATTAAGGTGCCTCTCATTATGCATTTTAGTGCTTCCCATTTAATAGTTTGGGGTGTGTTATCTGTCGCATGTGTTTGAGCAAAAGTGTTTATATCTGCTTTTAAGTCCTCCAGACAGGTAGCATCTTGTAGAAGGTTACTGTTTAGTTTCCACGACAACTCAATTCTGCTATATGAGCTGCGGGTCCTAGAAAAGAAGGTATAATTCCTACCCTTAAGGTGCCGTCACATACAAGGATATAGGTGAACGATATCGTTCCCTATGTCAAGTGACTGCGATTCTTCCGACATCGCTGGTGCGTTCTCACACGCAAGGATATCGTTAACGATCTTGCATTTGGCAACACGGCAGCGATTTGGATATGAACGTTTCAACGATTTTGCAAAGCGGCAGGAATAGGAGAAATCGTTAACATGAGAAAAGAGTTGACAGAATAGAGTGATAGAATACCTGTCTCCAGCTGCTACTTCCGGGGCCCGCCCATTAAGCTAATTACATATTCACTGCACTGTCAGACAAACAGCCAATCAGAGAAGCTCACACTGTTTGAGAGCTTCTGTGATTGGCTGTTGTAGTCAGAGTGTTTTTCCTCAATCTGGACAGTGATTCTAGATGGTTGCCATACACATTAGTGTATGGCAACCAACCTGGCGTTATAGGGTGTGAAATTAATAATTATTTAAAAAAAAAATGCGTGGGGATTTGCAGCAATTTTAAGTCTAGCCCGATGAAGGCAGACAGCTGTGAGCTGCCACCCTCAGCTGCCTAATGTTCCCTTGGCTGGCAAAAAAAAAAAATGCGTGGGTTTCGCCCTATTTTTCAATGTCAGCCAAGGTAAAACTAGGTAGCTGAGGGCTGGTAGTCCCAGTGGGGTGAGAGCCCATTGTTATAGGGCCCACCCACGCTAAAGAACAACAGCCCACAGCAGCCCCTGAAAATGGCGCATTAATAAGCGCCATTTCCAGGCGCCTTACCAGGCTCTTCCAGCGGCCCTGATGGCGGTGGCATGCTGGGTAATAAAGGGGTTAATTCCAGTTTTGCTATACAAGCTGTTATTAAGCCTGAGATTCTTAATGTCAGGCCAAGTTTGACCCGGCCATTAAGAATCTCCAATAAAGGGTTAAATAAACACCACACAGAGAAAAAAGTATTTATTAGAAATAAAGACACAGACAAACTTAGGGACTCCATCTTTATTACTCCCCTTAACAGCCCTCCTGGTCTTCTTCTCTCTTCTCTCGTCTTTCTTATCTCTTCTTTCTTCTCTCTTCTTTCTTCTGTCTTCTCCAAATACTTAGCTCTGCTACATCACAAAGCAGGAGGAAGAACGCTTCCTCCCCCTTCTCTGTGATGACTGAATGAGCAGAGTCAGCGGCAGGTAAGCGATGACGTACTCGCTCACACCGTTGCCATAGTAACATAATAAGCGGTTACCATGGCAACGGTGGCCTGGGACAGAACAGTAGCCCCTAAATGAGCGGCTCATACAGGAGCCGCAGGAGTGAAGGCCCTGCTGACCGACGCTGCTTACCGATAACAGCAGCGTCCGCAAGCAGGGAGTTAACTCTGTTCTCCCCGCTGCTCCTCTATTCGCCGCTCATTGTGCAGTGGTGAAAACAGAGATAATTCCCTGCTTGCCGCCGCTGCTGTTATCGGTAAGCAGCATCGGTGAGCAAGGCCTTCACTCCTGCGGCTCCTGTATGAGCTGCTCATTCAGCAGCCGCTGTTCTGTCCCTGGTCACCGTTGCCATAGTAACTGCACATTAGGTTACTATGGCAAGGGTATGAGCAATGACGTCATCGCTAATCCGCCACTTACTCTGCTTATTCAGTGACCATAGAGCAGGGGGAGGAAGTGTTCTTTCTCCTCCTGCTTTGTGATGTAGCAGAGCTAAATATTTGGAGAAGACAGAAGAAAGAAGACAGAAGAAAGAAGAGAGAAGAAAGAAGAGAGAAGAAAGAAGAGAGAAGAAAGAAGACCAGGCGGGCTGTTAAGGGGAGTAATAAAGATGGAGTCCCTAATGGTGTCTGTCTCTTTATTTCTAATAAATACTTTATTCTCTGTGTGGTGTTTTTTTAACCCTTTATTAGAGATTCTTAATGGCTGGGTCAAACTTGGCCTGACATTAAGAATCTCGGGCATAATACCAGCTTGTATAACAAAGCTGGTATTAAACCCTTTATTACCCAGCGTGCCACCGCCACCAGTGCCGCTGGAAGAGCCTGGTAAGGCTCCTGTAAATGGCGCATATTAATGCGCCATTTTAAGGGGCAGATGTGGGCTGTTCTAAAGTGTGTGGGGGCCCTATAACAATGGGCCGTCACCCGCTGGGAATACCAGCCCTCAGCTGTCTAGTTTTACCTTGGCTGGCATTGAAAAATAGGGCAAAGTCAACGCATTTCTTTTTGCCAGCCAAGTGAAAATTAGGCAGCTGAGGGTGGCAGCTCACAGCTGTCTGCCTTCATTGGGCTGGACTTAAAATTGCTGCAAAGCCCCACGCATTTTTTTGTTTTAATATTTACTAATTTCACACCCTATAATGCCAGGTTGGTTGCCCTACACTAATGTGTATGGCAACCAACCAGAATCACTGTCCAGATTGAGGAAAAGCACTCTGACTACAACAGCCAATCACAGAAGCTCTCAAACAGTGTGAGCGTCTTTGATTGGCTGTTTGTCTGACAGTGCAGTGAATATGTAATTAGCTTAATGGGCGGCCCTGGAAGTAGCAGCTGGAGACAGGTGAACCCTATCTAGCCATTCTATCCTATCTGTCTGTCTATTCTAGGTGTCACACTGAACGATGTACGGTCTTCACAGATCCTTAATTGGACGACGAACGATAGATTTGAGGGCAGGATCTCAAATCTTGGATGAACGTTCCAACATCACATATCGTTCGTTTACACGCAACGACGCCCGAACGATATCTTTTGAACGATCACATATCTGTGACGTTTCAAGGATATCGTTCAGGATATCCTAGCATGTAAAGCCATCTTTAGGATTGAGGATTCTCCACACGTCGATCAGTTGAAGTTTATGGAGAAATTTCTGTAGTGCCTTCACTCGTCTCAGTGGGACCGCTCCCCATCCAGATGAGGAATCCGATGTGGGGTCAAAAATAAAGTTAAAATCACCTCCAATTATAACTTGCCCTCTGCAAATTCCGTTAATTTTAAGAGGAGAGATCTGCATACCTTGATCTGTTCCCTGTTCGGGAGGTACCAATTAACAAGAGTCAACAAATTTTCCGCTACTTTTACTTTTAGAAATATATAACGTCCTCCCATGTCTACCACTGAGTCTACAATTGTAAGGTTCAAACTTTTATGTATGGCGATTGATACCTCCTTTGTTCTAGATTCGGGGTTCGTGCTGTAGGACCACCTAGTAAAGTACTTGCCTCCGATGGTTGGTATGTGGTCTGTTTTAAAATTAGTTCCTTGAAGAAACAAGCTGTGCACACCCTGCTTGTGCATGTCCCCTAGCACTTGTGTTCTCTTTTGGGGCGTGTTAAATCCCCTCACATTAAGGGATCCTAACTTAATAGGACCCATGTCACTGGAATGTCTGGGAGAGCGAAGCTTAGACGGTATAGAGTTCTCACCTATCAGGTGGTCTCAGAATAAGAAAAGAGGGAAGGGTGAGGTAGGTTTAAAGGGGGGATTTCCCTGGGCGACTAGGGTAACTATGAACAATTACAAATGGTATGGGGTATAATCTTTTACAGATTACCCACACTCTTAGGCTGGTTTCACATTGCGATTTGAGAGGATCTGTCGCTGTCCATTGTATAACCGACAGCCACGGATCCGATTTGGCATCCATGTTATCCTATGGGGATCGGATCGGATTTGGCCTAATTGTCATCCGATTCTGTGGGATCCGATTTGTGTCTGATTTTTTGCTGTTCCAAAAATCGAACACTGCTCCGATTTTGAGCACAGAAAAAAATCGGACACAAATCGGATCTGACAAAATCGGATGACAATTAGGCCAAATCCGATCCGATCCACGGCCTTTAACATGGGGGTCAATGGAGCACGGGTCCGAGAAAAGACAGGATCAATTCTCGGACCCGATTTCAGTGTACTGAGCATGCTCAGTACACTAAAACTGCTCCTAACCATCTAATTTCACTTCCGCATTGTATATATATACATTGCGGAAGCGAAATTAAGTAAAAGCAAGAGTTAAAAATAAAAAATCTGTACTCTCACCTTTCCAGCGATCCCCCGATGGCTCCAGAAAGCTCCGGTGTGACTACAGGACCTGTCATGACTTCACATCCTGATCAGCTGATCGAGTCACATGACCGATTATCGCGGTAACTGCGGTCATGTGACCCGATGACCCTGCCGGGTTGTGACATCATGGCAGGTCCTACAGGCATCAGGAGGTGCTGGATGCGTCGGTGGATCCCGTGCAGGTGAGCATAGAGATGTTTTTAAATATTTAACCATTTCTTTTACTACATTTCACTTCCGCAATGTATATATATGTATTAATTGCAGAAGTGAAAGGGCCCTGCACAGCGCTCTCTGTGTCCGGACCAGTGATAATCACAAACCCGGACACAGAAAAGGTCACCTCCTGTGGTGTCCGTTCCTGTCCGTGGGGTCCTACAAAAAGCGTCAGCTTCCACACACTCTCCTTCTGCCTTTCCAGCACAGCGCGCGCACCAAAGCCCTGAAGCCTACCAGATGAGCAGAGAGGAAGATTCCCAGGTAACGCAGAGTTTTATCAGGCGCCTTATCAGCTCCCTGCGCACCTCACTACAGGACGATTTTAACGGAATGCTCAGGGAACTGAGGGAGGATATAGTGGCGCTAGGTGAAAGGACTCACCACATAAAAGAAAAGATGGCTGAGTACGCCACTGCCCACAACGAACTAGCAGAGGACTACACATCTATGGAAGGGGAGCTTAAACAGCTCTGCCTGAAGGTGTGGGATCTGGAGGATAAAGTGCGTGCAGGCAATTTGAGAATTAGGGGGCTTGCTGAGTCTGAGGCAGAGGATGACCTACGTACTAAAGTCCTTTCTTTTCTACAGTTTCTCCTCCCTGACATTCCTACCACTGATCTATCTATTGAAAAGATTTTTCGCATTCCTAAACCGAGTCATATCAGCAGGTCCCTGCCTAGGGATGTGTTAGTCTCATTTACCACCATCAAAACTAAAGACACAGTCATGCAGACCATGCGCCAAAACGCAGACCTTCCGGCGCCTTATACTGGCCTGTCTGTCTTCCCTGACCTATCGCCTGGGACTTTGGCTCGCAGAAGACAATTTGGCCCCTGCTGCAAGATTCTGAGGGAGAAGGGAATCACCTACACTTGGGGTACCCCCAGGGGTGAACCTAGCCTCTCTGCTGCCTGAGGCGAACTGCAAAACGGCGCCCCCCCCCCCACCCGCTAGAAAAAAATTTTAATTGATAAAAATAAATCTGGTTCCTACAGATTTATATTTATCCTGTAAAAATGAGCAAAATAGTGGACATTTTAGTTTACTGAAACAGAAAAAAAAGATCTCCACACAAAGATGTCTGCACCATCACACGCACATACAAGAACCACACAGAAGAATCCAGAACAAGGATCATTAATGGCAATGGCAGCTTGGCACAAGCATTTAGACACATAATGACAACTGGCAGAGCCGTGGTCCTGCAGGCAGAACTGATTGCCAACCTCTGGCACACGCCTGCAAAACTCTGGACCGCTGCCTGGCACTGAATATTCAGACAAGTCGCCATGCCGCACCTTCCACACAACACAGGTAAAGACCTGCAGTCTGAGCATCAACAAGCCGCCACTGCACTAAGTTGGTAAAATGGTGCTTCTTCTCCATCCAACAGACCACACTTACTCCCGAATTGCTTAGCCAATCACAAACGCCACACACGGGGCTGTCTTTATGTAATTAATAACAGGGTCCTTCCTATTGGGTTGAGCAAAGGATATGGGAGCAGGAAGGGGGAAGAGCACCACCGACCAACCGCTGCTCAGGAGAAAGATGGCTGGATGCCTGAATGTACCGAGGGGCAGCACTGGACCTGGTGTGTAAGGGTGGTTTCACATTTGCATTCGGAACGCAAGCGTAACAGAACGCAGCCAAACGCTGCGTTCCTATGTTTAACATGGGAACGATTCCGTTTGGATGCGCATAATTTATACGCCCTCCTCCGCCCTCCAAATGCAACATGTTGCATTTTTTGTGCGTTCACAGGTGCTTGTTTTATCAGCAAGTGCCCGCGAGTGCACAAACAATGCATGGATCTCAATGGATCCGCACTGTCCTCCGCATGGCAGCGCAGGAGAACGCTGCGGATCACATTGAAATTTCGTCGTCGGCGGCTGGGAGGTGGAGGATCTCCGCCACAGATCTCCGCCTCCCGGCCGCCGTCGAGATCACTGATTGGCTGGCCGAGCACCATACTGATGAGAATCTCCTCTGCGTTCACATCAGTATGGCAGCGTTTGCCCTGCGTTTGCATGCCCTGCGCATGCAGACACAAATGCAAATCTGAAACCAGCCTAAGTTATGGCCAATCAGTCCTGCAGCAGAGGGACAATGAATCCTGCATCATAGAAATCATAGGGCCCCATAGCAGAAGTTCTAATTGGGCACCCCCCAACAAAAGCAATATTTGGCTGGGTCACATAGGTACATCTCTCACAATATGTCAGCCTTTACAAAGTAATTTTCCTCCTACTGAAGCCCCTAGATTCCCCTTTCATTGCCCCTCTAAAGTGTGATGCCAACAAAAGTGCCCCACAAACACTGTATGATCCCCCACAGTGCATTCCTCCACATGCACAGTATGATGACCCTACTGCACCTCCTGCAACTACCCCAGTACAGAATGATCCCCAACTATGACCGCCGCCCAGCCCTCCATGTAGTAAAATGGACCTATGTACAGTATAATGGCCCCCAACACAGCCCTCAAATAGCCCTTCATAAAGTATAAAGGCTCCCTTGTAGCCTCCAAGTATTATCATGCCTCCCACAGAGCCCTCCAAATATTATAATGGCTTCCAAATAGTATAATTTGCTCCATATAATATAATACACCCCCATAGTATTCCACATAGTATACCGCATTCCTCCATATATTATGCACCCCCATAGTCTTCTATAAAATAGAATGCACCCCCCACAGTACTCGATATAGAAAAACGCACCCCCACAGTCCTCCATATAGTATATTGCACCCCGTAGTCCTCCAAATAGCATATTGCACCCCCACAGAACTCCATAGAGAACAATTCACCCCCACAGTACTTGATATAAAATAATGCACCCCCACACTCATCCATGTAGTATAATGCACCCCACAGTCCTCCATATAGAATAATGCAGCCCCACAGTCCTCCATACAGAATAATCACCCCCACAGTCCACCATATAGATTAATGCACCTCCACAGTCCTCCAAATAGTATAATGCACCCCACAGTCCTCCATATAGCATAATGAACCCCCACAGTCCTCCATATAGCATAATGCACCCCCATATTGCATACTGCACTCCCATAGCTCTTCATACAGCATATTGGACCCCCATAGTCCTCCATATAGTATAATGCACCCTCATAGTCCTCCATATAGTATAATGCATCCCCTATAGCCTTCCTTATAGTATAATGCACCCCCATAGTCTTCCATATAATATAATGGGCCACAATAGTTCTCCATATAGTATATTGCACCCCCATTGTCCTATATTATATTGTACATTACATAGTTTCCCATCAGTGTACTCACTAAAAAAAACTATTAAAAAAATAAAAAGTAAATACCTCTTCTCCTCAGCATCTCCTCTGCCGCTCTGCACGTCTCAGCACAGTGGCGCTAAGTGATGACATCATTGTTCCCCGCCGTGCTGAGCTGCAGAGGGGTGGACAGCGGTGGCAAGGACTTGGGAGAAGAATGCTGCCGGCAGAGGCGGCCGGGACTATAGGAGCGGCATGCTCGGGGGGGCCACCACTGGTACACACATGGCTCCGCTCCGTACACCTAGTACACACTCAGCTCCGTACACCACGTACGCCTCGTACACAAGCGGCTCTGCTCAGTACAACTCGTACACACACGGCTCTGCTCCGTACACCTCGTACACAAGCGGCTCTGCTCCATACACCTCGTACACAAGCGGCTCTGCTTCATACACCTCATACACAAGCGGCTCTGCTCCGTACACCTCGTACACAAGCGGCTCTGCTCCATACACCTCGTACACAAGCGGCTCTGCTCCGTACACGTTGTACACATGTGGCTCTGCTCTGTACACCTCGTACACATATGACTTCGCTCTGTACACACCGTACACACGTGGCTCCGTTTCGTACACACGTGGCGCCGCTTCGTACACCTCGTACACACTGGGCTCCGCTGCGAAAGCCTCGCACACACGGCTCTGCTCCGTATGCCTCGTACACACGCGGCTCCGCTCCGTACACCTTGTACACTCTCGGCTCTGCTCCATACACCGTGTACACACTCGGCTTCGCTCCGTACATCTCGTACACACGCGGCTCCGCTCCGTACACCTTGTACACTCTCAGCTCTGCTCCATACACCGTGTACACACTCGGCTTCGCTCCGTACATCTCGTACACACGCGGCTCCGCTCCGTACACCTTGTACACTCTCAGCTCCACAATGTACACACGTGGCTTCACTCTATACACCTCGTACACACACGCCTCCGCTCTGTACACCTCGTAACACACGCGGCTCTGCTCCGTACACCTCGTACACACTCGGCTCTGCTCCATACACCTTGTACACACTCGGCTTCGCTCCGTACATCTCGTACACACGCGGCTCCGCTCCGTACACCTTGTACACTCTCAGCTCCACAATGTACACACGTGGCTTCACTCTATACACCTCGTACACACACGCCTCCGCTCTGTACACCTCGTACGCACGCGGCTCTGCTCCGTACACCTCGTACACACTCGGCTCTGCTCCGTACACCTCGTACACACTCGGCTCTGCTCCGTACACCTCGTACACACTCGGCTCTGCTCCGTACACCTCGTACACACGCGGCTCTGCTCCGTACACCTCGTACACACTCGGCTCTGCTCCGTACACCTCGTACACACTCGGCTCTGCTCCGTACACCTCGTACACACGCGGCTCTGCTCCGTACACCTCGTACACACGTGGCTCTGCTCCGTACACCTCGTACACACTCGGCTCTGCTCTGTACACCTCGTACACACACGGCTCTGCTCTGTACACCTCATACACACTCTGCTCTGCTCCGTACACCTCGTACACACTGGGCTCTGCTCCGTACACCTTGTACACACTCGGCTCTGCTCTGTACACCTCGTACACACGCGGCTCTGCTCCGTACACCTCGTACACACTCGGCTCTGCTCCATACACCTTGTACACACTCGGCTTCGCTCCGTACATCTCGTACACACGCGGCTCCGCTCCGTACACCTTGTACACTCTCAGCTCCACAATGTACACACGTGGCTTCACTCTATACACCTCGTACACACACGGCTCTGCTCTGTACACCTCATACACACTCTGCTCTGCTCCGTACACCTCGTACACACTGGGCTCTGCTCCGTACACCTTGTACACACTCGGCTCTGCTCTGTACACCTCGTACACACGCGGCTCTGCTCCGTACACCTCGTACACACTCGGCTCTGCTCCGTACACCTCGTACACACGCGGCTCTGCTCCGTACACCTCGTACACACGCGGCTCTGCTCCGTACACCTCGTACACACTGGGCTCTGCTCCGTACACCTCGTACACACTCGGCTCTGCTCTGTACACCTCGTACACACGCGGCTCTGCTCTGTACACCTCATACACACTCTGCTCTGCTCCGTACACCTCGTACACACTGGGCTCTGCTCCGTACACCTCGTACACACTCGGCTCTGCTCTGTACACCTCGTACACACTTGGCTCTGCTACGTACACCTCGTACACACATGGCTCTGCTCCGTACACCTCATACACACATGGCTCTGCTCCGTACACCTCATACACATTCTGCTCTGCTCCGTACACCTCATACACACTCTGCTCTGCTCCGTACACCTCGTACACACACGGCTCCACTCTGTACACCTCGTACACACACGGCTCCACTCTGTACACCTCGTACACACACGGCTCCACTCTGTACACCTCGTACACATTCGGCTCCCCTCTGTACACCTCGTACACACTTGGCTTCGCTCCGTACACCTCGTACATACACAGCTTCACTCCATACACCTCATACACACGCACCTCCACTCTGTACACCTCGTACACTCAGCTCCACTCCTCATACATACACAGCTCTGCTACATTAATTTACACTCTAAAGCCTCAGCCCCACACATAAACTTCACCTCATCCAGCACCATGGTGGAGTCCTGGCTGTATACTGAGGAGCTGATCATGTGACCCGCCTGACTCCTCCCCTCCTTTGACATCATCACAGGTCCTGTCAGCGCGAGGCACAGTGAAGCATGAAGCCGGCTCACACAGCCGGCTCACACAGCCGCCAGGGGGGGGGGTTTGGAGACCGCGGCCGCTAACACAGCTCACATTGCCACACTGGAGGGGGGGGTGTTTGGACACCGCGGCCGCTGCCGCTGCGGCAGGAGATGCCCCGCAGCAGCACCCAGATACGCCAAGCCTGGTCGCAGCGTCGGCGGCCAGGACTGTAGGAGCGGCATCTGCAGGGGGCCGCACTACCACCAGCTCCTGAAGACGCCGCCCCATGTCTACCAGCAGAGCTCGCCGCCTGAGGCTGACACTTCATGTCGCCTCATGGATGGTGCGGCCCTGGGTACCCCAGTGAGAGTCCGCTTCAGATATAAAGGATCAACCCATATTTTTCAATCCCCCAGTCAAATGGGAAAAGCTCTCCGACAGTGGAATCTAACATCAGACTCGGAGGGGCTTCCTCACAGACCCTCTACTAGAGCCAAAGGCTCGGTCTCACCCTCTGAGTGGAAGAAGGTTGGCGGATCAAAGTGACTACTGTAAAATCTCAGATCGGAGTCGGGTTCTCTATGAGAGGTTGTTTTTTGACAGAGGTCATTACCTCTCATTTCCTTCAACCCCCTCTAAGGTTGGGGCCGTATGATGCCTCACACTACTTTAAATGTTTACATTCATGTTTTTTGTTTGTATGTTTTACTTGTTCCTCTTCACCACTATTCCCACTCCACCCTATATTCTCCCCTTCCCCTCACTTCCTCATCGCAGGGCTCAGTGAGACCTCAATATACTGACCATGTTGAGATAGGTTGCTACTGGACTTTATATTATGAAAGTGGTTTCTTTCAATGTGAGAGGCCTTAACTCTCCATTTAAGCGGTCCCTCTTTTGGAGAGAGATCCTATCTCAAAAAGCCGATATAGTGTGTGTCCAAGAACATCACCTCCTTCAAGAGAACAACTGCAGACTTCACCATTGGTTATTCCCCCATGCTTTCTTCGCTAACTGTGAGAAAAAGAGAGCGGGGGTCTGTATTTTTATGAAACATTCTATTCCATTTAAACTGTTAAATGTGATTTATGATTTGACAGGTAGATATATCATCCTGATGTGCTCTATCTCGGGTGTCCCTGTGACGATTGCCACGGCATACGCGCCAAATGAGGGTCAACTGCAGTTCTTACGTTCCTTTCTGGAAAAGGTAACTGAGTCAGCTCATGGCTTCAAAATAGTTTGTGGGGATTTCAACTTGGTTTCCGATCGGGCTCTAGACTGAACCCTGGGGCACCAGGGAGGAGCAGAGAATTTGGGCCTACTTATCGTGAATTTTTTTTACATGATGTTTGGTGTTATCTCCATACTACTGAAAGGGATTACTCTTTCTTCTCCCACAGGCACAGGTCGTACTGTAGAATAGATTACTTTTTGGTGGACAACAAGTCCCTGTCGGCCTGTGCCTGTGCGGAGGTTGGGCTTATTACATGGTCCAACCATGCCCCGGTGTCCCTGGATATTGTTTTAGATACTCACCCTTTGGCACCTCACATGTGGAGACTAAATAGAGGCCTTTTGCCGGAGGGGGGCCATTGAGGAGGAGGTGAGGTCCCTCTTGTC
The DNA here is from genome assembly GCA_033576535.1 of Allobates femoralis. Lineage (NCBI taxonomy): Eukaryota > Metazoa > Chordata > Amphibia > Anura > Aromobatidae > Allobates > Allobates femoralis. The sequence continues at coordinate 479,115,970 of JARQOC010000001.1, read as the reverse complement.
TGAGTTCTTTCACCTTAACAACAATGGCCTAGTGTCAGATGAGACCCTTTGGGAGGCCCATAAGGCTTACATCAGAGGAATACTTTTGCAAAGGGTTTCGAAAATTAAGAAGAGAGGAGACTTACTTCACCAGCTGCAGCAACTCGAGGAAATCAATAAGTTGAACCCATCTTCTGCCACTTCTTTACAATTAATAACAATTAGAAGCCGTCTACGTTCCTTCCTACTTCAGCGACATGAAAAATACCTACGTATGTCCAAAACTAAGTATTATGAATCAGGAGACAAAGCAGGCGCACTGCTGGCGCACAGGATAAAAAGAAGGGAGGTTAATGGTATGATTGAGAAAATGACTGATGGGGAGGGTTGTACGATAAAAAACCCGAACGAGATTGGTTCTCCATTTGAACAATATTATTCTAAGCTCTACAACCTCAAGGACAATTTAAATACGCCTCAACCCACCCATGAGATGATAGAGGGCTTTTTGAGAGATTTGGACCTACCAACTGTCTCGAAATAGGAGCTGAGAAAATTAAACCTGCCTTTTTCTCTATTAGAAGTGGATTCCGCTATTAAATCTACTAAATTATACTCCTTCCCTGGTCCTGATGGTCTTCCAAATGAATACCTTAGGGCCTTTCAGGAGGTGCTGGCCCCTTATCTCCTAAGAACTTTTAACCACTGGAGGGAAATGGGCTCAATCTCTCCGCAAAATCTACAAGCTACCATAGTCACGATTCCCAAACCGGGTAAATCACCTGAGGTCCCGGAGTACTATCGTCCCATCTCCCTTCTGAACTGTGACATTAAGATTTATGCTAAAATTCTGGCGTGCAGGCTAATGGAGGTGGTGTCGCGTCTGGTCGGCCCGGATCAGGTGGGATTTGTGGCCGGAAGACAGGCGAAAGATGGGGCTAGAAAAATGATTGATCTTATAAAAATAATGGAGTTGAGGAGAGTCCATGGTGGATTCCTGTCTCTCGATGCGGAGAAGGCGTTTGACAGGGTGCACTGGTGATACCCAGAGGAGGTCTTGAGACTGTTTGGTCTGAAGGGGCCCTTCCTCTCGGCGACACTGGCACTATACTCCTCCCCCATGCGCCAGAGTCCTTATATCTGGGTTTCTTTCGACTGTGTTTTGGATCACAAATGGCACTCGTCAGGGGTGCCCCCTGTCTCCAGTGATTTTCACTTTAGCTGTTGAGCCTCTTGCTGAAAAGATTCGTACAGACCCTGAAATTTCGGGGATCCGGGTTGGGCGGTCGGTGCACACTGTTGGTCTGTACGCTGATGATGTGATTATAACTTGCACTGAAGTGTCACGATCCCTTCCGGCGGTAATGCTTGCATTGGAGTCTTTCTCCCTAGTGTCATTTTACAAACTCAACGCGGCGAAATCGGTGGTCTTCCCCATTAATATACCTTCTCCAGAGATCTTGGACCTCTCAAAACGTTTCCCTTTCAGGTGGTCGCAGGAGGGGATACTCTACCTCGGCATTACCATTTGCCCCACGACCCAACTTGCTAGACTAAATTTTGGCAGTTTTTGTTCCAAGATTGCTAAAGATATTGCCTAATTCTCTCTTAAAAAAATATCTTGGATAGCCAGACTACATGCGCTAAAAATGTTACTTCTTCCGAAAATTATATATACCTTTCGATGCGTCCCTGTTCGAATCCCTAGCGTCCTTCTACATAAACTGCAAATTACAGTGAACAGATATGTTTGGGACAACAAGATTCCTCGAGTTGCTCGTAGCACTATGTACTTGCCTCTTCGCTCTGGAGGAATGGGGTTGCCTAAAATTGCAGACTATCATAGGGCAGTAGTTCTGGAGGAGGCTAAGTCCTGGTGGCTCTCGCCTGACCAACTTAGATGGATTCAAATTGAGTCCTCTTTGTTGCCATGTGGAACTCTGCGTGGGGTCTTGGCTGCCGAGTCGCTACGGCTGGTGGCTTTCTTCCATCCGCTGGAGACAGCTCAGACTTTACTCTCCTATTGGAGAGATCTGCCATACTCCTGGATAATGTTTTCTCCAGAGGATATTCCTATTACCTCCTTACAGTTGCAGATCCCTTCTTTACGCACTGGGACCTGGGAGGGGGCTGGGATAGCTACATTGGAGGGGATCATCCGCGAGGGAGGGATCCCTACTTTTGGGGAGTTTTGTGAATCCTTCCCGGGGTGTCGCTCCTCTTTCCTCCAGTTCCTGCAGGTTGCTCACCTTCTTAGGTCGAGCCCCTACTTGGGGAACTTGAAGTCTTTGGTCACAAGATCTAAATTAGTCCAATTTATTACATCAAACCCTCGAATCACCAAAGGGTTAGCAGGCATATTTAAAAAATTAGTAGGAGGGTACTCGGGGGTCAAGTTGGAATACATGAAGAGGTGGGAGAGAGATCTGGCGTTCTCATCTTTGATGGAGGATTGGTGTGTTGCCTACTCTGAAATAAGAAAGGCAACTAGATGTGTGAACCATGTTTAGAACCTAAAGAAAATCCATCTTGGATGGTACCTGTCCCCAGTGCGTATTTCACACTTTGGTGGTAATCATTCCCTACTCTGTTGGAGACAGTGCGGAGAGAGGGGAACATTGGCTCACATGTGGTGGTCCTGCCCAAGATAGCCCCTTATTGGGTTTTGGTTCTCAGTTTGATTCGCTCGGTCACAGGAGTTCAGATGACCCTGACTGCTCAATTGACAGTTTTGAATATAATAATAATAATATAATATTTATTCATTTATATAGCACTATTAATTCCATAGCACTTTACATACATGAGTAATGCTGTCTCTCTTAGAGCTCACAATAATAATAATAATAATAAAGCTTTATTTATATAGCGCCAACATATTCCGCAGCGCTTATCTAAATATCCTATCAGTATGTCTTTACAATGTGGGAGGAAACCGGAGTGCCCGGAGGAAACCCACACAAACTCCTTGCAGATGGTGTCTTTAGTGTCCTTGGTGGGAATTGAACCCAGGACCTCAGGACCCCAGCGCTGCTAAGGCTGCAGTGCTAACCACTTGAGCCACCGTGCTGCCCTAGGAATGAAGTGCATCCCCCGGGCCCTCAGAGGGACGGATGCATATATCCTGTGTGAGGCACCGCCGGCATGATCCTCATGGCCGGGGTGCATCACATGCAGGATCAGGGTATGATCCTGTTCACACTGGCCGGTTTGACTGTGATAATACTGTGTGAACCAACTTGAGACACAGGGTTTCATGTTACTAGTGAGTGGCTCATAAAATCGAGGAAGCCCTAAGGAAAGGGATATAATGAGTGATTGCTGACAGCCCAGGTGGGTGTCAGGTGGGTGTGGCCAGCACGATAAGAGTCGGCCAGCTGAGTGATTGAGAGATTCATTACCAGCCAGAGAGCAGAGCAGAGCAGTCCAGTCCAGAGCTCTGTGTGCATGGAATAATGGGAGCTTGCTACCTCCATGCCGGTGCCTAGGTCCAGGTTCGTGGCAGCACCTGGAAGGGGAAGCTATGGCTGAACCTGGTGGATACTGGTCCGGGCGTGGGGTGAAACACGCCCGGGAAAGGAGCCCGTGGGGATGCCTGGTGGAACCTGTGACACTGGTAGTGAGACCCGGATCCGTGCCCGGTAAGAAAAGCAGTTCCTGAATGATTGTGTGAACTGTGCACCTTGTGTGTAAATCATGCTAGGCGAGTGTAGCCGCCATTAGGTCCAGTGAAGGACCTGTTGAACCTTATAAGTACTGTATGGCTTTTTAAAAGACCCAGCGAGTGACTGTAGCCCTATAGGGGCCGATGTATGAAGTGTGCCAGGCGGGCATAGACCGCCCTTGGGACCGACTCAGTGGAGTCAGTAAAGGTCCTGATGAACCGGAATGAATGTAGCTCTTTGGAGGCAATTGTATAAAGTGTGCCAGGCGGGCATAGACCGCCTTTGGGTCCGAGTTAGAGTACTCTGTTAAAGGACCTGATGAACCGGAATGTATGTAGCCCTTCGGGAGGCGATTTTATGTAGTGTGCCAGGCGGGCATAGACCGCCTTTGGGTCCGAGTCGGAGTACTCAGTTAAAGGACCCGATGAACCGGAATGTGTGTACGAGAGGTCAGAAGCAGGGGTTAGAAGGGCTCCCGTACTGGGTAACGCGTGGTTAGGCCGGAGGCCGTAGCCCCACGGGTTACTAGGGTTTGCCAATCCCTGTTCTGAACCCAGAGGAGCCACAGTCCATGGATGTGTATATGATGGGCTGTGAGCGTGTGAATGGACGTGTGTGGTCCATGGTGGCATATAGGATGGATCACATACTGTGTGTAAGAGCCCGGTCAGGCTGGAGTCCTGATTCCGGGGTAGTATGAAGCTGGGGAACTAGAGCCAGGCGGCTGGCTCCGCCATTGGGACCCATAGGGCCCGATGATATGGTAACGGATGTAATGTTAAATGTATGTGAAATGTGGATAGGCCAGAGGCCGTAGTCACCACGAGAGCAGTTGTTAGTGTTCCAATGGGGACAGAGAGGTGGTTAAAGGTCCCGGGTAACTATAAGATGTAATGTGCAATATACAACATTTACAATATATAACATGTAAGTGTTATGCAATGTTCTATGTGATGTCAATGTATTATGTGACATGTATATGTTAAATGTACTAACCCGGTTATTGATGCTGTTGAGAAATAAACGGGTAGTTACGTGAAAAATTATACACGTGTTGGCGTCATTACGCAGCAAGCGGGTTCCCCGGGTCGCTACCTCGCACCTGATTTCAGCTCGCTTGTGCCTTGCTGCTAAATGGAAGGGTCACTTACCCCCTACGATTTCAGAGGTTATCCAAAAGACTAACTGGATTTTCCACCAGGAATATTATCTGGCACTTGATAAACCTACTAGGAACAATCTATTGAATAAATGGGAGATTTGGGCCTCCCACCCACAGGCTTCCCCAGTCCCCCTGAGATAGGGCCGCTGGAACAGATATTATGTTTATGTTACACAGGTTATATAAATATGCTGCATTTTCACAACTGTTATTGCTGCTCTCATATGTGGAAATGGTCGACTTGTTTAGCCCTCCCCCCCTTTTACCCGCCTCCCCCCCTCTTTGATCTTCAATCTTTTTGTTTGACTAGTACTCTTTTTATTATTGGATAATTTCTCTGCTGTTTTCTATGTAATATATAAGCTGATAACCTTATCCTCAACTGAGCGGAGAACTGTCCATGGTTGATCTTCTTGTATTGAAAAAATGTCAATAAAAAGTTATGGCTTAAAAAAACAAACAAAAAAAAACTTCTTGACTACGTCTAAACATATCCCCCCGCCACTATGTAATATTTGGGGTGTAATAATAGCGGAAACAATAGAACTCTTAAACCAAGGGATTCCTGGGTATTTTAAATGGGTGTGGGTATGGGGGGTAGAAGGAAGGGGGGTAGAGGGGAAGAGAGGGAAGGGGGGAGGGGAGGGAAAGGATTCAGGGAAGAAGGGGTGGGGGGAGGGAAGGAATCTACATATGTTGGGGAGTGGATATCAGAAGGACAATAAAATGGCTGCTTAGGGCCCTTCAATATTGCAAATTGGTGGACTATTGACCAATTCCTTGGGGTCTAGGCCCTATCACTGAAAATTTAAAGAAAATCAAGAGACAGAGAATTATAAAAGTCAGCCTTCGTCTGTTCGGTCATCACGGCTATCTCTCCGTCTCCACGCTCTGCCGCCACCTCTTCCCCCTTCTTCGTTGGGATCTTTGTGTGCGTGGTGGCTGTGGAGGATATCTGGTGTTGTGAGGGCCTGGCCAGTCCGGAAACTGAAGACCCGGGTCTGAAAGATCTAATGAGGACAGAAACTCCTAGATTTCCCTAGGGTGGGTAAGAAAAGCCGTCTGATTTCCTCGTCATACTTGTAGATGGAACAGGTGTCCCCAAGAATACGGTATCTGGCTCTGTCTGAAAAGATCCAATAGCGGTCTCAAGGCACGTCTCTTTTGGAGGGTTCCTCTGGAAAAGTCTGCCATAAGTTCTAGCTGGCAACCTTGGAACTTATCTCAACGTTCCTTCTGGAGTAGTTTAATATCACCTCTCTAATCTGGTATCTATGAAGGCAACAGATAACGTCCCTTTGTCCACCCCCACCTGACGGAGCGAGACCGAGTGATCTATTGGCCCTATCAAACTCTATGGCAGTCTCTGCAGGTGCATTTCTGACAGAATTGAATATGCCTTGTAGAGTTGAATTCAGTTCATTAGGTAGGACCGACCCAGGGAGACCCCTCACTCTAATGTTTTGGCGCCTTTCCCGGTTTTCCAGGTCTTCCATGGAATCCAAAAAGATGTCTCAGTTGGATGCCTGGGACGTCAATTGGTCCTCCAGTATCTGGACCCGTTGTGATAGCTTTTCAACAGTAGTGTCGGCGTGAGAGACCCTATCAGACAGAACAGAGACTTCGCCCTTCAACGCCGCTGCCTCCTTTTTAAAAGAGGACTCGAGCTTAGAGACAAAGTCCTCTAGTTCTTCCTTGGTATGGACATTAAGAATACGAGCCCTAAAGGAATCCCACATTTCCCCTCCTCGGATATGGCAATCTTGTGACTTGTCTTTGTGGGAAGTGCTGATGTCACTACACACTTGTCGGGTGTCCATCCCAGATCTTCCTCCCTGATCCTTCATACCCTGTGTAATGCCTGCAAGGCAAGATGAAAAAGGATTTATGTTTTCAGGTATCATGCTGTGGCTAGATTGTGGTGCCACTGTGACTGGTGACTGTGGCTGTGATTGGGATTGCATGTTCTTATTTATATGCACATTATGCTGGGCTGGGCATACATGTTGCAGGCCAGTATTAGATTTGACCCCCAGCACTCCTTTGCTGTTGTCTGGCTCCAGAGCACACCCCTCATCACCCGGAGCTCATTGACTGGGGCCCCGGTCTCCCGCACGCTCCCTGCTATTACCTTGGCTCCCTCCTGTAAGCTGGGAGTGGGCGGTCTCCTCCAGCATGTCGCAGCTCTCCTCCGCCGTCACTTTTTCTGTGCCCGCCATCCTAACCGGGCTCCTGCTTCCTCCCTCAGTCTGGGGGGCTGCGGGTCAGGTGCAGGCGTCCGTGTCGGCTCACCGGCTTCTCCTCTGCTGCCTCCCGCCATGTGCAGCAGGTTGCTGGGTTTAGGGGAGGGATCCACCATCTTAGGTGTAGTGCTGTCTTGGGGCCTCCTACCAGAACTCCAGAGGAATCTTGTGATACTGGCCGTAACTTGTACCGGAGGTCTCGTGGGGGTAGTTGGTCAGTTACTCTTCTTTGTCGCCGACAAAAGGCCATTATGGCTTTGGATGGAACGTTGATTTTAGGGCTTTTTACCGGCCGGGGAGAAGGAGCTTCAGTGTCTGTCCCCTCTCATGGCCAGGCCACGCCCCCTTCAGGACATATTTTAAGATGGTCTCTTGACACTGCTGCTAATGTCATCCCTTTGTCTTTACTCACTAAGCATACTTTGGTATTGTCAAAGTTTGATGGTAATACGGTGTATGGTACTGCTTCCCACTGATCATCCAGTTTGTTGGTACTTCTCTTTCTCTTGAGAACTTGCTTGTGGACATACTTCTTTCAAGGCACTCTTGCACTTGGTGATACTTCTGTAGACGTTCTGTATCCCAATCTGTTTCTGGTGTATCTGCATCTGGCTTCACAATTCCCATATCCAAGTCAATAGGTAGCTTATCAAGTCTTGCTCTCATTAGGTAGGCTGGAGTACAGTTGGTGGAACGCACAGGGACATGGTTATATAAGTCCACTAGGTCTGGCAACTTCTCTGGCCACGTTTCTTTCCTCCACTTGCAATGTCTTTAGCAGGTCTATGACTACCTGCTTCATCTTTTTACACATGCCATTGGTCTGTGGGTGGTACAGTGTTGTTCTTATTTTCTTGCACCCGTACAAATTACAAAACCCCTGGAACACCTCTGCTTCAAACGCTGGACCTTGATCTGTATGGACCTGCTCAGGGTAGCCATGGGGTCTGCAAAAATGGGTCTGGAATGCATTAGCAGCTGTTTTCACCATCATTTCCTTCACAGGTACTACCACCAAGAAACAGGAGTAGTGGTCTACAATAGTGAGGGCATAGACATGGCTTGATCTACTTGGGGTCAGCTTCACGTGATCCAAGGCCACAAGTTAAAGCGGTTGTTTGGTAACAATGGGTTGGTGTGGAGCTCTCTGGCTGTCTTGATCTTTTCTCCTCAGATTACATGGGCCACAGTTTCTGCACCAATTCTCAATGGCTCTTCTCATGCCAGTAGGATCTCTCTCTCTTAGCAGAACCTCCAACTTCTTCCACCCGAAATGCCCTGCGCCATCGTGATACACCTCTAGGACCATCTGAACATCTGTTTTCGGCACTATTATCTGCCAGACAAGTTCATGGGTTCTGGGATTAGTATGATGTCTGCACAGTTTACCCTCACATATGAACAGCTTATTTGGCTCTTTCCACAGCTGTTGTGCCTCTTGTGGAGCATCTGGACCAGGGTATGAACCTTCCTGCATCAATAGTTCCTTGACTAAGCATACAGCTGGATCACTGTCTTGCGTTTCTACCCATCCATGGTGGGGTAACGGATTGAACGTGGCTTCTTGACGTTTGTCTTTCACATGGTTCTTACACTGTGTCACATGGGGGTGGTGAAAATCTGGTAGCTCTATCTCTTCCAGTTCCTACGGTTCTTCTTTCACGTTCTGCAAATGAGGCATCCTGGACAATGCGTCAGTGTTGGCGTTTTTGTGGCCTGCCAAGTATTTGATGGTAAAATTATAATTAGACAGTCGGGCCATCCATCGCTGTTCTAGTATGCCTAGGTTTGCTGTCTGCAGGTAAGCCAACGGGTTATTATCCGTGAAGATGGTGAATTTGGCTGCAGCTAGTTAATGCCTAAAACGTTCTGTAACTGCCCAGACGACGGCCAGGAACTCTAACTTGAATGAGTTGTAGTTCTCGTGGTTCCTTTCTGTAGGACGGAGCTTCCTGCTTGCACAGGCTATCATACTTTCTTTGCCTCTTTGCACGTGGAACAACACTGCTCCCAATCCCACGTTACTGGCATCAGTGTACAGTACAAATGGCTGGCTGTAATCAGGATAGGCTAGGATCTCATCCCCTGTCAGGGCCCATGTCACGTCCTACTGACGGACCCCACACGTGGACCCACTGGACCGCGTAAAGCGGATGCTGATACCTGGTTGACAGAGAGGCGGACCAGTACAGTAGAGTTAACGGGTTTATTGAACAGAGCGTAACAGAACAGAACCCACACCCCAGGGGAGGGCCACACGGCCACAGCACCGGAACACCAGCGAAGGAGACCCCGGAGCGCTTGACCCCTATACAGGGATACCGCCGGAACCAGCCTCGAAGGGGCCAATGAAGCGGACACGTGTGTTAAACCGACCCCAGGCGACGTGGTAACAAAACAGCAACCGGGTAGAAATAAGAAACGGGAACCGGGAACACAGAGAATCCGGAGCACGGCTGGAGGAAGAGCTTCAGCAGGGAAGAGGTCCAGAAGCAGACCGAGACGACTGGAGTCAGCGAGGAGCCGGCACGGGAGGAATCTGCGGGAAGGAACAAGAGTAATCAGGTAACCAGTAAAACAAGGAACAACCTGACCAGACCAGGATTAGCCACTTCAATAGGTAGAAGTTGCCCTGGCAAGGACTGACAGGAAACAGGAAGCTTATATATCAGCAGGATACTCCTGATTGGTAGAACACAGAGACCTGGTGATTGGCTGAGGGGAGGAGCATGATCCCTGCAGCCTCTCCAGCATATACTGATTGTGGAGATGTATTATCATAGCTCAAGTAGCGGCCCCGGAATTGAGAGGAGCAGCGCTGCTCAAGCAGAGGGTGCTGGAATGTGGGTGCCAGGCGGGGAGTCCTTCTCCGGCTGATGAGGGTGCAGGAAGAAGAGGACCCTGGAACGCTGCAGCAGACCCCCGGGTGGTAACAGCCCACTTCAACTGCTTGAAGGAGTCTTCTACTCTACTGCCCCACTCGAAGGGAGGACTCAGGTTCTTAGCCTTCTTGGACTGGCCTACCAGGAGGTCTTGTGTGGTGCCCCACTGGTCAGGCGTCACAGTTGGGGTACTGCACCCTAAATGTGTGTGCGGTTACCCCTGTCACAGTGGAAATGCAAGATCTGTAGGAGGCTCCCATCCCAGCACTCCCACACACCCACCTAGAATAGATGGTTTTGGGCCCATATCCTGGGGGGGGGGGGGAGTTAGGGGAGGAGGGTGGTCACACAGTGAGCTTTAGTTTGCACTGAGGGAAGACGGAGCACTGGAGCCCTGAGAGAGAAAAGGGGACTCTGAGAGAGGGGGCCTGGAGAGAGAGAGACCAGGCAACCCAGACTTAAGGAGGGGAACCTCAGAGCGGAGCATTCATACTCCGGAGGGATCCCTGGTCCACCGAATAGAGTGCCGGCTCCGAGGATACGGTACAGGGAGTCCAGCCCCTGAGCTGTCTACACCAGCCGTCACGGGTTAATTTACCGGCCCCAACAACCTGTCCATCCAGCACTGCCACACAGGATTACCCACCAAAGGCCGAGCCCCCCTTCTTGTGAGCTGGGAAGCATGGGAACTCAGCAGCACCCCAATGGTAGTAAGAGGATAGTGCCAGGACAGGCAGCAGCAGTAGGATCTGGGTCAGGACAAGGAAGGCATACTACGGGAGACTGCGAGAGACTTTGCAGCCTCACTGTGACTACCCGGCCAGCTACCTTTACCAACGAGTGTTGTCTTCTGTGAACTGTACCACCATCAGCATTGTTCCAGTAACGTACCCGGGTAGACTGACAGAGTCTCCTTGTGCTTATTCTACTGCTGCGCTGCAACCTACCACCTCCATCATCTGCACTTTCATCCTCACAGATGAATCGCTGCCCCGGAGGGCCAGCTCCACCTGCAGGGAGCTGTACCATCTCGGCTGCTGTACCATCACCCTCTGGAGGACTGAAGCAGCGCTGGTGCCTAATCACCAGAACCTGCAGGTGGCGTCATGATAAACTTTTATTCCCATTCCAACTACCCCTTTTTAGTTGACCACCAGGGCCACGGGTCTGGGCAGGCCTCCAGTGACATCCCTACCGCAGCAGAGGGCCCAGATACCCGAGTCCCCATGCCCTGGGCTAGTCACTTGCAGGGGTGGTGCGATCTTCGTAAACCCCTTGATGAATCTTCTGTAGTATCCTACGAGCCCCAGGAACTGCCTCACTTCTTTGACATTGGTGGGTCTTGGCCAGTCCCTAATAACTATTACTTTCTCAGGATCTGGTGCTACACCCTCATATCTCACAACATGACCGAGGTACTGTACCTTTGGTTTCAACAGGTGACACTTGGACGGCTTCACTTTCATGCCATAGCTGTACAAGTCTTCAAACACCTCTGCCAAGAGCTCCAGATGGTCTTCATATGTCTTGGAGTAGACTATTGTGGTGCCCCTGCGACTAGGTAGCCACAAAGGGAAGTGCAGCCAGGTAAGGCAAGACGGTTGACAAAACACCCAGACAGATGCACACACTGACCCTACGTCTAGGACTCTAGGTTGGGCAAGGGGTGGCAGGTGTTAAGAGTAGGTGGGTGAAGTGTAGAGCATCACTGAAAAAGTGGATGGAGAGACCAACACTAGAAAACCCAGGAACACACAGTTAGAACAGAACAGTGAAAGGGAACAGAAGAAGAACACAGAGTGGTAGTTAGTTATTCCCAGGAGGAGTGGTTCCCTGGAGGATGCAGAATCCCGAGTGGCACAGACTCTAGGAGAGAAAGCTCGCTCCATAGCCGGAGGTGAGGGAGACTACAGCCGCAAGCAGAGACACCCCACAGCTGAAGGAAGGTGGGACGACAAGGGCCCGGCAGTCACACACATCTTAACTGACCAGAGGAACCCTGAGCTGAAACAGGGACTGACAGAGGGAGCCTGGTGATCCACAGCCATAACTGGGACACTGGAGGGCTAGGCCACGATAACTAGAGAACCCGCTCTGTAGAGGGGACTGGGGAGAATCCAAGACCCTAATCATGAAACATACCGGTGTGGGGCAGGTGCTCAATGACCTGCAGCCTAACTTACCACCACGGTCTAAGAACACAGTCGTCATATTAGGACTGGTGACCCTGACAGAGAGGGAAACATTCACCCAAAAGCCGGCGACAACCACACTGAATCCGTGAATGAGGTACTAAAGGAGAGACTAATAGGGCTTGAACGGACTTAAAGGGAGCAACGCAGAGGAGCAACCTGAGCTGCACAGTCTGAGTAACCCGGAGCAGTGCTGAAGTGTTTAAGTGTGACTAAAAGAACTGTAAACTGTGAATCTGCTGTTGAAAGACCAAGTAAAGTACCCAGTCAGCTCACTCTTCCCTGAGACTGCTTTCTTCCAGTATTGCAACTGAATCCCAGCTGCAGATCCGGAGACTGCTTTCCACACATGCTGGCTGAAGAAGCTGCAACAGCAAAGTGAACTGCACTGCACTGCACACAATCCCTCACCTGGCTCATCCACTACCACTACACCTGCCCTGTGGACCCTCAGCCCTACCCGAGGAGGGCTTACCATCCATGCTGCCCCAAGTCACCGTCCCCAGCAGGAATACGGCAGTGGAGGTTCTATTAACCACATACCCCGGGTGACATCACGACAAATCCCTTGTAAATACCCCCTATTTGGACTGATCCCAGGCCACGGGAATGGGTCACTACTACCGTGATACCCCAGAGAGACAGCACCGGCCCGGTTTCCGAGTGCCCGATAGCCTGGGGGTGCATCACTATGATGTCATCTAAGTACAGTAAGACGGTTTCAAACTTCTTGTGCCCCAGGCAGCACTCCATCAGCCTCTGGAATGTTCCCGCTGCATTGCAGAGTCCAAATGGCATACAGTTGAACTCACAGAGGCCCTTTGGCGTGGCGAACGCTGTCTTCTCTTGGTCCGCCTCTGCTACAGGAACTTGCCAATACCTACTGGTAAGATCTAAGGTTGAAAAATAGTTAGCAGTCCTCAATGCAGCTAGTGACTCTTTAATTCTATGGATATGCATCCTTATGTGTATTTCGGTTAATCTGCCTGTAATCTACACACATCCTCATTGTAACATCTTTCTTTCTAACCAGGACTAGAGGAGCTGCCCAGGGGCTACAATTGTCTCTTATTATCCCAGCCTCCTTCACTTCCCTTAACATGTCTTTGGCACACTGATAATGAGATGGTGGTACAGGCCTATACCTCTTTTTAATGGACAGATGATCATCTGTGGGTATGTGATGTTGAATCTTTTACCTGCCCAAAGTCTAAAGGTTGTTTACTAAAGACTTGTTCATATTCTTTTACTACGGGGTAGACTCCATGATTTTGATATGAGGGTGTAGAATCGCTACCTACATGTAACTTCTGGCACCAATCCTCCAGCTTTCCCTCAGAGCCATTGTCCCCCACCTGATCAGACGGGTTCAAGGGTTCTACTGCCTTGATGGAGTTGTTATCGACAGTATACAATTTAGCAATGGTAGCATACCTCGGCAGTTTGACTTCTTCACCACTATTTAAGATGTGTACTGGTACCCTCCACTTGCGTATATCAACTCCCCGTCTGGCTGTCAGGACAGTGGGTGTACTGTCTAAGTACATGGGCTCCACCAGGGCTTAGTAATATCGCCCTCTAAAGGCTATTGCTGCCCTACACCAGACTAACTTTTCCATTTTTGGGGGTATTGCAATGGGTACTGGATCACTAAAGGTACCGTTACACACAGAGATATCTGTGCAGACATTGCTTGCAACTCACTGGTTGCAGTGAAATCATGGACACATTGTTCCATTTTGTACACAGCAACAAAATGGAACAATGTGTCCATGATTTCTCTGCAACCAGTGAGTTGCAAGCAATGTCTGCACAGATATCTCTGTGTGTAACGGCACCTTCAGTCTTAAGGTACCGTTACATGGAACGACTTTGTTCTCAACATCGTTCAAAAGTGAGTTTTGAATAATGTTGAAACAACATCGTTATTGAGTCATTGCGTGTAAACGAACAATTCAACAACGATAATTAGTCAAGTTGAAGTTGACAGGTTTATGAACATGTTCATAATCCTGTCAATTTCAACTCCACCAACCTGCTGCATCGTTCAGTGTGACAACACACTGAGCTATCTCCCAGCGGCACAGCCTATGCTGGGAGATGGTAACCATGGTACACATCGGGTTACTAAGCGCAGCGCGGTGCTTAGTAACCCGATGTGTACCTTGGATACCAGCGTCCTCGCTGGTCCGGATTGCTGGTGAGTCTGCCTGTGTGACAGCTCACCAGCGATCTGAACGATGTTGTTAGCGATCGCGCGTGCATGTGATCACTAACAACATCGTTCGGCAAATTGAAACGTGTGATGGTACCTTTACACTGTCGACATTTCTTCCGGACAACTCCACCTGCTGCCTCAGCATCAGGGCCCTTATCTCTTTTCACAGGACTTGCTGCTGCCCGTGATTGGCAGTTTGGGCAATCTGCTGTAACAAGACAATAATCTCTGCAAGATAATTTCCTATTATGTTAGTGCTTGAAGTTATCATTGGGTTACGTTCTTGTCGATCAACATCATCTATTAGCAATCCTTGGGCTTTCAATTCCACCTGCCCCACCTTTATTGTTACCTCTTTAAACCCAATCTGTGGCACAGGTTTACCGTTACTAGCCAACATAGTAAAATCGTCGTCTGGGCCGCGTAAAATGTCAGTCTGCCCAGTACCTTTTGTAAAGGATATACGGTATCGATGTCATCTGCGAGCCGATGTCCAGCAAAGCAATCATTGGGATGCCATCTAGCATGACAGGCAGGACTGAGCGTCCTCCCACGTACCTGTCACGCCAGTTTGGTGGGCCTAGTGGTCTTATTCCTGAGGAATGGTCCTTTGCCCCAGTGTATTCTCCTTTAAAGTACAAAAACTTGCATCGTGACCTGGCTTGTCGCAGCGGTGTCAGATGGGCTTTCTTTCAGGGTCATAGCAATCGATGGGACATCCTCTGGTGGTTGGGTATTTCCTCTGTTGCATCCACGTCATCTCTGCTGGAGGCCAACTCGATCTTCTCCGCCAGCTTGGATCCTTGCATTGCTTGCATAGCCTTAGCCATTTCAGCAATGCTCGTAGTCAGTGCCTCAACCTTTGAGTTTAGGGTTTCATTGGTGATAGATTCAAGAGTCTGTGCACTGGCCCCTGCTATGGCCTGTGGTTCTGCGCCCCCTGTTGGTGCTAGGTTATGGCCAGGTGTTGTGCAGGTTCTGACAGAAATGACCAATGATAAGTGAAAAATTATTCTTTTTATTGAAAGTTCAACAGTGGACATGCATAGAACCCGACGTTTCGGCCATCCAAGGCCTTTATCAAGGAATATTATCTACATGAAAACACAAAAAAAAATGACAAAATGAAAATACATGACATGTTAAACTTTCATATTAACACAACATAAATATAAGTCTACATACTCATTCAAAGACCATTAACATGCTTGGTTACCTAAAGCGGATTTCTAGTTTGTTACAAGATTTCAGCTCTATGCAATATTAGATTCCGTTTATCCCCATAAAACAGCCGTGAGACGGAAAAAATAATAATAAACATGCATTACCTATGCACTAGAAGTCCACTTCATCTTAATGGTGAAAGAGTGCTCTACGTGATATCTGGCGATGTGCACCTGTATTAGTGCGTCCAGCAGTGAACGACATATATTAACAGAAAAAGTGGTAATAAATGATGAGTGATACGTCAAGTGCCCCAGGTATAGTGAAGGGGTTATACAGGTATGAGACAAACTGTATAGAATGAAAAAGGAAGGAAAAAAGACCTGAAAACTGCAGATGAGTAAACTGAGAAATACTCAGTGAGCTCAGATGAGCCAACTAAGGATTTAGTAAAAGTTGCAATATAGAAAAGAAACCAAAGATCAAAGTATGGATAAAGAGAGCTGCTGTCAAAATCAGATATGACATACCCGTCCTTTGTTTGTGAAATAAAGATCTGGATAATGCTAACAGGTTTCTGTGTGTCGGTCTCCACTATAAAAATGTAATGTCAGACATATATACATGTTTGGTCCTCCTCTATGTAGTTAAATACACATATGTTGAGTGAATACCTGTATAAGTGGTTTGTCCAAACACCATGTACCCCTCAGTATAGTCTGTCTTGTATTCAAGAATAGAAACTAAGTTCTGTACAAAATAAGGTATATCAAGGCAGTCATGAAGCATTCACACAGTGTATTGGATTGAAAGATAACCCCTCGTAATGTGCATAGAGATATGTGCTTTACCTTTTTGTATACTATATCCAGATCCTGCTGGTCACTATGTGAAATGGACAAAGTCCTAGGTGTATAAAAGCATCTTATCAGTAAGGGCACATACAGACATAATTCAGCGTTAAGCAGAGTGAGGCAGAAGGAATAGTACAGAGTTTTACCTGCTGTGGTGGAGATTACCGTGCACAGTGCGCTCCTAGGGGCCTGGTGACAAGGTGAATGGCGCCAGGGTGCTTTTTATGCTGCGTGCCGTGTGATTAGAGTGACGTACTTCCGGTTTCGGTGGTGGAAGGCATGGAAGTGACGTCATATGGAACGCAAGGCCGATCGCATATGCGCAGTAGTGTGAAACAAGCTAGGTGACCGCGCTGTGGATTACAGCGGTACTACACTGTACTGTCTGGAAGCAGGAGTGCAGTGAAGCTCCAGGAAGTGATCTGACTGTTTAGTAAAAGGTTCAGGGACGATGTTTAGAGAGAAACAAAAAGGAGTTGGTGGTATATATATACATTAATCAATGCACATTTCATGGTGGGTTATTATATGCATAACCTTGTTACGTTTATGTAGATAATCATTATTACAGCTTGGCTCATTTATCCATACTTATAATGGAGCAATATAAGTTATAATACTATATCATCTAGGACTGTGGCCCTATAGAACAGTATTCTACTGGGCACACCATATACATTATATACATTATAGAAGTATACATAACTAATCACACCCAAATCCCAAATGGGAATCACCTATATGATGAATGTATAACTACTGAAAAAACTGATACCTTATGGACCACAACAATACCATCCCCACCCTTCTTTACAATCTCACATTGTATTCCCTATTAAGACCTAACGGTTCCAGTGTCTGAAGCTGATGAATCCAATATGATTCACGTTTTTTTAGCAGCTGTATACGATTCCCACCCCGTCTGCTTAACGGGACCTGTTCGATCACTTGGAATCTAAGTTGAGACACCGAGTGTTTACAAGTAGAGAAATGATAGGGAACTGGTAGGAGATTGTGCCCACACCTAATGGTGGACTTATGTTTACTGATTCGGTCTCGGATATGTTGGGTAGTTTCCCCAACATATCCGAGACCGCACGGGCATTTTGACAAATACACCACATATGTGGAATCGCACGTGAAAAATCCCCTAATCCGGTAAGCTTTACCTGTCTTTGGATGTGTAAATGTCTCCCCTTTGATCACATGGGAGCATTGTAAACATCCTAAACAAGGGTATGTGCCCTGTCTTTCAGTAGCTAGAAATGTTTGTCTGGGTATCTTTAAGTTAGAGCCAATGTCAGCCCTAACAAGCTGATCCTTCAGGTTGGCTGATCGTTTAAGACAAAACAAACGTATGTTTGTTAATTCGGGAACCTCAGGATATGACTCCCTGAGGATTGACCAGTGTCTTGTGATGGTATTCCGGATCAAAGTGTGAAAAGGATGATAGGTGGTCACACACGCCACTTGAGGGGGTCTGTTTGGTTTAAGTAGTGATGTCACCCGTGGTAAAGTGAGGTGTTTTGGATAGCCTCGTTTTTGAAATTTTGTGCTCATCTCTTCCTGTCTAATTGATCGTTGGCCTGGATTGGAGACGATCCGCGCCACCCTTGTTTGTTGAGAGTGTGCTAATGAATTCTTTATGTGTCTCGGATGGCAGCTAGAAAAATGGAGTAGGCTGTTAGTGTCCGTCGGTTTGATATAAAGGTCAGTTGACAATAACCCTTCCTTCTCTTTCTCTACCAGAGTATCGAGGAAATTAATTTTTGCAAGATCCCAATGGATGGTGAATGATATATCTTGATAACAGGAGTTTATACTGTCAATAAATTCAGACAGTTCCTCCTTAGTGCCTTGCTAGATGAGGAAGACGTCATCTATATAGCGTTTCCATAACACGCAATGTTCTTTAAACAATGAATGCGTATTGACGTACTTGTCCTCAAAATCTGCCATAAAAATGTTGGTGTAAGGTGGGGCCATGTTAGAGCCCATCGCTGTACCTTTCTGCTGTACATAGTATTGATCTTGAAAGAGGAAGTGGTTATTGTTAAGAACCAATGTCATAAGGTCAGTGATAAGAGCAATCTTATCTTGTGTATAATCGGAAAACGAGACCAAGTAACCGCTGACAAACCTTTTTGGTGACTGATACTGGTATATAAAGAGTTAACGTCAAGCGTTACTAAAATTGCGTTAGTCGAGACTTGTCTTACCTCACTAAGAACCGATAAGAAATGCAATGTGTCCTTCAGATAAGATGGAATAATTGGAATCAATGGAGTCAAGAGTTTTTCTACTACGATGGCTAGAGGGGAGAGTATAGAGTCCGTCGATGCCACAATCGGGCGTCCCGGAGGTCTGGTCAGGTGTTTGTGTATTTTAGGTAGAATGTAAAATACTGGTATGATAGGGAATTTGTTTACTAGCTACTCAGCCATATCAACATCAATGGTGCCTTGTTCTTTGTAATGTTGAATCAATGTATTGATCAGGGATCGGATCTCTGGTGTGGGATCCCGATCTAGTGGAAAGTATGTGTCACGGTCATTTAATTGTCTGAGGATCTCCTCAATGTAATAACTCTTATCCATCACTACAATGGAACCCCCTTTATCAGCCGGTTTGATTATCAAAGAATCATTGTTCCTAAGGTCCCTCAAAGCTCGGGATTCTAATGGTGAAAGATTATTTTTCAATCGAAAATCACCGTTATTGATTTTCTTATGTAATGCTGTCAAATCTCTCTTGACTAGCTCAATGTATGTTTCTACAGGATGGTGGTTCCTAGGTGGCATGAAAGTACTCTGTACTTTTAGACCCAATTCCCTTAATTTTACGGCCTCAGTTGATTCTATAGGGTTACTTCTTGGTGATTGATTAGTATGAAAATGGGCTTTTAATCTAAGTGTCCTGAAGAATCTGCCAAGTTCCATATCAGTGTTGAAGGAATCATACATTGGTGTAGGGCAGAAACTCAACCCTTTTTGTAAAACTATGGTCTCGGTCGGTGATAAAATGTGTGAGGAGATATTATAGACCAAGTTGGAGTTTCCTGAGATCTCGTTGACATCGGATGTGGCATCAGATTGAATGGTTGTGGACCTGATTGTACATAAGGGAAAGCCGGGGCCCCTCCTCTTCCTCTGCCTTGTTTGCCTTTTCCGCGTTGTCGCTGTTCTAAAAAACGGGGAGGATAGGGTCTCCCATACTCGTCCCCACTGCCTGATGAAAAACTGAACCTTGGATTGCATGGTTCCCCCCCTCGCCATCGATAAACCTGATTATGTGAATAGTCCTCTTGGTCTCGTAGGAATTTACTTTTCTTCCGGATCTGTAAGTTCTTCTTAAAGTCCACAATGGTGTTATGTGTCTTGGTCTTCAAGTTTGTGAATTCAGTTGGAGATAGTGTGTGTGATAGCTGTTCTTCTATATTGTTGATTGTAGTTTCAAATGAAGGTAATTCGGCTTGTTTGTGTTCAATAGTCAAGACCATCAGGTCCATAGAACACTTATTGAGTACTAGCTGTGAGCCCGATTCTAAAGAATCGGGAGTCTAGAATCTGTATATAATTTTTTTAAGAGTTTTAAATAATAGACTTAAACACCAGATATATGACTAAGTAGGCAATGTAGGCAAAACTGTGAGGGTAGCAATATAGTGGAGGTGTAGAAAGAGTTAATGTTCGACTAACAGGACTATAACAGAGTAGGAACTTATAATGATATCAAAAATGTTATTGAAGGAGTTAATGTCCCACAGGCACTCCCACAACAGATTCAGTGCTGTAAATTATATCCAAAATGGTGTTCAAGGGGTTAATGTAGCAGTGGCAGTAGTTATAAACACTACCAAATATGCAGTTAATGCTGAACTGGTATATAATGGGTTAATTTCGCAGTGTCATTACAACTATACACTGTGTAATAGAAATAACAACAATAATGGAATATAAGGGGTTAATGTTCCTACTGGCAAGTAATAATAGAGACTACAAAGTATGGAGTTAAGGCAGAAATGGTATATAAGGGGTTAACTTCGCAGTTGCAGTACAACTACACACGGTGTTATAGAAATTACAGATAAAACGGAATGTAAGGGGTTAATGTTGCTACTGTCATGAGTACAATGAGAGAAGCGCCTCACTTCCCATTGAGATACATGGAGGACTTTGAGTTTCAAATTTAGCGCTGTAAGTGAGGCGCGAAGCTCATTGGTCGGCGCCAGCACACAGCGACCAATGAGCTTCGCGCCTCACTTACAGCGGTAAATTTGAAACTCAAAGTCCTCCATGTATCTGAATAGGAAGTGAGGCGCGAAGCTCATTGGTCGCTGTGTGCTGGCGCCGACCAATGAGCTTCGCGCCTCACTTACAGCAGTAAATGTGAAACTCAAAGTCCTCCATGTATCTCAATAGGAAGTGAGGCGCGAAGCTCATTGGTCGCTGTGTGCTGGCGCCGACCAATGAGCATAGCGCCTCACTTACAGCGGTAAATTTGAAACTCAAAGTCCTCCATGTATCTCAATGGGAAGTGAGGCGCTATTCTCATTGGTCGGCGCCAGCACACAGCGACCAATGAGCTTCGCGCCTCACTTCCTATTGAGATACATGGAGGACTTTGAGTTTCAAATTTACCGCTGTGAGGCGCTATGCTCATTGGTCGCTGTGTGCTGGCGCCGACCAATGAGCATAGCGCCTCACTTCCCATTGAGATACATAGCGGTCTTTAGAGCTGTGCATGGCCAGGCCCTTGGTTCTATTTTCGGCCACGGCGCTCGGCTCTCGTCGGTCTTCGCCGGGGCGGGAGACTCGCAATGGCCGCTGCGCAGCCATTGCTCGCGCCCCTGCAACAGCTCGCAATGCCCGCTGCGCGGGCAATGCTTCACCGGTCGCGTGGGCGCTGCGCGCCCACGGACACGATGACGGAAGTAGCGCCGAAACTTACGGAAGTGCGTTAGGGGAATTATATATTAGATCTGTTCAAAATGGTCACAGAACTCTTTGTTTTCAGCAAACAATGTAGGCCTAATGGCCACTTTACACGCAGTTACAGGTAACAGGGTGTCCACAGGTAACTTGCTGGTTGCAGTGAAATCATGGAGACATAGTTCCATTTGTACACAGCAACAAGATAGAACCATGTCTCCATGATTTCACTGCAACCAGCAAGTTACCTGTGGACACCCTGTTACCTGTAGCTGCGTGTAAAGTGGCCA
Organism: Allobates femoralis; assembly: GCA_033576535.1. Taxonomy (NCBI): domain Eukaryota; kingdom Metazoa; phylum Chordata; class Amphibia; order Anura; family Aromobatidae; genus Allobates; species Allobates femoralis. The sequence goes on along the minus strand of JARQOC010000001.1, from coordinate 479,094,390 downwards.
TTAGTGATACTCGGAGTCCTCTTGGTATTTGTTTGGCTTTTAAATATTCCAATAAAAAGAATAATTTTTCACTTATCATTGGTAATTTCTGTGAGTGCCAGATTATACTCTAGAATTACTGCGATTTTTTTATCTCAGCACCCAACTAGGGTGAGCCAAACCTATAATTTATTGTGCAGGTTCTGGGTCACTGGCTGTTTCTTCTTGCAATATCCGGATGGCTCAAACCTTAAACTGCACAAAGTCCAGATCAGGGCCCTGTATAGACATCATTCGCACTTGTACTCTATGGGCAGGGGATAGGAGCCTATCAATAAACTGTTCAATAAGCAATATGTTTTCTACTTGCACAATAATAGGGTCTGTCTGTTTCATTGCCCCAAGCACTTCTTGGAGGTTTAATGCAAAGTCACTTGCGCTCTCCTGCGCCCTTTGTTTACATCCGAAGAATCTTATCTTTAACTTTGCAGCAGTATGGGTATCAAAAGTAACTTTTAGCCTGGCTAGTACATGTTCAACAGTATCTTTATCAGTTTCCGGCCAGGACTTTACCTGCCACTGGGCTGCACCAGTCAGTTGTCGCATTAGTATGCTGACTCGCTGATCTTCCTTCAAGGGAAACACTTGAAACAAACTGTTCAGTCTCTCCCTGAAGTCTGTCAGGGTAAGCGGTTCCCCTGGGTATTGCGGCAACGACGTCGCTCCAGGTGTGTACGGCATTATAAACAGCATTAACTGGGCTACGGCTGGTACAGCGACGGTGGCTAGGACTGCATCTGGAGCTGCACCCGGAGCTGCGGGATGGGCTGCGACTGTCCCCGGCGCTGGCTCCTCTCTACCAGGTTCTGACATTTTCCTCCCCCTTAGAGAACCTCAGCTAGGTCCTTCACTTCCATAGGGATGATCAGTCTTTGGTTCCGCCGGTGGGACATGATTTTTTGTCCCCACTGGATGTCGTCAGAGCGTAGGTTGGGCTTCTCTTCGTACTCTTTCTAGGTACCACCCACGATGATACGCCCCCTCGGCTTCCCGCATGCCTCGCATTTTAGTAATGGTGAAAACACACACAGTTCAACACAGTTCACAGCACCCAGTGATACCGGCCTACTGGATACTGTTCGTGGCGCCAAAAACTGAAGATGCCTCGCCCCAGAGCCGTGGGATACTTGGAAGCAGGCTGTTTAATACTTTCTGGGGAGTCATAGGGGTCGAGACCTGGCTTCTGTGACCCTGGGTTCGGTTGTTAAAGGAGTTCTTTGTTTGATAGGGAAAGGGATGATGTAAGGGAAAGTTATTTGTGATGCCACCCGTGGTATGCGGCTATGGGTAGTTACCGCTGCTGCAGAACCTCTGAGGATGATGGATGGGCAGCCGTGGTGTAGTGGCTCCCCACGGGCGGAGTAGAACCCCATGGGCAGTGGATGTGGTAAGGGTGTAGGGTGCAGGATGAAGGGCGCAAAGCAACAGACTCATGGTTTGTTGGTTCCTCAGTCCTTTTACTGGTGCAACGGGAATACTGACAGTTGATGTTATGCTGAGTCCATGCACCTGAGAGCCACTAGGGGTTGTCCTCACCCATCAGGTTCTGAGGCCTCCTTGCTGCGCTTTGTTAGCGGGTCCCTGCTGCTGGTTAAGATGAGCTGCTGGTCCTCCTGCTTGGTGCTGGTATGGCTGGCAGCTTTAGTGCTTCTCTAGCCCCATGTCCCAGGCGGCTGCTCCTTGACTTTTTATGCTGCTTTGCCTCCGGGCACAGTGTGGCTGGGGAACTTGGAATTCCCCATTTCGGTATTTTCTGCAGGGTCGTTAGGCCCTGCACAGCCTCAGACTCCGGTGTCTGTTTCTGTGGCACTTCTCCTCTGGGGTGAGCACGACACCACTCCGCTCCCCAGGCTTTCTTCCACTTCCTCAGACCCCTGCCTTGGGTCCTTCATGCTAGGCTTGGCTATCCTGGGATGAGCTTAACACTGCTCCAGTCCACAGGATGTCTTCCTCAGTCCTCCTAGGAACTGAACAAACTAACTTCGCCCCAGACCAGAATTTATAGGGGAACTGCCCTGAAATCGGGTTTAAATCTCTCCCTTCAGGCCTGGAGGCAGAAAGGTGTTGTGTGCAGTTTCTGCCTGGTGTGGATACCCTTTATTGCTCTTAGGTGACACATTACCCCCCGAGGGAGATAATGACACTGTGGGCACGTGGACTCTGGGGTGCCACACCTTCGTCTCTTCCATGTAAAATAAAAGATCCTATACTCACCTACTGTGCTGCCGCCGATACAGCGCTGTTGGTAATCCAGGTGCACGGCTCACTTTCACTTCCAGCCGCATTGTCACTTCCTGCTGATTTACTCATTTGGTCTGAAGATGGGGGATGCAGAAGCCGGCAGTGATTAGACGTGGGGCTTGTGTGACATTGCAATGTCATATGAGCCCTGGAACCACGATTACCCACGCTGTATCGGTGGCAGTACCAGAGGTGAGTATAGGAACTTTTATTTTACATGGAAGAGACTTGTGGGATCAGAAGGGGCTGTCCTTGTATGTTAAGCAGCAGCTATTACAGTATTAATACATGTAATGATACGGCTTATCGTAATGTGTTCTTACCTCTAGCTGCGAATCAACACCATATAATTTTTTGCTGTTTATAAAGTTTTTAAATCATATGCTCCTGTTATTCAGTCTTAATTAAGTATACTTTATAAATATAGATGTAACATGATCACCAGCTTCCTCCATATTGTATAATGCCCCCACAGCCCCATATACAGTATAATGCCCTGTGAGACAGTGAGGGGGATCATATGCGAGGGGCGCTATGTGTCCCCCAGAATGTGCACTGTCACGTATTGAACCCGGTATGGAATATAGGATAGAGGGACGCTCCACTCCAGTCCGGGTTTTGTAGGATTTCCCCGGAGGGAGACACGGGGTTAAAAGCTAGGTTAGGAGACGGGGCGGAGTCCCCTGTGGAGAGCTTCGGCCTGAGTTGAGGCAGAAGGGACTGCTGATTGGTCAGGTCCAGGGCGTGAGAGGCTGTGTGCTGTTACAACACGGCCTAACCCGGGAGCCGTGGGCGACCTAGACCGGAGAGAACTCCTAACCTGAAGGGACCGTGTTACTGTCCGGGGGATGTATGTATTGTACCCGGCTGTGTCCCAGAACCCGGCAACTTGTGCCACTGCTGTTTCCTCATGAATAAATCTGGGTACTGTATAAACTGATACCGGGCTCACGGCCGTTTGTCTTGCAATCCCGGCGCTACTTCACATATGGTGGAGAATGCAGGCAGCCTGAACTCCGGGATACTCCACGGACTGCATGTCCATACTTAAGCTGGCCAAGCTACAGTTCCGGTCTGCCGCCAATTAGGAGGAGCTATTAAAGCAGTTGGTGCTTACCCAGCAGTGACAACAGGAGCAGTTTCAGCAACAGCATAACCAATGAACTGCTCCTACAGCAAATTATGGCACCGCGAGACCCGCCACCAGCGCCTTCCCCGCGGAAGGTTCCACGGAGCGGGAAGGTCTCCCAGCCGGCCAGTGGGCTGAAGTAGTGGCGCCATTCCTGATGGGCGACGCACAGAAGGCATACTCTGACCTCAGTTGGGAGGATGCGCAGGACTACGGGAAACTAAAAGGTGAGATCCTTGCTCGACTGGGGGTCAATACTTATGTGAGGGCCCAACATGTGTTTTCCTGGTCCTTTGTGGAATCCAAACCAGCTTGATCTCAGGCGTATGACTTTCTACAGCTGGTAAAAAGGTGGCTCCAGCCTGAGCTCTTATCTCCAGGCCAGATGGTGGAAAGGGTGGTGATCGACCGGCTAGTACGAACTCTGCCAGTCGCTATACAGCGTTGGGTGGGGCAAGGGGACCCGGTACCCTGGACCAGATAGTTAGTTTGATTGAGAGGTATACAGCCACCCAGAAGTTCATATGGGACTCTGCCCCTCTGCGTCTTTCCCGCCGGCCTCCGGAGCCAGGAAAAGGTGAACGTCCCTTTGCTAAGGACCGTCCTACAAAAGCTCCCGCTGAGGGGGTACTCCGGAGTGAGGCCAGCAGGAGACCAGGCTCCCTCGATGGGGCTTCCAGCCTGGCAGTGCCACTACTAGGTGGTGCAGGCGATGCAAAGGGCCAGGACATGTGGCGGCCTATTGTCCTCTGACTATTGAACCCATGGACTGCGGGTTTACACGCCGGGTTTCCATGTATGCCAGCACCTTGCTCGCCGCAGATGCGATTGTTCCCACGATGGAACCCCAGATGTGCCCGATGCTCATTAATGGACACAGATTGTAGGCTCTCTTGGACTCCGGCAGTTTGGTGACTCTGGTTCATGGGTCATTACTCCCCGGGTTGGAGCCCACAGGGGGAAGGATCAGGGTCAGATGTATACATGGAGACCTCCGCGAGTATCCGACCGCGGAGATGATGTTTTCCACTCCGTGTGGAGAGGTAACCCATGTGGTCGGAGTGGTGAAGACTCTACCTTATGGGGTTGTGCTGGGAAGAGATTTACCATTGTTTTGGTCCCTATGGGGTAGGAGGAGTAGCCCTCCGCAAACACCATTGGATCCGGGTGCCGAACCCAATGATCCCGAGTCAGGGGTACCTGCCGTAGGGGTCGCCAACCTAGGGATAGAGTGTCACCCCGATAGGTTCCCCCTAGAGGTATTGGCAGGAGAGGTCGAGGAGACCCAAGCAATTCCAGAGCTGGAAGTGCCCCAGGGAGCGTTTGGGACAGCTCAGCTGCAGGATCCCACACTGACCCAGGCACGGGAAAGGGTAATAGAAGTAAATGGGGTGGCTCAGCAACCAGGGGCCGAAAATGTGTTCCCACGCATGGTGATCGACCGAGAGTTGCTCTATAGAGTGGACAAAATCCGGGAGGAGGTTGTGGAGCAACTGGTAGTACCGCAGACACAACGCCGGGCGGTCCTAGACATGGCCCACTCCAACCTGCTGGGGGGGCACCTTGGGACTAAAAAAACGCAAGAGCGCATCTTGCGGCAATTCTTCTGGCCAGGAGTGTATGCGGATGTCCAGAGGTTCTGCGACTCCTGTCCGGAATGTCAGCTGACCACACCCATCGCGACCTTCCAGAGTCCATTGGTACCTCTACCGGTTATAGAGGAGCCTTTTGAACGGATTGCCATGGATTTGGTAGGGCCCATAGTTAAATCGGCTCGGGGCCACCAACACATCCTCGTGGTCGTCGATTATGCCACCCGATACACGGAGGCGATTCCGCTACGCCACACAAAGGCTAAGCTTATTGCTCGGGAGCTGCTTTCTATGTTCTGTCACCTGGGGATACCGAAGGAGATCCTTACCGATCAGGGGACTCCTTTTATGTCCAAAGTGACCGCAGAAATGTGTAAACTGCTGAATATAAAACAGTTCCGCACCTCGGTGTACCATTCCCAGACCGACGGGTTAGTCGAGCGGTTTAACAAAACCCTGAAATCCATGCTTAAAAAGGTAGTTGCCAAGGATAGGAAGGATTGGGACATGTTACTGCCCTATTTGATGTTTGCCATCCGGGAGGTACCGCAGTCATCTACGGGGTTTTCCCCATTTGAGTTATTGTACGGCAGACATCCTAGAGGGTTGTTGGATGTCGCCAAAGAGACATGGGAACAGGAACCCACTCCCTATAAGAGTGTTATTGAGCATGTGGCTAATATGCAGGACCGGATTACCACGGTCATGCCTGTCGTAAAAGAGCACCTAATGGAGGCCCAGGGAGCTCAAAGTCGCATGTATAATAGGAGGGCCACCGTCAGGTCCTTTGAGGTGGGGGATCGGGTGATGGTTTTAGTGCCCACTGTGGAGAGTAAGCTCTTGGCCAAATGGCAGGGGCCATATGAAATCCGGGAAAAGGTAGGAGAAGTGAATTACAAGGTGTACCAACCCGGGAAGAGAAAACCTGTACAGCTATACCATGTTAATTTGCTCAAAGCCTGGAAAGACCGGGAGTGCCTGATCATGGAGGCTCCCCCGGCTGTGTTGACCGGGGAACCCACGCTGTTGGCCCTGAGAGGGACCGACGAGGTAAAAATAGGTGACTCCCTCACTAAGGCACAGCGACGGGAGGCTCGAAAGTTGGTGCAGCAGAATCCAGATGTATTCTCCGACCTGCCCGGCCGTACTTCCGTCATTCAACATGACATTGTCACCGAGCCCCGGGTAAAGGTGCAAATGAAACCGTACCGGGTACCCGAGGTCCGAAGACAAGCCATCGCGGCTGAAGTGAGACAAATGCTCAAGCTGGGAGTAATTGAGGTATCACGGAGTGAATGGGCTAGTCCCATTGTGCTGATTCCGAAGCCAGATGGATCGCTACGGTTCTGCAACGACTTCCGGAAGTTGAATGAGGTGTCGAAATTTGACCTTTATGCCATGCCCCAGGTGGACAAGCTAATTGAAAAACTGGGGCAGGCCCAGTATTTCATGACGCTCGATCTAACCAAGGGTTACTGGCAGGTGCAGCTAACCGAGTCGGCCAAGGAGAAGACCGCCTTTGTTACCCCGGAGGATGTCGTATTGCCTTTTGGGTTGCATGGGGCCCCGGCTACATTCCAGCGACTAATGGACATAATGTTAAGACCCTATCAGAAATATGTGTCCGCTTATCTGGATGACATCATCATCTTCAGTAAGGATTGTCACACGCATTTGTCCCAGGTGCAGGCACTGGTGGATTCGCTCAGGGCCGGGGCCTGACAGCGAATCCAAAAAAATGTGCTATGGGTCTCGAGGAGGCCCAGTACCTGGGGTATATGATTGGGCCAGGGGTTATCAAACCCCAAATAAATAAAATCGAGGCCATTCAAATCTGGCCCCGACCGGTGTCTACCAAACAAGGTGAGGGCGTTCCTCGGCATCGTTGGGTACGACAGACGCTTCATACTCAACTTTGCTGGACGACCGCGGCCTTGTCCGATCTCTTAAAGGGGAAGAAGTCGGTTATGGTGCGCTGGAATCCCCAAGCGGAGGCGGCGTTTCAGGATATGAAGGTGGCATTGTGCGGACAGCCAGTCCTCATAAGTCCCAACTTCAAGAACACCTTCATCGTGCAAACAGATGCCTCTGAGGTGGGACTGGGGGCTGTGCTGTCGCAAGAGGTGAACGGAGACGAACATCCGGTCACCTACTTGAGCCGGAAACTGTCCCCGGCGGAGAAAAATTATAGCATAGTGGAGAAGGAGTGCTTGGCTATAAAATGGGCCTTGGAGTCCCTACGCTACTATTTGCTCGGGCGGCAGTTCCGGTTGGTTACAGACCATTCTCCCCTGGTCTGGATGCGGAATACCAAGGAACGGAATGCTGGGGTCACCCGATGGTTCCTGTCCATCCAAAACTTCAGTTTTTTGGTGGAGCACCGGGCACCGCTACCTCACAGCCCCCATAGCTCAACATACTGTATGATGCCCATACAACCCCACACATTATGATGCTCCTCGCGGATGCCGCTCCCGCTCCTATAGTTTGACATCATCAAACTCTATATACATTGACGTCATCACTGAGCACCGCTGTGCTGAGCCGTGCAGAGTGGCAGACACATGCTGAGGAGACTGGAGCAGTAAGGACTGAGAAGAGAGGTATGTACTTATTTTTTTTTATCAGTGAGAACACTAATGGGAGACAATGGAACACTATGAGATGTGCATTGTAATATAGGACTATGGGGGGTGCATTACACTATATGGATTAGTATGGGGGTGCATTATACTAAATGGAAGACTTTGGGGTGCATTATACTATATGGAAGACTATGTTGGGTGCAATATACTATATAGAGGACTATGGATGGGGCATTATCATATATGGAGTGCTATGGATGTGCATTATACTATATGGAGGATTTTCAGGGTGTAATAAAATCTGGAGGACTATGGAGGTGCACTATGTTATATGGAGGACTGTGGAGGTGCACTATACTATATGGAGGTCTATTGAGGGTGCGTTATAATATATGGAGGGCTATGGAAGTGCATTATACTATATGGAGGATTTTCAGGGTGTAATGCTATCTGGAGGACTATGGAGGTGCACTATACTATATGGAGGTCTATGGAAAGTGCATTATAATATATGGATGACTATGGATGTACATTGTAATATATGGAGGACTATATGGAGCCAATTATACTACAGTGATACCTGGGTTTCGTCGATAATACATCCGAAAACTATCGACGACAACTGAAACCGACAATAACCTAGGCAACGATTTCCATAGGAAACAATGTTAAAACAATTAATTGCTCTGAGACATTGAAAAAGACCTGTTTAAAAAAAAAAACATTTTATAGTGAAATAAGATAGCAGTTTATACTGGAAACACTCAGAAATGACTGTAAAATGAATATGAAACACTAATTTAACATATTAAATGTTTATTTTTACTTTATTTTATTTTTATAAACGCTCTTTTTGATATATAAAAGACGCCGAGGAGGGGAGAGAGGGGTGCACATTTTATGTTTGGTATGGGAAATCACATTTTTTAAGCCAAAATTAACTGCAATAACGAAAACTGAGGCATCGTCGTAAACCGAGACACATTATTCAGCCAAAAAATCGACGATAACTGAAACTGACGATATCTGAAGTCAACGAAAACCGAGGTATCACTGTGTATGGAAGCCATTATAATATTTGGAGGGCTCTGTGGGGACATGATAATACTTGGAGGGCTATGAGGGAGCCTTTATACAGGGTGAACAATTAATATGGATACACCTAAATCAAATAGGAATGATAGGTGATATCAACTTCCTGTTTGTGGCACATTAGTATATGGGAAGAGGAAAACGTTTCCAGATGGGTGGTGACCATGGCGGCCATTTTGAAATTGGCCATTTTGGATTCAACTTTATTTTTTTCAATGGGAAGAGGGTCATGTGACTCATCAAACGTAATGAGAATTTCATAAGTAAAATAATGGTGTGTTTGGTTTTAACATAACTTTATTCTTTCATGGGTTATTTACAAGTTTATGACCACTTATAAAATGTGTTCAAAGTGCTGCTCATTGTGTTGGATTGTCAATGCAACCCTCTGCTCCTACTCTTGACACACTGATAGCAACACCGCAAAAGAAATGCTAGCACAGGCTTCCAGTATCCGTTGTTTCAGATGCTGCACATCTCGTATCTTCACAGCATAGACAATTGCCTTCAGATGACCCCAAAGATAAAGTCTAAGGGAGTCAGATCGGGAGGCTCTGATGGCCATTCAATTGGCCCACGACGACCAATCCACTTTCCAGGAAACTGTTCATGTAGGAATGCTCAGACCTGACAACATCTTGCTGGAAAAACTCAAGGAACGTGTTATATTCAGTGCATAATGAGGGCAACACATCATCATGTAGCAATTTCAGATATCCAGTGGCATTGAGGTTTCCATTGATGAAGAATGGCATCACAACCTTTGTACCCCATATACCACATAATACCATCAATTGTTGTGCTCCAACAGTCTTGGAGGGATCTATCCACTGTGGGTTAGTGTCAGACCAATAGTGGTTGTTTTGTTTGTTAACTTCACCATTCACAAAAAAGTTTGCCTCATCACTGAACATAATATTCTGTGTAAACTGAGGGTCCTGTTCCAATTTTTGTTTTGCCCATTCTGCAAATTCAGTGTGCCGATGTGGGTCATCCTTGTTGAGATCCTGCAGCAGCTGGATTTTGTAAGGGTGCCATTTGTGAATAGCTAATATCCACCGAAGGGATGTTCGACTGATGCCACTCTCCAGTGACATGCGGTGAGTGCTACGCTGTGGGCTCTTGCTGAATGAAGCTAGGACAGCCACTGATGTTTCTTCATAAGTGACAGTTTTCTTGCATCCACATTTTGGCAAATCCAACACTGAACTTGTCTCACGAAATTTGGCAAGCAGTTTTCTGACTAGCATGGGACATGGGTGGTCTCGTAGGGTGTCTTGCATTGAAATCTGCTGCAATGAACCGGGGACTGCGTTCACCAGACATCAACACAATTTTATCCACTCCTCACGTGTTAACCTCTGCAACATGTAAACAAGCTGTAAACAAGGCTGTAAACAAAGAGAAGCTTGAAAATAACTCATGAAAGATTAAAGTTATGTTAAAACCAAGCACACCATTGTTTTTCTTATGAAATTCTCAATAAGTTTGATGTGTCAAATGAACCTCTCCCAACTGAAAAAAAATAAAGTTGGATCCTAAATGTTCGACATAGTCACCACCCATCTGGAAAAGTTGATATCACCAACCATTCCCATTTTATTTAGGTGTATCCATATGAATGGCCAACCCTGTACTTTATGGAGGGCTATTTGAGGGCTATTATACTGGTCCATTATACTACATGGAGGGCTGTGTGGGTGTAGGCCCCTGCGGATTGGTCGCTACAGTAATACTGCACCTACTCCACAGGTGTGGTGTTACCTCTCTCGGGTGAGGGGGGTTACAATACCAAGACACTTTCACTACATCCAACACCACCCTTACTCCAGAACAGGAGAGAGTGGGCAAGAATGCTCTTTTGGGAGAGGACAGTCCCCATCTGCTGGCTGGAGGAGGAGATAGCCAGAGGGGGTGGGGAGACGAGAAGAGAGAGAAGAGAAGAGAGAGGAGAAGAGAAGTGTGGAGTGAGGAGAGGAGTCTGCCAGAGGGAGGAGAAGGAGGTCCTAGGGGGCACAGCTATGGGAAAACCACCCGTGGCGCCCTGTATCCACTGCCAACGGCCAAGCTGCTTCATGGGGAAGTTCAACACCTGGCTGGGTAGCACTTGTCTGATCTACAAGTAAAGAAAAGGCAAAGAACTGCACCCTTTGTCTACTCCCATTATTCTGCACGCCCTCCCTGCTGCTTCTGGCACACTCATCATCAGCCATTCTATAGACCAGGGGTGGGGAACTCCAGGCCTCGAGGGCCGCAAACAGTGCAGGTTTTCATGATTACCTTAGTGTTGCACAGGTGATAATATAATCACCTGCACTGGTGATGATTCCAACCTCTGTGCAATACCAAGGAAATCCTGAAAACATGCACTGTGTGCGGCCCTCGAGGCCTGGAGTTCCCCACCCCTGCTATAGACTATGATTCTATCCCTGGGGCCTCACTCTACCTGTGGGGAGTGATACCACCAAGGCTGCCTCTCCATCGGCCCCAGAGGTCTTACAGCAGCGCTGGTCACCCTGACCAGAATAACCACAGGTGGTGTCACGAACTATCCCTTATAAATATTCTCTCATTATATGCTCGACCAGGGCCACAGAGCTGGGCCATAGCCACTATGACCTCCCAAAGCCCTCGCTGGCCCGGCTACCAAGTACCCTGGCCCTTGAAGTCGACGCATAGCGGTCAAAGTTGGGGCGCATACTGTGCCAGAGTAGTTGAGAGGGTTAAAGTAGGGTCATCATACTGTGCATGTGGAGGAATTCACTGTAGGCGTAACATACAGTGTTTGTGGAGGGCACTGTGGTGGAATTTCCTATGGAGGATCACACAATGTTTGGGGGGCACTTTTGTTGGCATTGTACTTTATGGGGACAATGAAAGAGGAATCTAGGGGATTCAATAGAAGGAAAATTACTTTGCAAGGGCAGAAACATTGTAAGATATATGATCCAGTCAAATTTTTTTTCGTTTTTTTTTTTAGGGGAAAGCAATTAGAACTTCTCCTATAGGGCCCCATGATTTCTGTGTACTCCCCTGCCACAGGATGCATTGTCCCTTTTACATGAGCCTTTGCTGCAGGACTGATTCGCCATAACTTATGCATTACATCTGATGCTGCCCCTCGGTACATACAGGCATCCAGCCATGTTTCTCCCGGGCGGCTGTTGGTCAGTGGCGCTCGTCCCCCTTCCCACTCCCACATCCCTTCCTCAGCCCAATTGGAAGGCCCCTGCTATTAGCTATGGACAAGCCAGTGTGCACTTGTGATTGGCTAAGTGTTTCAGGAGGAGGCATGGTCTGTTGGGGAAGACTCGCCGTTTTTCCAGCTTGGTGAAGTGGCGGCTTCTTGATGCTCAGACTGCAGGTTGCTGCATGTGGTGTGTGGATGGTGCGACATGGTGGACATGTCTGACTAGTCAGTGTCAGGCAGTGCCCACATTGGAGCTACACAGAATTTTGTAGGCATGTGCCATAGATAATAGGTTGGCAATCAGTGCTGCCTCCTGTGCTATAAGGAAGCTGGACAGTGTCTGCCCACAGCACCACCGCTCTGCCGCCATCATTGTGTGTCTGTATGCTTGTGCCAAGCTGCAATTGCCATTAACCCCTTCCCGACCTATGACGTTAGAGACGTCATGATAGTTGGTGCGTTCCCGACCCATGACGTCTTTATAACGTCATGGATTGTTTGCGCTCCTGCAGCTCTGGTGACTGGCTCAGTGACAAGTCACCGAAGCTGCAGGATCGCAAACACCCATACTTTAACCCAGGGGGGGTGGCCCTCCAGTGGCTAAACTTGCTTAGTTGACATTGAAACTGCCGATCAGAGCGAGTAACCCCTCCAGATCTGATTGGAGCTCTACAATCAGATGTGGAGGGGTGGGTCGGCAGGTGCCCTCTCCCTCCTAAGCCCCCTCCCACTCCAGGGCCCATGCATGGGTGGATGGATGGGTGAGTGGGTGCATGCACGCATGGGTGCATGCATGGATGGATGGGTGCATGTATGGGTGGATGGATGTGTGCGTGCATGGATGTGTGCGAGCATGGATGGATGCGTGCGTGCATGGATGGATGTGTGCGTGCATGGATGGATGTGTGCTTGCGTGGATTTGTGCGTGCGTGGATGGATGCATGCATGGATGTGTGTGTGCATTGATGGATGTGTGCTTGCTTGGATGTGTGCGTGCGTGGATGTGTGCACGGATGGATGTGTACGTGTGCATGCGTGGATGTGTGCATGACCACATATGAGGTATCGGTGTACTCAGGAGAAATTGCCCAACAAATTTTAGGATCCATTTTATCCTGTTGCCCATGTAAAAATGAAAAAAGTTAGGCTAAAAGAACATTTTTGTTAGAAAAATTAAAATGTCCATTTTTTCCTTCCACGTTGCTTTAGTTCCTGTGAAGTACTTGAAGGGTTAATAATCTTCTTGAATATAGTTTTGAGTAGCTTGAGGGGTGCAGTTTTTGGAATGGTGTCACTTTTGGGTGTTTTCTGTGATGTACACCTCTCAAACGGACTTCAAATGTGATGTGGTCACTAAAAAAATGGTTTTGTAAATTTTGCTGGAAAAATGAAAAATTGCTGATGAATTTTGAACCCTTATAACTTCCTACCCAAAAATGTTTTTTTTCCAAAATTGTGATATAAAGTAGACATGTGGAAAATGTTATTTATTATTTAGTGCCACATAACTCTCTGATTTAGCAGAATAAAAAGTCATAATTTGAAAATTGCGAAATTTTCAACATTTTTGCTAAACTTTTGATTTTTGCACAAATAAACGGAAAAATTATCGACCTAAATTTAATACTAACATGAAGCCCAATATGCCACGAAAAAACAATCTCAGGATACTGCTAGCAGCTGATGTAATTGGTTAGTACTGCTTGATGGCTTAGTAGTTAGCACTGTATGGTGGCTCAGTCGTTAGCACTGTATGGTGGCTCAGTGGTTAGCACTGTACGGACACTTAGTGGTTAGCACTGTATGGTGGCTCAGTGGTTAGCACTGTATGGTGGCTCAGTGGTTAGCACTGTATGGTGGCTCAGTGGTTAGCACTGTACGGACACTTAGTGGTTAGCACTGTGTGGCAGCTCAGTTGTTAGCACTCTATGGCGGCTCAGTGGTGAGCACTGTATATGGTGACTCAGTGGTGATCACTGTATGGTGGCTCAGTGGTTAGCACTGTATGGTGGCTCAGTGGTTAGCACTGTACGGTTAGCGGTCACGTGTTGCGATCACGTGACTCGGGATCTTCTTAAAGGAAAAAGACAAAGAAAGCATGTATACATGGACTGGGATCATAGCCAAATTTCAGATTAAATATCAAATTTTATCAGTGCAATACTATATACAGTGCCCTATATAGAATATAGCACCCCCATATACAATACACAGCTCTCCCATATGCTATATATAGCACCCACATACTATATACAGCACCCACACATACTATACACAGCAACCCCATATACTATATACAGCAACCCCATATACTATACAGCACCCCCTTTATACATGACAGCATCCCCCATATACTATATACAGCCCCCATACATGACAGCACCCCCTATTAACTATATACAGCACACCATACACCATATACAGCACCCCCATGTACATGACAGCACCCCCATATACTATATACAGCACCCCCACCATACTTGACAGCACACCCATATAATATATACAGCCTGAGCCCCCATATACATGACAGCACCTGGCCCATATACAACATACAGCAGCATCCCCCATATACATGACAGCTGAGCACGCATGTACAACATACAGCACCCCATAAACAATATACAGAACTAATATATATATAAAATACAGCCCCCCATATACTATTTACAGCACGTCAGCACCCTCAATATACTATAGGCCAGCAGCATGCCCCACATACATGACACACAGAGCATCCCCATATGATATGACATACATGACACACACACACACACACACACACACATACATACATATACACACACACACACACACACACACAGCATCCTATACAGGCAGAATTTATCTACATGATGGTTAGCAGCAACCTCAATATAGTATATACAGGCCAGCAGCACGCCCCACATACATGACACACACATACACACACGCACAGCATCCTATAATATACAGGCAGCCCCAGTGGTGGTGTATACAGGGCCCCAGTGGTAGGGCCCCAGTGGTAGGGCCAGTGGTGGTGTATACAGGGCCCCAGTGGTGGTGTATACAGGGCCCCAGTGGTAGGGCCCCAGTTGTGGTGTATACAGGGCCCCAGTGGTAGGGCCCCAGTGGTGGTGTATACAGGGCCCCAGTGGTAGGGCCCCAGTGGTGGTGTATACAGGGCCCCAGTGGTGTGTTATACAGGGCCCCAGTGGTAGGGCCCCAGTGGTGGTGTATACAGGGCCCCAGTGGTAGGGTCCCAGTGGTAGGGCCCCCCCCCCACACTCATTCATTATACTTACTTATTATCCCTGCCGGCTGCCGCTGTTGCCGCTCTGCACCGCGCTCCGGCTTCTTCCTGCTTCCTGTGACGTCATCGCCTGCGGCTGCGCCCGGCGCCGGTCACCAGGAAGAAGTCGGATGAAGCCGGATCGCGGTGCAGAGCGCTGCAAGCCCCGCCGGCGCCGCCTGGCTATAATCCGGCCCTGGGGGCCCTCTGAAACTTGGGGGCCCTAGGCAAATGCCCAGGCTGACCCCCCCCTAAAGCCGGCCCTGAGCACAGTATACGGTGGCTCAGTGGTTAGCACTGTATATGGTGGCTCAGTGGTTAGCACTGTATATGGTGGCTCAGTGGTTAGCACTGTATGGTGGCTCAGTGGTTAGCACTGTATACGGTGGCTCAGTGGTTAGCACTGTATAGTGACTTAGTGGTTAGCACTGTACGGTGACTTAGTTGTTAGCACTGTATATGGTGGCTCAGTGGTTAGCACTGTACAGCGGCTCAGTGGTTAGCACTGTATGGTGGTTCAGTAGTTAGTACTGTATATGGTGGCTCAGTGGTTAGCACTGTATGGTGGCTCAGTGGTTAGCACTGTATATGGTGGCTCAGTGGTTAGCACTGTATGGTGGCTCAGTGGTTAGCACTGTATATGGTGGCTCAGTGGTTAGCACTGTATGGTGGCTTCAGTGTTAGCACTGTATGGTGGCTCAGTGGTTAGCACTGTATGGTGGCTCAGTGGTTAGCACTGTATGGTGGCTCAGGTGTTAGCACTGTATGGTGGCTCAGTGGTTAGCACTGTATAGGTGGCTCAGTGGTTAGCACTGTATGGTGGCTCAGTGGTTAGCACTGTATGGTGGTTCAGTGGTTAGCACTGTATAGGTGGCTCAGTGGTTAGCACTGTATGGTGGCTCAGTGGTTAGCACTGTTAATGGTGGCTCAGTGATTAGCACTGTATGGTGGCTCAGTGGTTAGCACTGTATGGTGGCTCAGTGGTTAGCACTGTATGGTGGTCAGTGGTTAGCACTGTATACGGTGGCTCAGTGGTTAGCACTGTATATGTAGGCTCAGTGGTTAGCACTGTATAGGTGGCTCAGTGATTAGCACTGTATGGTGGCTCAGTGGTTAGCACTGTACGGTGGCTCAGTGGTTAGCACTGTATGGTAGATCAGTGGTTAGCACTGTATACGGTGGCTCAGTGGTTAGCACTGTTGGTGTCAGTGGTTAGCACTGTATATGGTGGCTCAGTGGTTAGCACTGTTATGGTGGCTCAGTGGTTAGCACTGTATGGTGGCTCAGTGGTTAGCACTGTTACGGTGGCTCAGTGGTTAGCACTGTATATGTGCTCAGTGGTTAGCACTGTAGTAGGTGGCTCAGTGGTTAGCACTGTATGGTAGATCAGTGGTTAGCACTGTATACGGTGGCTCAGTGGTTAGCACTGTATATGTGGCTCAGTGGTTAGCACTGTATATGGTGGCTCAGTGGTTAGCACTGTATATGGTGGCTCAGTGGTTAGCACTGTATGGTGGCTCAGTGGTTAGCACTGTTATGGTGGCTCAGTGGTTAGCACTGTATATGTGGCTCAGTGGTTAGCACTGTATATGGTGGCTCAGTGGTTAGCACTGTATATGGTGGCTCAGTGGTTAGCACTGTATAGGTGGCTCAGTGGTTAGACTGTATATGGTGGCTCAGTGGTTAGCACTGTATATGGTGGCTCAGTGGTTATGACTGTATTATGGTGGCTCAGTGGTTAGCACTGTATATGGTGGCTCAGTGGTTAGCACTGTATAGTGGCTCAGTGGTTAGCACTGTATGGTGGTCTCAGTGGTTAGCACTGTATATGGTGGACTCAGTGGTTAGCACTGTATATGGTGGCTCAGTGGTTAGGACTGTATATGGTGGCTCAGTGGTTAGTACTGTATATGATGGCTCAGTGGTTAGCACTGTATACGGTGGCTCAGTGGTTACCACTGTATGGTGGCTCAGTGGTTAGCACTGTATGGTGGCTCAGTGGTTAGTACTGTATATGGTGCTCAGTGGTTGGCACTGTATATGGTGGCTCAGTGGTTAGCACTGTATATGGTGGCTCAGTGGTTAGCACTGTATAGGTGGCTCAGTGGTTAGCACTGTATACGGTGGCTCAGTGGTTAGTACTGTATATGGTGGTTCAGTGGTTAGCACTGTATATGGTGGCTCAGTGGTTAGACTGTATATATGGCTCAGTGGTTAGTACTGTAATGTGGTCAGTGGTTAGCACTGTAGGCTCAGTGGTTAGCACTGTATATGGTGGCTCAGTGTTAGCACTGTATAGGTGGATCAGTGGTTAGCACTGTATACGGTGGCTCAGTGGTTAGCACTGATATGGTGGTCAGTGGTTAGTACTGTATAGTGGCTCAGTGGTTACACTGTATACGGTGGCTCAGTGGTTACACTGTATGGTGGTCAGTGGTTAGCACTGATATGTGGCTCAGTGGTTAGTACTGTATATGGTGGTCAGTGGTTTGCACTGTATATGGTGGCTCAGTGGTTAGCACTGTATAGGTGGCTCAGTGGTTAGCACTGTATAGGTGGTCAGTGGTTAGCACTGTATACGTGGCTCAGTGGTTAGATTTGTGGTTCAGTGGTTAGCACTGTTAGGTGGCTCAGTGGTTAGCACTGTATATGGCTCAGTGTGACGTTGGTGGTTATGGTTGCACGTTGGGTCAGTGGTTACACTGTATGGTGGCTCAGTGGTTAGCACTGTATAGGTGGCTCAGTGGTTAGACTGTATATGTGGCTCAGTGGTTGCACTGTATATGGTGGCTCAGTGGTTAGCACTGATATGGTGGCTCAGTGGTCTTAGTCTTGGTTACTGAGTGGCTCAGTGGTTACCTGTATATGGTGGTCAGTGGTTAGCACTGTTATGGTGGCTCAGTGGTTAGCACTGTAATGATGGCTCAGTGGTTAGTACTGTATATGGTGGTCAGTGGTTGCACTGTATGGTGGCTCAGTGTTAGCACTGTATATGGTGGCTCAGTGGTTAGCACTGTATACGGTGGTCAGTGGTTAGACTGTATACGGTGGCTCAGTGGTTAGACTGTATAGGTGGTTCAGTGGTTAGCATAGTTATGGTGCACATAGGTGGTTAGCACTGTAATATGGTGCTCAGTGGTTAGCACTGTATAGGTGGTCAGTGGTTAGCACTGTATAGGTGGCTCAGTGGTTAGCACTGTATATGGTGGCTCAGTGGTTAGCACTGTATGGTGGCTCAGTGGTTAGCACTGTATATGGTGGCTCAGTGGTTAGCACTGTATGGTGGCTCAGTGGTTAGCACTGTATATGGTGGCTCAGTGGTTAGCACTGTATATGGTGGCTCAGTGGTTAGCACTGTATAGGTGGTCAGTGGTTAGCACTGTATATGGGGTCAGTGGTTAGCACTGTATATGGTGGTCAGTGGTTAGCACTGTATATGGATGGCTCAGTGGTTAGACTGTATATGGTGGTCAGTGGTTAGCACTGTATGGTGGTCAGTGGTTAGCACTGTATATGGTTGGGCTCAGTGGTTAGCACTGTATAGGTGGCTCAGTGGTTAGACTGTATAGGTGGCTCAGTGGTTAGCACTGTATGGTGGCTCAGTGGTTAGACTGTATATAGTGGCTCAGTGGTTAGCACTGTATAGGTGGTCAGTGGTTAGCACTGTATATGGTGGCTCAGTGGTTAGCACTGTATGGTGGCTCAGTGGTTAGCACTGTATGGTGGCTCAGTGGTTAGCACTGTATTATGGTTGACGTGGCTCAGTGGTTAGCACTGTATATGGTGGCTCAGTGGTTAATGTATGTGGCACATGTGTAACGTATATGGCTCAGTGGTTAGCACTGTAATATGGTGGCTCAGTGGTTAGCACTGTATATGGTGGCTCAGTGTTAGCACTGTATAGTGGCTCAGTGGTTAGCACTGTATGGTGGCTCAGTGGTTAGCACTGTATTGGTGGCTCAGTGGTTAGACTGTATACGGTGGCTCAGTGGTTAGACTGTATATGGTGGTCAGTGGTTAGCACTGTTATGGTGGCTCAGTGGTTAGCACTGTATATGGTGGCTCAGTGGTTAGTACTGTATATGGTGGCTCAGTGGTTAGCACTGTATATGATGGCTCAGTGGTTAGTACTGTATATGTGGGTCAGTGGTTAGCACTGTATGGTGGCTCAGTGGTTAGCACTGTATATGGTGGCTCAGTGGTTAGCACTGTATACGGTGGCTCAGTGGTTAGCACTGTATGGTGGTTCAGTGGTTAGTACTGTATACGGTGGCTCAGTGGTTAGCACTGTATACGGTGGCTCAGTGGTTAGCACTGTATACGGTGGCTCAGTGGTTAGCACTGTATACGGTGGCTCAGTGGTTAGCACTGTATACGGTGGCTCAGTGGTTAGCACTGTATATGGTGGCTCAGTGGTTAGCACTGTATGGTGGCTCAGTGGTTAGCACTGTATATGGTGGTTCAGTGGTTAGCATTGTATGGTGGCTCAGTGGTTAGCACTGTATATGGTGGTTCAGTGGTTAGCACTGTATGGTGGCTCAGTGGTTAGCACTGTATATGGTGGCTCAGTGGTTAGCACTGTATATGGTGGCTCAGTGGTTAGCACTGTATATGGTGGCTCAGTGGTTAGCATTGTATGTGGCTCAGTAGTTAGCATTGTACGGTGGCTCAGTGGTTAGCACTGTATATGGTGGCTCAGTGGTTAGCATTGTATGGTGGCTCAGTGGTTAGCAATGTATACGGTGGCTTAGTGGTTAGCACTGTATGGTGGCTCAGTGGTTAGCACTGTATGGTGGCTCAGTGGTTACCACTGTATGGTGGCTCCGTTGTATTGCTGTAATTGTAGTGATGAGGAGAATCATACTCCGAGGCCATTTTTACCACATAATGTAAACCGTAATAACAATTCCAAAACACCATATCAGGAATGTGTTTTTTTTCACAATTTCTCTCCATTTGGAATTTTTTTTTTCCGTTTTACCGTCCATTATATGGTAAAATGAATGGTGACCTCAAAATTAGGTGCAGAGAAAAATGAAGGAGGAAGAAGTGGAAAAAACAAAAATTGGAAAACTCAAGGGGGAGAATTGCCATTTCTGTAGCCTCCACTTCAAAAAAACACAATGTGATGTGATAAGAATAGGATTAATATAAAGTGCTGTCTTCAGATGGACCGCTCCTCCGGATTACAGGCCGCAGAGATCCGATTACTGCTATCATTACTGCTCTTATTAAAGATGGCGGCCGAAGCTACATGACGTCATAAGAAGAGTAAATGTGGGGCGTGGCTTGCAGTAGGGACATGGTCTGGGCGGGGTGAGCACGCCCTGCGTCTTATACCTTACGAGCGCGGCCCGGCGGCTGATCCATCTCTGGGAGCAGAGGATGTCTTCGGTACGTACCGAGCCCCCGCACACGGCACCGGTGCGACCTACGCAGTGTTATAGGCCCCGCACCGCGCTGTCACCACCTCCTGACCTGTATGGTGAGAGCACAGTCCGCCGAGGCCTCCAGACACTGACCTCCTCCTGATCACACACTGGACGATCGCAGGCGGATCTCAGTGATGTTCTGTGGCCCCGGGAGTGACTGTTTATATTCTCCCCCCGCCGGGCGCCATCACTGATCTGCTGCCACCTGTGGCTCCACAGACACGGGGGAACTACAACCCCCAGCATGCCTGGGAAGCTGTGCTCGGCTGCTGTCAGGGGCCTGGGGCATGCTGGGAGATGTAGTTTTGTAACTGTACAAGCTCATAACTGATCATTGATCTGGTTCAAAACTGCAACAGGTGCGGCCGCGGAAAAAAAAACCGCGGCCACGTGCACACGCTGAGTATTTGCGGTTTTTACCTCAGGATTTGTAGACAAAACCAGGAGTGGAGCAATCGGAGGAAAAGTCTAATAGAAACACCTGCACCTCTTCTGTATTTAATCATCCACTGCTGGTTTTGTCTACAAATCCTGAGGTAAAAAAACTCAAATACTGAACGTGTGCACATGGCCTTATTTTCGCTGCCGCAAGTGCCGAAACCGGACCTGCCGCACAGTTACCGCAATCCCCATAGACAATGCAAGGGGTTTGCCGCAAGTGCTGCCGTCGGGCGGCAATGGCGGCATTTTGCCTGGATCCGAACAAAACCTGCAGTGTGAAAGCACCCTGAGGGTGCATCCTCACAAAACGCTGCGTAGTACAGTAGTAGCATAGTGGATGGGATTTCAAGAAATCCCATCTTCACTATGCGTAACCTGCCCGCAGCGTCTTTGAAGCTGCAGTGCAGGTTTCTGGGAGTCCGCTAACATGCTGCGGAGTCTGAAGCGGCTCCCATCGGGTGATTGCAGGGAGAAGCCGCCCTGCACTCACAGTACATGGTGAGTGCAGGGCGGCTGCGGTCTCCCTGTGGCTTCACTCAGGTCCGGAGGAGCTGCATCCAACACGCAGCTCCTCCGGACCGTGAGCACACACCCTGAGGCCTCTTTCACATCAGCGTTTTACGCTGATCGCGGCAGTTGCTGTGAAAAGACTGCAACTGCCGCGGTTACCGCATAACGGCCGCGGGGGCTTGCGGTAAGTGTGCGGTATGCCACCTGCCGCAAGTGCCGAAACCGCACTTGCTGCACCTGCCGCAAGCCCCATAAACATTGTATGGGGCTTGCGGCAAGTGTGCTGTGATCGCGGCCGTTATGCGGTAATCGCTGCAGTTGCGTTTTTTTTCACCGCAACTGCAGCGATTAGCGTAGTGTAAAATGCTGATGTGAAAGCAGCCTTAGGGTACTTTCACATCAGCGGTTTTTTGAAATCGCGGCAGATGCGGTGAAAAAAATGCATCTGCTGCGATTACCGCATAACCGCTGCACTTGCGGCACAGTTGCGGCAAGCCCCATAGAATGTCTATGCGGGTTTGCGGCAAGTGTGGTATCGGCACTTGCGGCTGGTGCGGCCGCAAAAAAGCCGCGGCTGACCACGTTTTTTTTTTTCGCGGCCGCACCTGCCGCAAGTGTCGAAACCGCACTTGCCGCACACTTACCGCAAGCCCCATAGACATTGCATGGGGCTTGCCGCAACTGTGCAGCGGTTATGCGTTAAATGCGATTTAAAAAAAACGCTGATGTGAAAGCAGCCTTAGGGCCCTTTCACATCTGCGTTTTTCGTAATTCGCGGCAGATGCGGTGAAAAAACCGCATCTGCCGCGATTACCGCATAACCGTTCCACTTGCGGCGCGGTTGCGGTTTTTTCTATGCAAAGTATAGGCGTACTTGCGGCAGGTGCGGCAAGTGCGGTTTTGCACTTGCGGCAGGTGCGGCCGCGAAAAAAACCGCAGCAAGCCGCGGTTTTTTTCGCGGCCGCACCTGCCGCAAGTGCAAAACCGCACTTGCCGCACCTGCCGCAAGTCCGCCTATACTTTGCATAGAAAAAACCGCAACCGCGCCGCAAGTGCAGCCGGTATGCGGTAATCGCGGCAGATGCGGTTTTTTCACCGCATCTGCCGCGATTTCAAAAAAAACGCTGATGTGAAAGGGCCCTTACATGTACTTTTGTACAGATCAGTCCTTCAGGCAAAAAGAAACGGATAAGGGTTTGTGCACACGATCAGTGTACGCAGCGTTTTGGATGTAGTGTCTTGCCGCTGCGTAGTACAGTACAAGCATGGTGGATGGGATTTCAAGAAATCCCATCCTCACTATGCATAACCCGCCCGCAGCGTGTTTGGAGCTGCGGTGCGGGTTGCCGGCAGTCTGCTCCTCCGCAGCATGTTTATTTCATCCTGCGGAGTCCGAAACGGCTCCCATCGGGTGACTGCAGGGAGAAGCCGCCCTGCACCCGCCACACATGGTGAGTACAGGGCGCCTGCAGTCTCCCTGCGGCTTCACTCAGGTCCGGAGGAGTTGCGTCCAACACGCAGCTCCTCCGGACCGTGTGCACGCACCCTAATTCTCAGTGAGTGGTCAAAAGTGAAAATCCATAGACTTTGCTGCATTCGACTGATCCGGTTTATGCAGCGGATCACAAAAGCGGATGTAAAAACTGTCTGAATGCCGCCTTAGTGTCATTATCATCAGGTTGTGCTGCAACTAATGGTTGCATTGTGAGGTTGGCGACAGCCGATACCTGCGTTGCGAGGTTCTGTAGCAACTGAGAACACCATGATATAATGCACACTGCAGCTGCTGCAGAACCTCCACATGTCGTACTGTGCCTGCCGCTTGGCTATGTGCTCAGCTGTCAATTGTCTGTTCTTTTCATTTTTGCAAAGTATCAGCCCGTGTCTGATCTTTACAAGAAAGCGTCTGATGTGGTAAAAAGTATGTACACCCCCATGTCCTGCCAGCAGTGTCTGATTCTCGTTTCCTTTAACCCCTAGACGACAGCCTTACGTCTCTAGACGTCGGCTGTCGTTATCCCCGTGTTTGGAGTGAGCTCCGGCGTGGAGCTCACTCCAAACCTCCCACATCTCACTAGCTGAGATGTGGGAGAAACAGCACCAATCGGTCCCGCCGCCGATCGGCGCTGTTTAACCCCTTAGATCCCGCCATCAATCTCTGAAAGCAGGATCTAAGGGAGCCGGAGCGTGCAGCGCGCGCTTACCAGGCTCCAGGGGAGATCTCGCAATAGTATCGCGGGATCTCCCGTGCTGATGTCACAGGCCAGGGTCCTGGCTTGACCCTGGAACCTGTCATGGAGCATTTCCTGCTTGTGGTTGGCAGAGGCTGCCAACCACAACAGGTCCGCGATTCTGACACATACAGAGGAGCTGCAGCTCATCTGTATGTGTCAGAAGTGATCGGACTGTGCAGCAGGGTGCCTCTCTATGGGGCAGTGTAAAATTAAGAATCAATAAACAAATAAAGTTTTTACAAAGTTGAAAAAAAAAAAAAAACATAAAAGTTCAAATCACCCCCTTTTCTCCCATCCACAATAAAAGTATTAAAAAATTAAATAAAATACACATATTTGGTATCGCCGCGTTCAGAATCGCCCGATCTATCAATATAAATAATCAAATAATGAGAACTGTAAACTGCGTAGCGCAAAAAATGGTTCAAACGCCAAAATTACGTTTTTTTGGTCGCTGCAACAATGCTAAAAAATGCAATAACGGGCGATCAAACCAGCGCATCCACCCAAGTATGGTATCATTAAAAACGTCAGCTCGAGACGCAAAAAATAAGCCGTCACCCAGCCCCAGATCCCGAAAAATGAGGACGCTACGGGTCACAGAACATGGCGCAAAAAGTGCAATGTTTTTTTTTTTCATGCTTTTGAATTTTTTTCCACCACCTAGATACCAATAAAGGTATACATGTTTGGTATCTACAAACTCGTACTGACCCGAGGCATCGCACCGTCACGTCGGTTTTACCATATAGTGAACACGGCGACTAAAAAATCCAAAAAACAAACGTGTAATTGCACTTTTTTTGCAATTTCACTGCACTTGGAATTTTTTTGCAATTTCCCTGTACATCATATGGTAAAACAAATTATTGCATCTGAAAGTACAACTCGTCCCGCAAAAAAACAAGCCGTCATATGTCTATATTGACGGAAAAATAAAAACGTTATGGCTCTTGGAAGCCGAGGAGCGAAAAAACGAAAATGAAAAATGACAAATTTCTTCGTCATTAAGGGGTTAAAGCAACGAGATCTCACAGGACTGAATGTTCCTACTACTTTTGCCTCTCACGGAGAGTAGCTGTCCCGTCCTCCTCCCTCACTCTCCTGACATCTCTTTATTAGGCGGCCGTCACACGCTTCCATATCTTGAACGATATTGTAAGCGATCACGTGCACGCGCGATCGCTAACAATATCGCTCACATCGCTGGTGAGATGTCACACAGGCAGACTCACCAGCGATGTGGAGCCGCGATCTCGCTGGTTACTATGGTACACATCGGGTTACTAGGCGCCGCGCGTCGCTTAGTAACCCGACGTGTACCATTCTTACCATCTCCCAGCATAGGCTCTGCCGCTGGGAGATCGTTCATCCGGGTGTCATACACCACGATGAAGCAGATCGTTACATCGTTCATCGCAAGATCTGAGCTCCGGAGCTCAGATCTCGATTTGGCGATTTTATTAGTTCTTGCTGGTCGTGTCTTGCCGTCACACGCACAGACATCGTTCAAGCGATGTTTAATCTGGCGCGTTCAAGCGATATCTTTCAAGATATCGTAGCGTGTGACGGCCGCCTTATTGATATAACTTTATTTTGTTTCCTTTTGTTATCACAGCAGTGCGACTTATGGTACCGTCACACACAAGGATCTCGTTCACAATATCGTTGAAACGTCACAGATTTGTGATCGTTCAAACAATATCGTTAGTGCGTCCTTGTGTGTAAACCAACGATATAGGAAGGAAAAATCGTTGGATCGTTCACCCAAGAAATGAGATCCTGACCTCAAATCTATTGTTCGTCGTCCAATTAACGCTGCTTGAAAAAGCAACATCGTTCAGTGTGACACCATTTTGAACGATCTTGTTCAAAAATCTCCTATTCCTGCCGCTTTAAAACATTGTTCAGTCCTTGCTCTCCTATTTAACTGGTGCGTTGCCAAATGGGATATCGTTAACGATATCCTTGTGTGTGACAACGCACTAACGATGTCAAAACGATCACGGTCACGTGATCGTTCTAAGGGCCGCGTCACGCGCATCAATTTACTGAACGATATTGTTAGCGATCACATGCACGCCCGATCGCAAACAATATCATTCACATCGTTGGTGAGCTGTCACACAGGCAGACTAACCAGCGATGTGGACCAGCGAGAACGCTGGTAACCATGGTAAACATTGGGTTCCTAGGCGCCGCACGGCGCTTAGTAACCCGATGTTTACCATGGATACGAGCTCCCAGCATAGGCTGCGACGCGCTGGGAGCTCGTTCATCGTTGCTCTGCCGGTGTCTGATGCTGCGTGTCCACCGGCCGACCAACGATAGATTTGTGAGCAGGTGTCTTGCTAAATTTACCTGGATCGGGGCAGAGCCCGTACTTATGTAGCACTCACTGACTTACCAATCAGGCATGAATGATAACATTCTCTATAGCAAGATTAAATGTATTTGTTTATAAAGGAGAACATGAATTGTGATCAATTGAATACAGGCTTAACACAAATTATACCAATTATACCTAGACTTAATTATAGCAAATAAGCGTCAATACTTTACCGCGTATTGTAGCTGCTTCACCTTCTACAGTATAGCAATATAATGGTAATAGTAGTGAATAAAATAGACCTAAAACGTAACTTTTACTCAGTACTGACTTAAAAAGGCTTGAAAACCTAGTAAAAACAGTGAGGGCCAACCCTAGTTGAATCTTAAGACCCAAGAAAATAACAGGTTGCTGCCCTTTTAAAAAGTTAGGGTATCACCTTATCAATAACCACCCTCTAAGCAAGGTACAACAGTCTGGTGGTAATAACTTCTTTCTAGCGATAGATATAGGAACAATCTCACCCGTTCTGTAGATGTTCCTAGGCGTCTGACATTCGCTCTGAACCTCTCATCTGGAAGGTGTCCTTTTCTTTATGACACTCAGTGTTCCATTGGTCCAAGGAAGTCACCACTGTGATGTATGCGTGCCTTGTTTATAAAGTATAAATACAAGAGGGGTGGGGGACAAGAGGCGCAATAGTGCCCTATCACTAGAGACACTAGGCTGCAAAGGTGGTGTTGTGGAACCACTCACCTGATTCAGTTGTGTTCCCCACAACTGGTTGAAAGAGCATCAGTACTCCAGCTGCTGCAGGACCTCCACCGACCACTCGCACGTGGTGATATCCAGAAGATGATGGGAAAAAAAGGTGTATCACGGTCCGCGCTGCTTAAGTCCAAGAATACTCACATGGGAGTCAGTTTCATAAAACAAATCCTTATTCTTTTTTTATTGGAGTGGAAGAATAAAGAATAAGGATTTGTTTAATGAAACTGACTTCCATGTGAGTATTCTTGGACTTAAGCAGCACGGACCGTGATACACCTTTTTTTTCCCATAATCTTTTGTTTGTAAAGTAGCACATGAATTGTCATCAATTGAATACAGGCTTAACACTAATTATACCAATTATACCTAGACTTAATTTATAGCGAATAAGCGTCAATACTTTACCGCGTATTGTAGCTGCTTCACCTTCTTCATCAGGGAGGTCACGATCAGTGAGAAGAGATCACCACTGCGGCTTGCTTCACAGGGACGTCCGTCCATGTTGGCCTCTGGAAAGGTTTTCCTCCACTCACTGACCGTGACTTCCTTAATTTATACCATTTAAGAATATCTATGATCACGCGCTGATGGCATGATCCAGCTTTTCTCATAACGTGACCATCAGCCACAGGATATTCACTTCTTCCTGTGACTGGCTGTCGCAAAGCATCCATCTGTTTTCCTGTCACTTCTCAAGAAGTTCAGCTCATGTTTTCACCTTAACAGCATAATGTCAAGGAGAGTTCACACTTTTGTATTTCAACATTGTACTGATATATATATATATATATATATGGAATGTTAAGACCTGTGGTCACTATTCTAATTATGAATACCTGTTCTATACCTATTCTATTCACATCCACACGCCATTCTTATCACATTGGTATCACAATCGGTCCTTGACCACAGGAATTATCTTACATTTCCATAAGAAACCATCAGTACTTTTGGCTTCCTAGAGAACTCTTTGCATGCTATATTACAATTCCAGTTTAAAAAGTGGAATTACCATAATAGCAATCACCAACACAGAGTGAATCGAGAAATTCAAAATTCTTCCAGCAGAGGGTGAACATTCCATGAGAACATCATGCCAATGATGAGAAATTGCATCTGCAACTATATTTGATCAATACATCAATAGGAAATCACTTTTACATTTAATTTTAACTTTTCTGATTTTTTCAGACAACATTGAAATAATAATACTATCACCTTAACCAATAGATATATTAAAATTAAACTACAAGTATCACTAGTTCCATTAATAAACATAGTGGCATAATACCAGAATACATCATGAATTGTCCTTTCTAGTAGACTAGGTTTGAAATCGTCTGCTGTATTAGTTGTTGTCTCAAAACCTATACGTATATTGTCCAAATCAGTCAACCCAGTTTTATTTCTCCTTTAAAGGCCATGTACAGCAAGTCCTTAACCCCTTCATGACCCAGCCTATTTTGACCCTAAAGACCTTGCCATTTTTTGCAATTCTGACCAGTGTCCCTTTATGAGGTTATAACTCGGGAACGCTTCAACGGATCCTAGCGATTCTGAGATTGTTTTTTTCGTGACATATTGGGCTTCATGTTAGTATTAAATTTAGGTCGATAATTTTTGCGTTTATTTGTGAAAAAATAAAAAATATGGCAACGTTTTTGAACATTTTGCCATTTTCAAATTTTGAATTTTTCTTCTGGTAAACCAGAGAGTTATGTGACACAAAATAGTTATGAAATAATATTTCCCACATGTCTACTTTACATCAGCACAATTTTGGAAAAAAAATATTTTTGTTAGGAAGTTATAAGGGTTCAAAGTTCATGAGCAATTTTTCATTTTTCCACCAAAATTTACAAAAGCATTTTTTTTTTTAGTGACCACATCACATTTGAAGTCCCTTTGAGGGGTGTACATGACAGAAAACACCCAAAAGTGACACCATTTCAAAAACTGCACCCCTCAAGCTACTCAAAACTACATTCAAGAAGATTATTAACCCTTCAGGTGCTTCACAGGAACTAAGCAAATTGGAAACAAAAAAATGAATGTTTTTAATTTTTCTCACAAAAATGGTCTTTTAGCCTCAATTTTTTCATTTTCACATGGGCAACAGGATAGAATGGATCCTAAAATTTGTTGGGCAATTTCTCCTGAGTATATCGATACCTGATATGTGATAATAAACCACGGTTTGGGCGCACGGCAGGGCTCTGAAGGGAAAGAGAGCAATTTGACTTTTGGAGCTAATTCTCCATTCAAAAAGTGAAATGACGCTCCTTCACTTCTGAGCCCTGCCGCTCGTCAAAACAGTGGTTTATGACCACATATGAGGTATCCGTGTACTCAGGAGAAATTGCCAAACTAATTTTAGGATGCATTTTATCCTGTTGCTCATGTGAAAATGAAAGAATTGAGGCTAAAAGAACATTTTTGTGAAAAAAAAGTACTTTTTCCATATTCACAGATCAATTTGTAAAGCATGTGGGGGTTCAATATGCTCACCACCCATCTAGATAAGTTCCCTGGGGGGTCTAGTTTCCAAAATGGGGTCACTTGTGGGGAGCTCCAAAGTTTAGGCACACAGGGGCTCACCAAACGCGACATGGTGTCCGCTAACAATTTGAATGGAAAATCAGTTCAAATTGTTAGCGGACACCATGTCGCATTTGGAGAACCCCTGTGTGCCTAAACATTGGGGCTCCCCCACAAGTGACCCCATTTTGGAAACTAGACCCCCCAGGGAACATATCTAGATGCATCGTGAGCACTTTGAACCCCCAGGTGCTTCACAAATTGACCCGTAAAAATTAAAAAAGAAAATTTGTGTGAAAAAAAGGTGTTTTTTTTTCCTTATTACGTATCAATTTTTGAAATACCTGGGGTTCACAGTGCTCACTATGCATCTAGATAGGTTCCTTGGGGGGTTTAGTTTCCAAAATGGGGTCACTTGTGGGGGAGCTCCAATGTTTAGGCACACAGGGGCTCTCCATACGCAACCTGGTGTTTGCCAACAATTGGAATTGTTAGCGGACACCAGGTCGCGTATGGAGAGCCCCTGTGTGCCTAAACATTTGAGCTCCCCACAAGTGACCCCATTTTGGAAACTAGACCCCCAGGGAACATATCTAGATGCATAGTGAGCACTTTGAACCCCCATGTGCTTCACAAATTGAGCCGTATAAATGAATAAAGAAGCTTTTTGTGAAAAAACATACTAGTCTAGTAGTTGCAATTCGCAGCATAGGGGACCCAAAACATTTGTGTCTCACCATGCTGAGGATTCCAGCCCCCTAGCTGCTAAGTTGTACCTGGCTGGCAACCAAAAATACGGCAAAGCTCCATGTCATTTTATTTGTAGAATTTAAAAAAAAAATGACATGGGGCTCTGCCATATTTTTGGTCCAGCCAGGTACAACTTGGCAGCTACGGACTGCCACCCACCCCCCAGCTGCCTAGTCATACCTGGCTGGAACCAAAAATACAGCGAAGGCCATTTTTTTTTTTTTAATTTCTAGAACTAATTCTAGAGAAAAAAATTACGTGGGGCTCCGCCATATTTTTGGTCCAGCCAGGTACAACTAGGCAGCTGGGGACTGGAATCCTCAGCATAGAGAGGCCCAAGCGTTCTGGGCCACCCATGCTGCGAATTGCAGCCCGCAGCCGCCCCATAAAATGGCACATTCATTGAAGCGCCATTTTCTGGCGCTGTACCCACGCTCTTCCAGTTGCCCTGGTGCCGGTGGCTAACTGGGTAATAAAGGGGTTAATGCCAGCTTTCTATTGGCAGCTGGCACTAAGCCAGAGATTCATAATATAGGGCCAATGTTAGACCCGCCATTAGGAATCTCTAGTACGGTAAATAGTCAATAAATACGCACAGAGAAAAATCTTTTTATTTGAAAAAAAAACAGACACAATTCGGACTCCATCTTTATTATAAAAAGATCCGAAGTAGTCCACAACGAAGGTCCCACGACGCTCGATCGCTCCGACGTAGTCCATAACGAAGGTCCCACGACGTTCAATTGTCTCCGACGTAGTCCACAACGAAGGTCCCACGACGCTCGATCACCTTTGCTTTCAGATCGCTACTCTAGAGCCCGATCCGCCAGCATGGTGATTGAGCTGCAGAAAGTGATCTGAGACCCCAGGCGCAGTGACCCACTATGTGCATCACTGCGTCCGGGCTGTCAGATCGCTTTCTGCAGCTCGATGCTTATGCAGGGAGATCGGGCTGCAGAGCAGCGATCTAAGAGCCTGGGCGCAGTGACCCACTATGTGCATCACTGCGCCCAGGCTGTCAGATTGCTTTCTGCAGCTCGATCCCCCTGCATGGGGATCGAGTTGCGGAAAGCGATCTGGCAGCCCAGGCGCAGTGATGCACATAGTGGGTCACTGCGCCCAGGGTGTCAGATCACTTTCTGCAGCTCGATGCCCATGCAGGGAGATCAGGCTGTAGAGCAGCGATCTAAGAGCCCCGGCGCAGAGACCCACTATGTGCATCAGTGCGCCCGGGCTATCGGATTGTTTTCTGCGCTGGATCCCCAGGATCCAGCTGCAGAAAGTGATCTGACAGCTCCAGCACAGTGATCCACAGTGATCACATAATGGTCACTGTGGATCACTGTGCTGGAGCTGTCAGATCATTTCCTGCAGCTAGATCCTCAGGATCCAGCTGTAGAAAGTGATCTGGGGGGCGTGGCTAAGCGCTTGATGTGAGCAGAAGCAAGGCAGAGACCCTCCGCAGCCATAGTGCTCATTTATCCTGTTTAGAGCCCAGAGCTGGTGACCAGACGACTGTGAGTGGATGTCAGAAGGTCACTGGAGCAGGGGGAGAGCATCGGGCAGACTTCGGGAGGCAGAGATGGTCCGTAAACGACAGAAAGATGCTGGAGCAGGAGGCAGTGCGGCCGGGCAAGATGGTGCCGACAGAGAGGAGGAGGCGGGAAAAAGGAATGCAGCATTTGCTCGGAGCCTGGAAGTGGCTGAGCGGCTGCAGAGATTTGCCAGAGACCCATCTGACCCCAGTACACAGGTACAGCTGTGGATGGTGGACAGGCAGAGGAGGAGGAGGAGGAGGCTGGGCAGCAGGAAGCTGTGGAGAACGAGTGCAGGGGAGATGTGGAGGAAGAATTAACCCCTCGGCTGAGGGAGGAAGAGGCTGAGGGTCAGCAGATTAAGCAGGCAGAGGTGGAGGAACCAACCATTAAGGACGTGTATCTCATTGTTTCATACTGTAAAAATGCTCTGGCTGCCCTGACCCAGCAAGTCCATACTATGAGAGAGGAGATGGGGGGGCTTAAGGATACAGTGCAGAAAACCACTGTGAGACTTACTGAGGTGGAGAAGAGAGTGAGAGACTCAGAGGATCATATTGTGACAGTACAAAAGACACAGCTGCAGCATGGCAACAGGATCATAACGGTGGCTAATAAGACTGACGACCTAGAGAATAGGTCACGGCGAAATAACATCCGCATGGTGGGGTTCCCAGAAAGAGTGGAGGGGTCTGATCCCACAGAATTCGCTGAAAAGTGGCTACTGGAGAAGTTTGGGGCAGCACAGCTGTCTCGTGTTTTTGCTGTGGACAGAGCACACCGGGTCCCAATGAGACCACCAGTGCCTGGAGATGACCCACGCACCTTGCTGGCCAGGATTCTTAATAGCAGGGACAGAGACACTATCCTTCGTAAAGCCAGCAGGATGCCTGATATCACCTTTGAGGGCAAACGCATAGAGCTATACCCTGACTATTCTGCACAAGTGCAAAAATTGCGTATGCAATACAGTTCAGTGAAACGTCAGCTATGCGCTTGGAAAGTGAAATACTCCACCATATTCCCGGCTAAGCTGCGTGTGGAGGCTTTGGGAAGGGTGCACTTCTTCCCCACCCCGGAGGCCGCAACTGCTTGGATGGATAGAAACCGTACCAGGCTGCAGGAGGAAGGAGACCGGGAACGAGCAACCTGAAAGGGACATGGTTACTGGTCCTGCTAGTGCGGAAAGATGGAGGGGGAAGGTGCGAGACTGGATACTCAAATATCCCCTCGAGTTATGTTATGCCCACCATTTTTGGGCCTGATCTTTGCTTTTTTCATTCTGGATTTTCACTAGAATGTTATTTTCTGTTGGTTATCCTAGTTAACATGGAATTGATCGGTTATGGGACTCTGAAAAGGGAAAAGTACTCTTAGTATAATCTTGTAACGTGGCGCGGAGGCGATGCCAGGTCTACCTGCTAAACGGGACTACTTGCATGTGGACTGTGCTCGTACGGCGCTGGGGTCGGTTGTACCCCTACTTTTATTGGTCACGGGGAGAGTTATATAGTTGGGGGAGGGGAGGGAGGAGGAGGGGGAGGGCCTTGGGAATGGTACACGAGATTTATCGTATGGAAAGGGTGCTCATGGTGGTGTGACCTGGGATCCGGGTGGGTTGCATAGAAGTCTGCAGTTCTTGGATATGTATTCTAATAATGAGTGGTAGCACTTTACGTCTTCTAAGCTGGAATGTAAGGGGGATTTCCGATAAAGATAAGAGGGCTGCGGTCCTGCAATATGTCAAAAGGAGTGGTGCCATGGTTATGTGCTTGCAGGAGACTCGCCTGGTCAAAGACATTACTAGTTGGCTAGCCAGACCCTGGATTGGGAGAGCGTACCATTCCACTTACTCATCCTACGCCAGAGGAGTGTCATTGTTGATACATACCAGGGCACCTTATGAGGAACTGGAGGTCCGAGCGGATAAAGATGGCCAATTTGTGCGGGTAGCTTGCAAGATGTATGGAACGGAAATGATTCTGGTGGCGTTGTATATTACGCCGCCATATTCTAAAAAGAAATTACAAGAGGTTGTGGATCTAACCAGAGGGAGAGGGGGCACGCCAGTGCTTATTTTGGGAGATGTGAATAATGTGATGAATGAATATTGGGACAGACTCAGGACTGGGGGGATGAGTGGCAAGGTGGACAGGCTGATGGCGTTTGGATGTTATGTCACGGAAATGGGCTTGATTGATGTTTGGAGAGTGAGGAATGAGAGGAGGAAGAAATTTTCCTGTCATTCGGCCACACATGGTACGCTTTACCGAATTGACCTTGCACTTGGGGAAGTGGCCATGGACGCCATGGTTAAGGAAGTGGAATATTTGCAAAGAGTGTTGTCTGACCACAGCCCACTTCAGGTTACGTTACAATTGGGTGATAGGAGGGGAAGAAGGAATGTCTGGTCTTTGCACCCTACATGGCTGAAGTCATTGGATCTGAATGGTATAGGGGAGGAATTGGAACAGTACTTTCGTGAGAATGAGGGGAGTGCGGAGGTGACGGTTGTGTGGGATGCAATGAAAGCCTTTTTGAGGGGTATCCTAATCAGAGACATAGCACAGTGCAAGACCCGACATAGACTGGAAGATCAGGAAGTGAAGGCTTTGAACGAGGTGGAAGCAAATATGATACTGAATCCTACGAGGGAAATGCATGACAAACTTAAAGACGCGCAGGAAGCGGTGAACAGGGTGCATGTGGAGCGAAGTGAAAGGAAGAGGGCCTTTCAGCAATCTGTTTTCTTTGAAGAAGGAGAAAGAGTGGGGCACTTGTTAGCAGTTATCTCGACTGCGCAGAGGGAGAGCAACCGTGTATACAAAATAAGGGATGACAGGGGCAGGGTGGTTACGGAGACTCCGGAAATTTTGGCAGTCTTCCAGGATTTCTACAAGGACCTGTATACATCAGCTACGGAGGCCGGGGATGGGGAGGTGGAGGGATTCTTGGAGGGCGTGACACTTACTGCACTGACGGAGGAGGAACGGATGAGGTTATATGGGCCAATTGAAATGGAGGAGGTGGAGGCAGCCATATTTTCTATGCCAGCGAATAAGGCGTCTGGGACCGATGGCATTCCGAGTGAGGTATATAAAGAATTCTCTGATGTGTTGGCACCCCGGTTGAAGCAGGTATTTGACAGCGCAAGGGAGAGGGGGGCACTCGCGCGGTCTATGGAGGTGGCGGATATAGTGGTATTGCCCAAGGACGGTAAAGATCCTGAATATGCAGAATCCTATAGGCCAATATCCCTGCTAACGTCAGACGTCAAGATACTAGCTAAAATCCTTGCCACTCGCCTCTCTGGTGTGATACAGAGCCTGATCCATACAGATCAGTCTGGATTTGTTCCGGGCCGCTCAACGGCAGCCAATTTGAGATGCTTGTTTCTCAATCTTCAATTGCCAGCTGACAACAGTGGCGGGAGGGTAGTGGTATCGCTTGATGCGAGAAAAGCATTCGATAGTGTGGAATGGAGGTATTTGTGGAAAATCCTGAAAGCAATGGGATTTGGAGACGGATTCTTTTGTTCAAAGTATTTTTATTAACGTTTTTATACAAGAGGGGAATGGAGACGGATTCTTGTCCTGGGTGAGGCTGCTGTATTCCTCTCCGAGAGCGACTGTTGAGGTGAATGGGGTCCTTCCGGTTGCATAGGGGAACCAGACAGGGGTGTCCGTTGTCCCCGCTACTCTTTGCGGTGGCGATGGAGCCCCTGGCAGAGAAGATCAGAACGTCTGGAGAGGTGGCTGGTTTCAGGTTTGGTAGAATCACGGAAAAAATTGCACTTTACGCGGATGATATTTTGCTATTTTTGGAAAACGCAGGAGAGGCATTGGGAAATGTCATGGATATCATTCAGTGGTTTGGAGATATCTCAGGCTTACGGATAAATTGGCACAAATCTTGTATCATGGCGGTGGATCGAGCAATTGAAGAGGAGGAGATAGCCGCACAGGGGAGACAGCTTCAGATGGTGACTAAATTTAAATATCTGGGGGTATGGGTGGCTCTCCCTCTGACAAAATATTGGGATTTAAATATCGTTCCTCTATTAGAGGTGTTCAAAAGGAAATTGACCGCCTGGTGTAAACTGCCTCTGTCGGTAACTGGGAGGGCCAATTTGATTAAGATGGTGCTGATGCCTCAGTTAATGTATGTGATACATAATTCCCCTGTATGGATTGCTAAAAGGAAGTTTCACGGAATTAGTGCCATCTTTAGATCTCTGATATGGGGGAAGAGATCGGCCAGGATCAAACTGGAAACTCTTCAAAGGGGAAAAGAGGAGGGGGGGTTGGCTGTACGTCATGCATGGATATACTTTTTGGCAGGGCAGGGCCAGCATATGAGGGGGTGGAGAGACAACAACATTGAGGGATCCAGCTGCAGACTTCTATCTAACATTTCAGGACAGGATCCACTAGTGCAGGGATTGGAGCATGGTACTTTTGAAAAATTGGGAACACAGTATCCGACAGTTCGTCTAATACAAAAGAGCTGGAATGCGATAAAGAGGGTTCGAGGGGTGACTTGGCTGACAATTTATTCGCCGGTATGGGAAAACAAGGCACTTGAAGGAATTTCAGAAAATGGGGCCCATGGCTCATTGGCAGACTAAAGGAGTTAGGTATGTGGGGCAGTTGGTGAAGGAGGGGAGGATGAGTTCATTTGCGGAATTGAGAGATGAGTGCAATGTCCCAAGTTCCTGGGAGTTCCAATACGCAGGAATCAGGCACGCATGGCTAGCGCAGCAGAAACGAACAAATATGACTGTGCAGAAGGATGTGACGTTGGACTATGTCTGCATGACGGGCGACACTAAAGGGGTTATCACTGGGATATACAAAGACTTGCTGTATGCATTTTTGGGAGGATCTGGTCTCAGGGCTAAAAGTAAGTGGGAAGAAGACGTCGGTGACTTGGCGGAGGAGCAATGGGAAACAATACTGGAGGCTGTGCCCCGACTGTCCCTGAGCGAACAGACCAGACTCTCCCAGTTGTATATCATCCATAGGGCATACAAAACGCCAAAGGTGTTTAAGGCGGGCCTGAGGCAGGATTCTTGTTGTCCCAGGTGCGGCTTAGAGGAGGCTGGAATGCTACATATGCTGTGGGCGTGCTCTAAATTGACGGCATTCTGGATGGCGATTATTTCTAGACTGGAAGGGGTGTACGATTGTAAAATTGGAAGAGATCCAATTGTGTGTGTGCTGGGTGATGTGTCGTCCATCCGAACGTCGGAGGCAGACGGGTTATCCATAGCCAGGCTGCTGTATGTAGCACGTAAATTGATAGCCAGCAAGTGGATTGACCCTGAACCTCCATCTAGAAGGGAATTTATGCGCAAAGCACAGCACGTTATCAGGCTTGAAGAAATGATATATAAGAGACGGAACAAGGAACAAATGTTCGGTAAGATATGGGCTACCTGGCTGCTTAAGATGTGAGGAGGTATAGGTTAACATGCTCCTTGATCACCACTAATGGGAGTTGAGGGAAGTGTACTGGGATGGGGTGGGGTGGGGCGGGAGGGGGGGGTATGGGCGGTTTGATTTATGTGCATACTGTAATTGAATATGTTAACGATTTAATGCTGTGTACGGGTGTTATGATTTTGAAACCAATAAAAATAACTGGTTTAAAAAAAAAAAAAAAAAAGTGATCTGACAGATCCAGCACAGTGATCCACAGTGATCACATAATGGTCACTGTGGATCACTGTGCTGGAGCGGTCAGATCACTTCCTGCAGCTGGATCCTCAGGATCTAGCTGTAGAAAGTGATCTGACAGATCCAGCACAGTGATCACATAATGGTCACTGTGGATCACTGCTGGATCTGTCAGATCACTTTCTACAGCTGGATCCTCAGGATCTAGCTGTAGAAAGTGATCTGGCAGCTCCAGCACAGAGCTGTCAGATCCCGGAGGCGGCGCAGAAGAGGAGGAGGAGCGGGACACAGCGCTGACAGAGCGGGCCGCTGGAGGGGTGAGTGGGAGAGGCGATCGTCGCTCCGGTGATCGGTGTGGGGGGGGGGCCTGACAGGGGATGGGGGGCTGACAGGAGATGGGGCACTTAGTAGGAAGCGGGGGCAGTGAGGAGGAGGCGGGCGGCAGGGACAGGAAGCGGGGGGTAAGAAAGATGAAGAGGGGGCAGGAAAGAGAGGTGTGGGACAGGGGGGCAGTTAGAGGATGACAGGGGAGAAGATTGGAGGGTAGGGATAGCAGCGGCAGGCAGGGAAGCATTACAGGCGCGGTGATTTTCACTTTTGAGTGCCAATCAACGCGCCTGTAGCCGGGGGGGTGGGGGTGGGGGCAAGTCGACCCCCCTGGGGTGTTGTACAACTCCCCATGTACCTGCAGGCCGAGTGACAGGTCAGTGACACCCTCACTCGGCCTGCAGGAACCCGATCATTCCATGGACCACCCCCGGGGCCATGGGTCGGGAATTAACTGTTTTTCATGGGCCAAGGGTCGTAAAGGGGTTAATTGTCCCGCTCAGATTTCCTTGCCACCATGGTAGATTATCCCATCCTACAATAGGGATAGCTACTGTGGTGTTCCATAGTCGAACATTTCGGGTATCACTACTGGCCAAACTGTCTGAGCAATTGTCCTACATCAGGATTTCTTCCATTGTTACCAGTATAGCCAGGAATGGAAAACTGTCACAGGCGGAATGTGTACAAATCCAACAATCTGTGGCTTGAGTGTTATTCAACGCCTCAGTTATCACTTGATGGTGCACCAGAAACTTGTTGGCTATCGGCTCCTCTCGATGTAGGTTGCTCCATCCATCAGCTACACCCAAAAATATTCTTCCAAGGATTCCACTTAACAGCCATACCTAGGGAACAATAAAAGATGGCATCATTCCCGTAAGTAACATTTCTCCTGTGGTACATATTCCCACTTCTTCACTCCTGGTCTCACTATTAGCAGAGTTCTATCTTTTCCCACTGCAATGACCTCAGCCTCAGATGGCGGTCCTTGGGTATTCTGTACCCATATTTTGGCCCCCACATTAGTGATATTGGAGGACCCAAAACCTTTATCTCCCCTGACTGTCAATTTTGTAGGGGCTGTTCCTTCCTTAACTTGGAACAAGTTTACAGGTATAAGTAACATTTGGGCAAGCCTTTGGCCTGTAGACAACACTAAGTGTTCTGTCTTTAGATTCCACGAGAACCTTAATTTCTCCTTGATAAGCAGGATCAATAACTCCTCCTACTACTATTGCACCTTTTAAAGCAAAACTAGATCTTGTTGCAATTTCACCAAAATGTCCTTTAGGAATTTTACATGCAAAACCAGTAGAAATGGTACTTACCTGGTGCTATGAGCACTGCCTCTACTGAGTAGAGGTCCAGTCCTGCAGCCGCAGAAATAGCTCTGCTAGGAATGTGTGCTTTCTCATTCAATTTCCAATAGATCAGTGTATCTACATGTACTTTATGTATGCTCAGATTATGTGTAATCAGTGATAGGTCTGTTCTTAATTTGAGTGAGGTTCTTCAAATAATTATCTCTCCGTTGTCAATTTAAACCTGTAATGGAGCACCATAATACTATGTGATCAGTTTTAGTGTTCTCACAGTACTCCACTGGGTGGCAGATTTACAAAGAAACCTCACCATCAATTCTGAGTACCGTATATACTCGCGTATAAGCCGAGTTTTTCAGCCCAAAAATTGGGCTTAAAAGTCCCCCCCCCCCCCTCGGCTTATACGCGAGTCATACGGCGAGTACACAGGCCGCCCGCCCCGCCGCCCCCATCAGTATACAGGCACCCCCCCATCAGTATACAGGCGCCCCCCCCCCATCAGTATCCAGGGCCCCCCCTTGCTGCCACAAACTTGTGAAGTAAGATCATTATACTTATCACTGTCCCGCCGCCGCTGCTCTGCATCGCTCTCCTCCGGCTTCATCTGGCTTCTTCCGGCTTCCTCCTCCGGTGGGCGCAGGCAATGACGTCATTGTCTGTGCGCCAGAGGAGGAAGCCGGAGGAGTGCGATGCAGAGCAGCGGCGACAGGACAGTGATAAGTACAATGATCTTACTTTACAGGTTTGCGGCAGCAAGGGGGGGCCCTGGATACTGATGGGGGGGGGGGGGCCTGTATACTGATGGGGGAGGCGGGTGGCCTGTATACCTCTGGGGCTGCTGCTGTATATACCTCTGGGGCTGCTGCTGTATATACCTCTGGGGCTGCTGCTGTATATACCTCTGGGGCTGCTGCTGTATATACCTCTGGGGCCTGTATATACCACTGGGGAGGCTGCTGTATACTACACTGCTGGGCGCTGTATACCTATGCTGGGGTCCACCCTCGGCTTATACATGAGTCAATAGGTTTTCCCAGGTTTTGGGGGCAAAAGTAGGGGGGGTCAGCTTATACACGAGTGTATACGGTATGTGTCTGCAGCTGTACAGATAGATTTACCACTTCTACTCTCTGGCAGAGGACCGATGAAATCCATCTGCCAAATCTAAGCTGGCAATTCACCTATGTGTCCCATTACAGTATGTGGTACTGCCCTTTTTGTGAATGTTGACATATGGGAGATTGTGCAATGACTTATTTTATAACATCTAAAGTTAAGGGCACTCCTCTGTCTTGTGCCCACCTGTAAGTGGCATTTTCTCCCACGTGTCCACTTTTCTGTTGCATCCAAACAGCTATACCTTGCAACCATATTTCTTTCTCTTTATCAGGTTCAGTACCTGCGACAGACATTGAGGCTGCCGCATCTGCTTGGGAATTAAACATTTCAATGAGTCAAGAGTAACATGTGCATCAACATGAAGAGTATTTTTGGTTGTTTGGACATATTCTGCAATATTTTGCCAAACGTCTTTCCCCCATAACTCTCTCCTATGAATTTGTCAATCATTTTATTTTTCATCCTATAATCCAAGTAGCTGAACCACTGACTACAAACCATGAATCAGTGAGCAAATATTATTTTATACCTTGTTCATATTTATATTTATTGGGCCAAGAAAATGGCTAATACCCAATTTCACCTTCTAACTGTATAGCATCACCTGCCTTGGCAGGGATTCCCCTCGAGTACATTAACAACATCGAGGGGTTATAAACCCTTGATTTTATTATTTCAAGAATCAGCTAATCTACTATGTAACAATTTCTGCGCTATGATATTGTAGGGAGCCTCGGACATCCAACTTTTCCTGAAACATGCACAAACCACACAAAGTTTACAGAACATTCAACACAATCGCTTCACTTGCAGCCTCCCCAAATATTAGTTAGTTTACTGCAAAACCATAGGCCACAGGCAAAACACGGAAAGGACAAGCCCGACTACGTGTATTCCCAGTCTTTCTGCTTAGTTTCGCAATGTTAACAAAATACTTGGTTTCAGCTTATCTCATTCTCACTCGTGTGACTGTTTTTCACTTGCTAAATGTTTCTCCATTTTATCCCTGATACCAGTTGACAAGGGATCACAACTAATTGGACTCCTTTATACAATCAGGATTTTTATTTTGTCTTCAATAAGTTTTTATTAGGTTTAAATGATGAACACAATCATATATCAACTGAAGTATTCATCTGGAACAATAACATGTTTAGACCGTGCAATACGCCAGATATAATAAAACACAGGAAAGCTTAACAATAGGATAGAAAGATGGGGGTGGGGGGGAGGGGAGGGAGAGGGGAGCGTTGGAAATCACATATGGGATGGGAGGAGGTAGGACCTTGACGCTTTTTGATCATTGCTCATAGTACAGGGACAGGGGTCATCAGACCGGATGTCCGAGGGGTGTTTGCATAATGGGTCTGATTTGTAGCTGAAGAGCTTCAGTTAAAGTCCATCACCCCCAAAGTTAAATTGCAAAAGGGAGAGAAGGTGAATAACTGAGGGGTAGAAGAGAAGGGGGTGGGGGGGAGGGGGGAAGGAGAGTTGGGAAGGGAATTATAGGGGATTTTAAGAAGGTAAGGTGTAAAAAGGGGGAGAGTTCCTGGGTAAGATGAGAAAGAAGAAAAAAGTAAGAAAAAAAAGGAAGAAAAGAAATAAAGTGCAGACAGAGAGAGAGTAAACCAAGAAAGAAAGGGAGAGAGAAAAATGCAGTTATAAATTATGAAGTAAGTGAATTATAAAGTAAAGGAATGCCTCTCGGTTGATCAGTTGGACCGGCTGTCGCTCCTGTCACAGGCTTCATAGCTGCTGGATGTTGCGCCCATAGTTGCCAGGCCTCAGCAACATACCTGCGTCTAGGTGCGTCCATAGCCAGATGATATTCGTGGCAGAAAATCAAGTTCAATTTTTTTATAACATCACCCAGAGATGGGGGCTCCACATTCTTCCAAGCAGTCGCTACACACAGTCTGGCTGCAATTAGAATGTATGAGGTGACCTGTCTGGGGATTGGCGGAAGGACTTCCGCTCCTACATGTAATACTGCTAGTTGTGGGGTTAAGGGGATAAACGTCTCTGTAACCGATCCTATGAGGTTAGCCACAAGTGTCCAAAACTGGGATATCTTAGGGCAACCCCACCACATGTGTGTGCCAAGTCTCCCTTCTGTCCACATTGTCTCCAGCAGAGATGGGAGCCTCCCGAACCAAACTTAGCTAGCCTGGAGGGAGGAGTATACCATCTCAAATGTATTTTTTTGAGAGATTCCAGGTGATTTATGCACCTTGTGGCTTGGGTGACACTTCTGATTGCACCTTCCCAATCATCCACATCCGCAGAGAAGTTAAATTCTTTCTCCCAATTGTCCATATAATGTAATTTGTTGGGTGAATTCTGTGCCACTAGACCAGGGGTGGGGAACTCCAGGCCTCGAGGGCCGCACACAGTGCAGGTTTTCAGGATTTCCTTAGTGTTGCACAGGTGATAATATAATCACCTGCACTGGTGATGATTCCAACCTCTGAGCAATAACAAGGAAATCCTGAAAACCTGCACTGTGTGCGGCCCTCGAGGCCTGGAGTTCCCCACCCCTGCACTAGACCCTCATATATGGATGATAGTCCTTTATGGACAGTGCTTTCGGAGAGAAGGTGTTGCTGAAATGGGGAGGGAGTAGGTTGTTTCAGATCGTGTGTACAGTCTGAAGATTTGAGAAAATGACAAATCTGGGAATATTGGAGGAAGGTATTTTGCAACGTACCCCTCTCTCCGGTTAATTCCCGGAAGGGGAGTAGCTTACGATTTCTCAACAAGACCCCCAGGGTGTCAATTCCCAGATCCCGCCATGTGGCCAGATTTAACAGTGGTATATGAACCTGAAAAGCTTCCAGGGGAAGTTTCTCAGGGGGCAATCTGGTCCAGGAGGCAGGAATTACTCTCCACACTGTTTGCATTGATCGAACAGTAGCTAGTGGGTGAACGATCTTTACCAAACCCAATCCAACTCCAGCCAACAGCTTGTTTGGTGTAATCTCTGGCGCTATATCCGTTTCCAGTTGTACCCAGCCTAAATCTTTACGGCCCCTCCACAACTCCCTCGACGCCTCAAGGATTGTCGCTCTTAGGTATGTGACCACATCCGGCACTCCCATGCCTCCGCCCTTCAGTTTTAGGTACATCGTCTGTCTATTGACCCTTGGTCTGCCCCCTGCCCAAATGTAACTGTTAATTTGTCTCTGTAACTGAGTGAGCAGTTTACTCGGGTAATTCAGTGGGATGCAACGGAAAAGGTACAACAATCTAGGTAACCAGATCATCCTGAACGCCTGGATGCGAGCCATCCAGGTCAAGGGGGGATTGGGACCAGAGTCTAGGGAGTCTCTCAGAATTCATCAGTTTCAGTAGGTTAACCCGTGCTATATGTTGTGTGGCGCACAGAACGACTCCCAAGTAGGGTATGCCATCTGGTGCCCAGGTACAGGGGAATTGAGATGAGAGGTCCCCTAGCTCCGCTCCGGTTATATTAATCGGGAGAGCCATCGACTTTCCCATATTCAGTTTGTAGTAAGATATTGCGGAGAAAGCATCAAGTTCTTGGATTGCTGCTGGGATAGAATTGTTGGGGCTCGTGCAAGTTATTATAACGTCATCCGCATACAATCCTATGACATGTTGTTTAGATCCCACTTGAACACCCGAGATGCATGGGTTGGACCTGATTGAGGCGGCCAGAGGCTCCATCACCAGGGCAAATATCAGGGGAGACAAGGGGCAACCCTGCCTCGTCCCATTTGTGATGGCAAATTGTTGTGAAGAGTATCCTGACATAGACACTCGGGCCCCGGGATTGGAGTATAAACTCAGAATCGCCCTAAGAATCGGGCCAGAGAATCCAAATTTTCCCAGGACTTCCCTCAGGTATCCCCAGTGTACCCTGTCGAACGCTTTTTCGGCGTCCAGGGACAGGAATACACTGGGGTCC
The DNA here is from genome assembly GCA_033576535.1 of Allobates femoralis. Classification (NCBI taxonomy): domain Eukaryota; kingdom Metazoa; phylum Chordata; class Amphibia; order Anura; family Aromobatidae; genus Allobates; species Allobates femoralis. The sequence continues at coordinate 479,050,334 of JARQOC010000001.1, read as the reverse complement.
CCCTTCTCTCTACTATCTCAATCAGGTCCAACATCCGTCTGGTCCCGTCCCTTTCTGACGTCCCGCCACAAAGCCCACCTGGTCCGGGTCCACCAGTATTGGTATTACCCGCGCCAGACGGGAGGCTAACAGCCTAGCATATATCTTCACATCCGTATTGAGTAACGAGATGGGTCGATAACTGCCCGGCATGTTAGGAGGTTTCCCCGGCTTTTGGATGGTGGTGATCTGAGCCTCCAGTGCCTCAGCTGGAAGCGATCCCTCCACCTGCCAATACTGGAAGAGTCGGAGAAGGTAAGGAGCCAAACGCGACGAGAACAACTTGTAATAGTCATTGGCAAACCCATCTGGACCTGGTGCTGAGTTAGATTTAAGTGTTTGGATGGTTGCTGTTACTTCAGAAAGCGTGAAAGGTTTATTCAAATCAGACAGTGTATCCGGTTGTAGAGTCGGGAGGTTAAGTCGCGATAAATAGTCTTGTATTAGGGTCTGTGAAGGTTGTGGGGTCAGAGGGTCATCTGCCAGGTTGTATAGTCTGGAGTAATAGTCTGCCATAACTTCCACTATCTCTGTTGGGTCTCTAACCTGTCTTCCCCCGGACGTGGACATAGAAGTCACCATGGATCGTGTCACCCGTTTTTTCAGTCTTTTAGCAAGTAGTTTACCTGCTCTATCTCCTGCTGAGTAGTATTGAGTGTTTACTTTTCTCAAGCTTAATTCGTGAGAAAAGAGCAATTGGGCTCTAAGTTTAGTACGTAGTTCTAAAATTTGGGAGGTCAACAGGGGGAGGGAGTAGCTTTGTTTACCCTCTCCAATTCCACAATCTGTTCCGACCACTCTCTCCAGAATTTCTCCCGCTCTTTTTTTTTTCTGCGAAGCTTTCTGAATAAGGAGGCCCTGGAGGACAGCCTTATGAGAATGCCAAAGGGAGCCGTCTGTCACTTCGTTGTTATCATTTATGTGGAAAAATTCCTCTAATTTTGCATCTAGGAAGTCAAGGGTGTGTTGGTCCGATAGGAGTCCAACATTCAATCTCCAGCGGCGGTAGGTACTGCGTTTTTGCCCCAGTCTGATCGATAGTGTTACAGGGGCATGGTCCGACCATGAGATCAGGCCTATTGAAGTTTCCGAGCAGTGGGGCAAAATATCGTCTTTCACTAGAAAGAAGTCAATCCTAGAGTAGGATTTGTGGGAATTGGAGAAGAAGGTGTAATCCCTCTCCTCCGCGTGCATGTACCGCCACACATCATGGAGTCTGAATTCCCTTGTCACATCAGTCAGATCCCTACCTTTTCTTGTGGGCTGTGTAGAAGAGTCCAGTCTAGTTTCCATCACATGGTTGAAATCACCGCACACCACCAGGGATCCCTCAGCAGATTCAGTTATTCTTTTAAAGAAGGACCTCAAAAATCTTTTTTGGCCTGTGTTCGGGGCATATACCGTCACTATGGTGAACAGTTCCCCTGCTATGTAACATTTTAAAGTGAGGTATCTCCCCAGTGGGTCCGCCTCCATGGATTTCAGCTGGAACTGGACTCTGTTACTCACCATCACACAAACTCCTGCTTTTTTTGTTTTGTTAGCGAAAAATATGTGGGGGTAGGCAGAGTGTCTTACCTGATGATTATCCTCAGACAGTAGGTGTGTCTCCTGGATACAAAGAACGTCTGCTTTAAGACGCTTGGTCTCTCTCCACAAGAATGAGCGCTTTGCTGGAGAGTTCAATCCTCTGACATTAAGCGATGTTATCTGCAGAGTGGAAGACGAGTTGGACACAACAAATTGAGACATTGATGTAGACTGTGAGAGCACCACCAGTAATTGGTAACAGCGAAGGGGACAGCCGAGAAACAATCCCTAGAGAAGTAAGAGGAAGAGGAGAAAGAGTGTTTAAAGAAAGTACAGAAGTGGGAGAGGGAGGGGGAAAGAGAAAAAAGACCTGGGGGGGGGGATTAGGGAAGGGGTATAAAATACAGGGGAGGTAACACAAATGTAAACTTGCAAAATAGTCAGACTAAGAAGTCTGAGCTTGTGGGGGGGGAGGAATAACAGTCCCACCAGGCACCTCTCTCAGGGAAGGCCAGGGCTTGAGTGAGCTCTAGAATCTTCAACGAGCCTTCAGAGAGAGATCTGTGGGACCAAATTGGTAACAACCAACATAGAGGCCAAGTCACAAAGATCCAAAATTACTGTTCCCAAGCAGCGATCCGATCAGTTTTGTCCCCGTGGAGGTGGATCTTGGGCACCCTCTTGTGGGGATCTCTGTGAGTGAGGACTGGAGGTCGCCAGGTTCCATGATTTCAAAGCCTTTCTGAGCAGGGTCGGGGACGCAAATGAGTGCCTGGTTCCCTTATAACGAAAGTTAACAGATGTTGGAGAGCCCCATGCGTACTGGATTCCCTTCTCACGTAGGATACGGCAGCTAGAGGAAAATTCCCGTCTCCTGGCCAAAGTTCCTGGTGACAGGTCCGGATAAGTTGCCACTTTGTCAAAAGGTTTTGGTAAGGAGGGGTTTGCTCTCATGGCGTGGAGAAGCACGTCTCTTATATCAGGTCTCAGGAATGTAATTAGGATGTCTCTTGGGATCTCTTTCGGCAATTTAGCTGGTTTTGGGAGCCTATAAGCCTTTACAACTTTTAGCAGCTCCGGCGAGACATCCGGCAATGCCGTGGTCAGGAAAGCAGCTACAGTCCCCGGGAGGTCCTCTGCTTCCTGTGTCTCCACAATCCCTCTGAGTTTAATGTTGTTCTTACGGAGGCCATCCTCCAAGTGGCAAAGCCTAGACTGTACAGTGCACATTTCTCTATCGAGGACATCGTAACTGTCCGCCAGGTTGTTATGGGCCGAGGCATAGTCGGCCATTTTAGCTTCCACTTTAGATGTTCTTTCTCCCATAGCCGCCATTTCTGCCCTCATCTCCTCTCTCATGCCACGTAGTTCACCCAGCATAGAGTCCCTCATAGCTCCCAGCATGTCTCTCATATATTTCTTAGTGATCGGTGAGACATCTCTACTCACCGAGTTATGGTCAGATGAGCGGGAGGGAGATCGGGGAGAGTGTGCAGAACCGCGGGTCTGGGCTGCTGCGTCTTCCCCAGCGGGCGCCATCTTGGAGGATTTCTGCCCCTCAGTCTGGAAGAAGTTCGTGAGCTTGTTCCCGGTTTCCCTTCGCCTGGAACTCGCTCTCGGCATGACCGGCTCTGCTCTGATGACAGATGAGCACCGGGGCGGTTGTTTGGAGCTCGGGGTGAGCCGTGAAGTGCCGCTTTCAGGATCTATGCGGGAGAGCCTCTTCAATACGCGTCCGGCGCCATTAGCTGCTGGACACGCCCCCCCCAGGATTTTTATTTTTAAATCCTTATTACATGCATACGGTCATTCAGTTCAATCAAGGAGTCTCATACCAGTCACGTTCTTTCACACACAATTATTCGACAAACATGTTAATAACAAATATTATTCAAGAGGGGAAACCGGGCATTATCCGTGGATTCGACTGGTACTAATGCACTTAGTGTGATTGTAGGCAACCGGGTATAATGGTGCACGCATGTAAAAGTGCGGTTAAATCTTGAAAGGAGTACAAAGCACAGCGGCACTCACCAGTAACGATTTTTCTTCTTTATTTACGGTTCCAAAGAAGAAGATCAGGAATCGTACAGTGGGGGAGGGAGGTGCAGAGACGGCGGACGACGGTGACCGTTTCGCGGCTGGTAGCCGCTTCTACTGGTCCAGGCCTAGGCTAGTCTGGACCAGTAGAAGCGGCTACCAGCCGCGAAACGGTCACAGTCGTCCGCCGTCTCTGCACCTCCCTCCCCCATTGTACGATTCCTGATATGCTTCTTTGGAACCGTAAATAAAGAAGAAAAATCGTTACTGGTGAGTGCCGCTGGACTTTGTACTCCTTTCAAGATTAAACATATGTTAATACACAAATGCAATGTGTTTGCACTATCCCTTAAACAAACGTATCTATCTATTTTAATTAAAAAGTTATGCGGCTTTGAAAAGTTTTTTGACAAAATGTCAACTGATTCAAACTGCACACCAATGTGCGCTTCACTTCCTTAACTAGCTGAGAATTTTTCCTATGAACTGTCCTATAGGCTGAGGCTAGGGTCCAGTTTCGCTTCCCCAATATTACTACATCACCTGCCTTTGCAGGGATCCCTCGAGTAACTTCACAACATCAAGCGGTTACTACATCACCTGCTTTTGCAGGGATCCATCGCGTAACTTCACAACATCGAGGGGTTACCACATCACCTGCCTTTGCAGGGGTCCCTCGAGTAACTTCACAACATCGAGGGGTTACCACCAGGGCTGTGGAGTCTGAGTCGCTGCCCATTTTGGTGGAGTCTGAGTTGGAGTCGGTAGAAAATGTTCCGACTCCGACTCCTAAAATATATACTAGTAGTTCAATGCAGAATGTGCTGAATATTATTATGATTTATTATTATGTTCTATCTAAATATCTTGATTATTATGCCATTATAATGATTAAAGCCTAATGTTACCATTGGCCTACAATAATTTTATCACTTAAAAACGAGCCATGACTGAAGGAGTCGGAGTCAAAGGAGTCGGAGTCGGAGCCAGGGAAATTCAGGAGTCTGAGTCGGTAGTTTGATTTACTGACTCCACAGCCCTGGTTACCACATCACCTGCCTTTGCAGGGATCCTGTATAAGTACATCAACATTATAGGGTTCATAATCTTTTAGCTTATCCTGCCATTGTTCCGCCAGTCCACAATTGACCAATTCATGTGCTATGATATTTTATGGAGCCTCGGTCGAACTGGGAACCTCCATAAGTTTCCTTAGCTGTTTCCTTACTTTTTCTGAACATTTTGGTACTCTGCCAAAAGATCAAGAAATTTGGAAAAATTTGCCAAATAAGAAAATATTACTCAAAATAAAGGTGTTCTTTAAATACCCCACTGTGGGGCATCCTGCTGACGACGCCAATTAATACACATCAATAGAAGGAGGGGCACCAATGCTACTGGTTATATGGCTGGACAATCAAGGAGTGCACGGTGTGGAAGCCTGTGGTGCCTGTCCAAAGACCACATACGAATCAACTTTACAAAGAGAGGCGGCACTCACCAGAGCTTTTCTGTGCTTTATTCAGAACTCGTGGATTCACAAGGTGCAGGGAGGGAGCAGAGGCTGGGATGACGACGGCACCGTTTCGCGCTGTGTGCGCTTCAACGGGTCATGAGCTAATGGTGGTATAGCTCACACCCTAAATAGGAGGAGACTATAGCACACAATGACGTCACCATTAGCTACTAATACAATCTAAAGAATCTTAAAATCATGATTCCATTAATCAACAACTATGTAACAAATCGGACAATAAATACCTTGTACATAAATAAATATACATACATGAACAAATACACACCATATAAGTAATCAATATACATCTTTTTGAAAAAGCACATATATAGAAAAATCAAACAAGAAAGGCTTCAGCTGATGTAACCCATGTCTCGAAAAGTGGCCAAGACGCCTGTGACCAACAATAAACTTTTAGCCTGGATGTCATCACAGCATATAAGTCAGTGTCAATATCAACATTTAATTGAAAAATATAGTAATACAACATAGTGCAAAATAACACCATCCGATTCCTATTTTTTTAAAAAATTATATATAAATAAATATATACATGTACAAAAGGGTTGGAATAACCGTATATAATCAGTCAATAGACACTGGCCAGATAAAAATATATATGCATATGGCACAAATTAAAACAGGCAACCTGCCCACCTCGAGAACAAGTAACAACAGATGCAATGAACTGCAGACAGACGATGCCCGATGGGGAGAGAGTATAACATGAATCAATACCCAATTACATATTTACTTCACTATCAATAAGAAGCAAATGTCAATAAACAAAACCCTATACAAAACAAAAGGCAAGAAAGAAGGAAAAGACTAGAAACGAGAGTAGAGAATAAAAGGAGATATATAACAATGCAGGAGGAAGCAAATCGTAAGACATAGCCTTCCCAGACACATTAACCAGCCAGCAACAGCCGACCCAAAACAACAGTGCATAAAGAGAGCTGTCAGATCTATACATAGCACAGCAGGAGCGATCAAACAATCGTTATCAGCTTTTAGAGAAATACCGCCATGTCTATCTTATCATTTAACCCTGCAGCACCTAAGGCATTTGAATTCAGAATCCAATTAGCCTCGGTCTGCAGCAGTTTCTTGTGGAGATCTCCTCCTTTTGTGGAGGGAAATACTCGTTCAATGCCAGCAAAATTCAGCACTTTTGGGTCACCATTATGGTGCTCACGAATGTGCTGAATCAATCTTGGGGATCCCTTCCCAGTAAGTATAGAGCCAAAATGCTCTCTAAATCTTACACACATAGCACGAATAGTTTTTCCGATATAAAATCGTTTACAAGGGCACCATATACAGTAAACTAACCACTTAGTATTACAATTTATAAAGGAGTGGGTTCTATTGATGTATCCCCCTATATTCACAGTCGAACCGGTTACTATAAATTGACACCAGTTGCAATGCCCACATTTATAATTTCCCAATGGTCGATTACAATTTAACCATGTGTGGTTTTCTTGGGGTTTTTTCAATCGTTTTTCAACTAATAGGTCACTTAAATTTTTACTCCTTCTATAAGTTACTGATACTTGTGGGGAAACTTGTGCAAAAATCTTATCATTTTCAACTATGTGCCAGTGTCTTTTGACCGCTGATTTGATGACATTAAACATCAGGCCATATTTAAAGTTAAAATGGAATTTTTTAGATAAATTATCTTTGCTGTTGCTACGATCATTCTTATTAACAACTACGTGTGAATAGGCTCTCGATCTCGCTTTCTTCAGCACCGAGGCAGGATAGCCCCTGTGGTTCAGACTCTCAATCAATGTGTCAGCTTGGTGACTCAAAGCCTGCAGTAGTATTATTCAGGCGTCGGATCCTCAGCAGTTGACTGAATGGTAAAGCTTCTTTTGTATGCTCCGGGTGTGCACTATTAAAGTGCAACATGGAATTAGTAGCCGTATTTTTCTTGAACATAGATCTTACCAGTCCATTCTCTGTCAGCTCCATCTTTAATATCTAAGAATTCCAAGCTTAAACCTCCAAAAAACGCTCGTAAAAAAACATATTAAAGCTATTATTATTCAGATACTCAATAAAGCTGTTAAAGACACATTCTTCCCCCTCCCAAACTACCAAAACGTCATCGACATAACGAATATAATATTTAATATTGGTTAGGAAGGGGTGGGCAGGTTGCCTGTTTTAATTTGTGCCATATGCATATATATTTTTATCTGGCCAGTGTCTATTGACTGATTATATACGGTTATTCCAACCCTTTTGTACATGTATATATTTATTTATATATAATTTTTTAAAAAAATAGGAATCGGATGGTGTTATTTTGCACTATGTTGTATTACTATATTTTTCAATTAAATGTTGATATTGACACTGACTTATATGCTGTGATGACATCCAGGCTAAAAGTTTATTGTTGGTCACAGGCGTCTTGGCCACTTTTCGAGACATGGGTTACATCAGCTGAAGCCTTTCTTGTTTGATTTTTCTATATATGTGCTTTTTCAAAAAGATGTATATTGATTACTTATATGGTGTGTATTTGTTCATGTATGTATATTTATTTATGTACAAGGTATTTATTGTCCGATTTGTTACATAGTTGTTGATTAATGGAATCATGATTTTAAGATTCTTTAGATTGTATTAGTAGCTAATGGTGACGTCATTGTGTGCTATAGTCTCCTCCTATTTAGGGTGTGAGCTATACCACCATTAGCTCATGACCCGTTGAAGCGCACACAGCGCGAAACGGTGCCGTCGTCATCCCAGCCTCTGCTCCCTCCCTGCACCTTGTGAATCCACGAGTTCTGAATAAAGCACAGAAAAGCTCTGGTGAGTGCCGCCTCTATTTGTAAAGTCGACGCCAATTAATATCTTGCTCAATGTACCTGGATGGGGGCAGAGCCCCTACTTACGTACCGCTCACTGACTTGCAAATCAGGCATGAATAATAAATTTAATCTTGCTATATAGAATGCTATTTGTTTATAAAGTAGCACATGAATTGTCATCAATTGAATACAGGCTTAACACACATTATACCAATTCTACCTAGACTTAATTATAGCGAATAAGCGTCAATACTTTACCGCGTATTGTAGCTGCTTCACCTTCTTCATCGGGGAGGTAGGGCTGCCGTTAAGGCCTTACTGGCCTTAATGATTAAGGGGCCCGACAGTTTTTAGAGGGGGCGGGCCCCCCCTCTCCTGTGAGGAAGCACCGCTGCCAGGCCCCGCCCCTGAGCTCTCTCCTCAGATGCAGGGGATGTCGGAGCAGCGGCAGTGTCCCAGGATTTATTGAATACTGCTGGGACGCTGCCACTGCATTGCTCCCCCTGCATGCACTGCTGGCACTTCCTGGATCAGTGTGTGAGCTCAGCTTGGATAGACCAGCTGAGCTCCTCCTGACCCGGAAGTGCTGATGCTGCGGAGGTGCCGGCTGCATGAAGACCATCTGGGAGCAGGAGCAGGACAAGGTAAGCGCCAATGAGCTGAAGAGAGCAGAGATGGGGGGAAACAGGGGCCACAAGAGGGGAGAAACAGGGAGAATGAGGGGGGGGGCACAAGAGGGGAGAAGCAGGGAGACTGGGGGGGGGGCAAAAGGGGAGAAGCAAGGAAAATGATGAGGGGCCACAAGAGGGGAGAAGCAGGGTGAATGGGGGTGCACAAGGAGAGAAACAGGGTGAATGGGGGCCACAAGCGGGGAGAAGCAGGGTAAATATGAGGGCACAAGTCTGAGTCCCCGCCTGGAAGTCCTCCATGCATATCTAGCCCGTATGTCCCTGGCTGAGTGTGCATTTGTGTGCGTTCCTGGCTGAGTGTATGTGGCGTGCTGTGGTGTGCAGTTGTGGTGCCTGGCTGAGTGTGCGTGTGTGTACACTGCTTGGAGGGAGGGCTTAGCTGGAGTAGGGAGGGGTGGCAACAGGAGTCACTTGGTTAGACAGAGTCAGACGGTGAGAGAAAGTGAGTCTGCTGACACCCTTCAGGCTGTGCACAGTCTCCAATGTGTATACATCCCACAGCAGTCACTAATGTGCATACAACCCTCAGCAGCATTTAATGTGCATACGTCTCAAAGCAGTCTCCATTGTGCATTTGTCCCGCAGCCGTCTCTATTGTGTATTCTCTATTGTGTGTATACCCTGCAGCCATCTCCATTGTCTATATGGCCGGCAGCCATCTCCATTGTCTATACGGCCCGCAGCCATATCTATTGTGTATACAGCTAGCAGCCTTCTCTATTGTGTATACAGCTATTATATATTCAGCCCACAGGAGTCTCAAGTGTGTATGTGTGTAATATATAATAGAGAGAGTGTAAAAAAAGAAAAACAGCACAAAAATATAGAAAAAAGTGGACTTTATTGCCCAATGACGTGGCCTCGCATTGGGCAATAAAGTCCACTTTTTTCTATTTTTTTTGTGCTGTTTTTCCTTTTTTTACTCTATTGTAAGGAACCATCTAGATTACTGGTTGGGAAAGCTTTGCACATAAATTGAGGTAATTTTTGGTGGTGTTCCAATTTTTCACTAGAAGTATCATGTATGGGTGGAGGCGGAGCATGGGTGGAGGCGGAGTCTCAGGGGGGCCCTAAAATTTTGGCAGTAAGGGGCCCCGAAATTCCTAGTGGCAGCCCTGCGGGGAGGTCACGATCAGTGAGAAGGGATCACCACTGCAGCTTGCTTCACAAGGACGTCCGTCCATGTTGGCCTCTGGAAAGGTTTTCCCCCACTCACTGACCGTGACTTCCTTAATTTATACCAGAATATCTATGATCGCGCGCTGATGGCATGATCCTGCTTTTCTCATGACGTGACCATCAGCCACAGGATATTCACTTCTTCCTGTGACTGGCTGTCGCAAACCAACCATCCATCTGTTTTTCTGTCACAGGATGTATTTCTCAAGAAGTTCATCTCATGTTTTCACCATAACAGCATAATGTCAAGGAGAGTTCACCCTTTTGTATTTCAACATTGTACTGATACACTGAATGATAAGACCTGTGGTCACTATTTTAATTATGAATACCTGTTCTATACCTATTCTATCCACATCCACACGCCATTCTTATCACACTGGTATCACAACAGGTTCACAAATCTGCAATCAAACAAACGATTTTTCAAAGAAAAATCATTTGATTACATGCAGCGATGCACAAACGATATCGCTTAAGCGATCAAAAAAGAAGGTCGCTTAACCGATATCGTCCAGTAAATTGAACCGTGTGACGTGGCCCTAAGGATATCGTTAACGATATTTTTGTGTGCGAAGCCACCATTATTGTTATCTTTCTCTTTAGGTCATACCCCCCCCGTCTTGCAGAACCATGGCGCTTAGTAAAGATATAGGATTTTCCACAAATTGGACCCAACTCTGTACAGTGTAATTGTCGAGGCTCAAAACAAGGAGGAAGGTCTGATGAGTCCGGAGCCGTGGCCACCCTCCGTGAGGCGCCAATATAGATGGTTACTTGGAGCAGAGCTGTGTGAGCGTGTCTGGTTTTACAGATAAACATACAATCTGCAAATTTATCAATTAAGATGTTTCATCAGCTCTTCACCACCTTTCTCTTCGAAAAATGTACAAAGATCCAGACCTTTTCTGTAGTTTGTAGCCCAATGCCTGTTGTCAGGTGTAATCCATCACTAGTTACTGATCTGCAGATACAGATTACAGGAATTGGGGGCCAGTCTGGGACTCATTACAGGGTAAGGAGGGTGGGGGGGAGCGTGGTATTGCTGACCCCTGTCTATTACACTGCATGATGCAGCAATAACAGGTTGGGAGCTTTCTTTTTGGAGTAGGCAAGCTGTAGACACTGAGAGGTGCGGTGCTTGCTTGGATGTAAGGAGAAAAATAAAAGCTTCAGCACCTATGATGCTGGAAGAATGTCGATGAAAATGGATCACAGGTTATGATGCATAAGAATCGAGACACTTCCTGAAGGTATTAGACTAGTGTGATCACTAAAAGCAGATTTACCCTGTTGGGGATTTGGGCGGCAGGATGTCTGCAGACAGATTAATGTTATGGACAGAGCATGTGAGAAGACCTACCTGTCATTGTACAGTATTGGGGCACTATCTAAACCCTTTCCCTGACCCCCACCCCGATTTTGATTCTTTTATCCTCAACATACGCTGCCCACGATGTCTGTGTCTTGGTTTAAATCTTTTTTTGGGGCCATATACATTTTATCGTCCGTTGTTGACGTCTAGGTGAGATGGTACAAAAATTTCCATACATTACACATTAAAGTAAGGCACACAATTTTCATGGGCCCTACCTCACAGAAGCTACTCATCATCAATTTAAAGCATAAAAATTGAGTAAAGGCTTCGAATTACATACCCATAAATAATTTTTATTTGTACAAGAACACAGGACAAGGAGGGTGATATAAAGTGCTCAAGAGTACAAGACCACTGATTGATTACAACATACAATTAAATTGCACAGATTTCCAGTTTAAGTCTGATAGCAACATGACAATGAGTATATTTTCTGATCATCATAATGGGAGACCCAGACAATGGGGTTTAGGGCACTGCCCTCCGGAGGCCACACTAGGTACTACAAGTTTGTAGTCACCGCCCCCTCCGCTTATAAACCCCTACCGCAGGAGATATCCTCAGTTTTAAACTTAGTGTGCTCGGAGGATCACACGCTTTGCTTGCACTTCACTGCATTCTCACAGCTTACGTGATGGCGTATGAAGACAAGGTAAAAGGTCCCGGTCGGGGACCTCCGGCAGTCTCCCTGCTCACCTTTGGGGAACACTCAGGTTGAGGTACCGGAGGGCCTAGTGCCTGGACACATGGTGTTCTCCCGGTACGCTGCCGCGCTCCTTCCCATCCCCCCTGGGGGCTCTGGAAAGTGGGAGATAGGAGCCTTGCACAGCTCCGCTCCGTCCGAGGCCTCCCTAAATGGTGCTTACAGACCGGACTGGAGCCAGCCCAGTCCGAGGCCTCCCTAAATGGTGCTTACAGACCGGACTGGTGCTGAAACCCCCGTCCGAGGCCTCCCTTAATGGTGCTTACAGACCGGACCGGCACTGAGGTACCCTGTGTGTCTCCAGTGTGCCTGGGGGTAATGTCTGGACCTGATGTGTCCTGACACTCAGACCGCGCGCAACCCTCGGGTCCGCGGTTCTGGCGGTGTGCCCTGTGCTGGGGTCACCCTGGCTGACCGCCCTGTGTTATCACAGGGGCTGCGGCTGTGGGCTTCAGACTTTGGTCTGCAGCCTGGGTATTGTGTTTATACCTCCCGCGCTGCGGGCTCCGGCGCCTACATTGCTGTAATGGCTGCCTGGAGAGTTGTGGAGCAGCCCATGTGATGACGTCATCGATGGGCGTGTGTGTGTGCTTCCCGCGTGTTTCGGCTCCGTCCTCGGCTTGTCCGGCGGCGGCCATCTTTCTCCCTCACTTCCCGGCTGGGATCTGTTGAGACTGCTCTGCTGCACTCCCGGGGAGACCAAGTTCACAACCCTCGCGGAGGCCACACACACATCGCTCCCTTCCCACCGCATTGAAGCGGTCGGTAAGCCACCGGTGTACCGGTGATTTTTTTCCTGTTTGGCTTATTTCCCCCTACTGTAGGTATGTCCTCAGGAAAGAAAAGTGCTGCTAAGGCGGCCAGTACCACCTCTGCCTGTGCTACATGCAACGGTACACTGGTTGGGGGGTCCTGCAATAATTGCGGACGCCCAGAAGCCCGGACTGACACTGCTGAGTCAGCAGCTCCGGTGCTATACCCTGAGGTTCAGGTGATCCCAGGGCCATGGGACAAACAGAATAAGATCAATGAATCTATGCTATCCCAATTGTCCTCCATGTCGCAATCCCTGGAGGCACTAACAAGGAGACTGGAAAATCCAGCTGCTCCTTCAAGCTACCCCCGGGTGTCTCCGTCTTCCACTGTGAGACCCCTTAAGCGGGCTCGCCGTGACGATTCACCCGAGCTCCAGACTCTCTCTGAGGAGGAGCGTCACTCTGAGGGTGACGAGGATGATGGGGGTTCAATCCTCGGGTCTGTGTCAGAACCACCAGAAGGGGTGGAGGATCTGGTGTCCTCCATCAACGAGACTTTACGTCTCGTGGCACCCCCTGAGGAGGTGGACGTTCACCTGAAGGAGGTCTATCAATGGTTACAACCAGAGGCTAGACCATGTGGCTCTTTTATGGACCACACTAATTTTGGAAGGGTGGTTAGAGCACCCAGGGTTCACCCTGGGCGGCGTTATGTCCGCAAATCTAAGGACACTCGCTTCCCCTTCTCCCAGGAGGTGCTTCAGGAGTGGTCGCAGTCCCCGAAAGTGGACGCTTCCATGACCAGGATTGCTGCACGCTCCCTTTTCTCTGCCTCTGATAGCTCCTCATTGAAGGACGCGACGGATAGACAGGTCGAACAACTCGCCAAGTCTTCTTATGAGGCTGTAGGGTCTTCTTTTGCCCCTAATTTTGCTGCGGTCTGGACCCTGCAGGCGATCACATCCTGCTTGGATGGTATCGCTGACCTGGCTGGGTCCAGTTCAGAGGTCCTGGCACTTACCGACAGGGCGAGAGCCTATGCGGATTACGCCAGGACGGCGTCCTTGGAGACTGCCACCCGCTCTGCTGTGGCCTCGGCCAATGCTATAGCGATCCGCAGGTTGTTGTGGCTGCGTCTATGGGACTCAGATGCCACGTCAAAGAAGATTCTGCAGAATCTTCCATTCTCTGGTGACAGGCTTTTTGGTACCGAGCTGGACAAGCTGATCAAGGATTCTGCGGAGTCTAAGATACCACAGAACAAACCTAAGCCACGGTATACCGTGAAAAGGAACCCTAAACAGTGGTCCTTTCGCTCCAGCTCGCAGCCTTCAGCATCTTCCGCTCGCGCGGACCGTGGGGGCAAGCCCTCTACTCAGTGGCGCCCCAAGGGTCGCCAGAAGAAGCTGGCTGCCACTCCCAAACCCGCTTCCGCATGACTCGCTCTCTCTTCCTGCCTCCCCACAGGTGGGGGGGTCGCCTGTCCCGATTTCAGGACAGATGGCGACTCCGCGTTCAGGATCAGTGGGTCCGAGACGTAGTCTCACGAGGTTACAGGATAGAGCTGACGTCACGCCCGGCACACCGATTCCATCGGTCTGTTCCATCTCCAAAAAAGGCTCAGGCTTTTTATCTGGTGTTGGAGGGACTCCGCAGAGACTGGGTAGTGGTCCCAGTGCCCACTGGGGAGAGGTTCAGGGGTTTTTACTCCAACCTCTTTATCGTCCCAAAGAAGGACGGCTCTTTCCGCCCGGTTCTGGACCTCAAGCTGTTCAACCGTCACGTCTTGGTTCGGAAGTTCCGCATGGAATCCCTACGCTCCGTGATCGCGGCTGTGTCACAGGGAGACTTCCTAGCGTCCATAGATATCCGAGACGCTTACCTTCACGTGCCCATTGCACCGGCTCATCAACGCTGGTTTGCGATTCGCAGTGGGGGAAGAACACTTCCAATTCGTGGCGCTGCCTTTCGGGTTGGCCTCGGCACCGCGGGTGTTCACGAAAGTAATGGCCTCGATGATGGCTCTCCTGCATGCGCAGGGTCACGCCGTCATACCTTATCTAGACGACCTGCTGGTCAGAGCGCCATCGGAACACCTGTGTCAGAGAAGCCTGGAGGTGACCATGCAGTCTCTGGAATGGTTTGGGTGGCTTTTCAATGTCCAGAAATCCACCCTGGTGCCAACCCAGTCACTGACGTATTTGGGCATGGACTTCCACACGGACTCTGCTCTGGTGTCCCTGCCGCGAGCCAAACAGCTGGCCATCCAATCAGGAGTGCAAGATATCCTCCTGTCACCGCATTCATCCCTGCGGGTGTTGATGAAGCTGGTGGGGCGCATGGTGGCAGCAATAGAGGCGGTGCCTTTCGCACAGTTTCGCCTCCGTCCCCTGCAGCTGGAAATTCTCCACAGGTGGGACAAGAGGACGTCCTCTCTGAATCAGCTGGTGGTTCTTTCACAGCCGACCAGGGATTCTCTGCAGTGGTGGCTCCAGCCAAGTCACCTGTCGCGGGGCCGGTCCTTCCTAAAACCGTCATGGTTAGTGGTGACCACCGACGCCAGTCTAAAGGGCTGGGGGGGCGGTGTTCTTACACCACAGGGCTCAAGGTCTCTGGACACGGTCGGAGTCGACGTTGCAGATCAACGTGCTGGAGATCAGGGCGGTCTATCTAGCACTCCTGGCTTTTCAGGTGTTCCTGTCAGGACAGCCCATCCGGGTTCAGTCCGACAATGCGACAGCCGTCGCCTACATAAACCATCAGGGAGGAACCAGGAGTGCACAGGCCCTGGCAGAAGTCCACCGCATTCTAGCATGGGTGGAAGACAACAACTGCCTGATCTCCGCAGTTTACATCCCAGGTGTCGAGAATTGGGAGGCCGATTACCTGAGCCGACAGGGGATGGACGCCGGAGAGTGGTCTCTTCATCCGGACGTCTTCCGGGACATCTGCAGCAGATGGGGCACCCCGGACGTGGATCTGATGGCCTCAAGGCTGAATCATCAGGTGCCACAATACATGGCGAGATCGTGGGACCCTCAGTCTCTGGGGGCAGATGCCCTGATCCTGCGTTGGTCCAGCTTCCAGCTGCCATATGTTTTCCCACCTCTGGCACTGATTCCCAAGGTTCTGTGGAAAATCAGGACGGAATGCCGCACAGCCATTCTAGTGGCTCCGGATTGGCCCAGGAGGTCCTGGTATCCAGATCTGTGGCAACTGTCAGGCGGAAACCGGTGGGCTCTTTCAGAACGCGCAGATCTTCTCGCGTAAGGCCCCTTCTTCCACCTCAATTCCAGGGCCCTCAGGTTGACTGCATGGCTCTTGAGGCCTGGCTTCTAACGTCCAGGGGATTCTCTCCTACTGTGGTTGCCACTATGAATCGAGCTAGAAGGCCTGTATCACGGAAGATATACCACAGAACGTGGAAAATCTTTTTCACCTGGTGTGCCTCTGGTGGACGATCACCTTGGCCTTTGTCGATCCCGACCCTGTTGGCTTTTTTGCAGTCGGGCTTGGAGTTGGGCCTATCCCTCAGTTCCCTGAAGGGTCAGGTATCAGCGCTGTCTGTACTGTTTGACAGGCGCTTGGCACTCCTCCCTAAGGTCCGTCAATTTCTACAGGGGGTGTCTCGGGTGGTCCCGCCGTATAGGCGACCGCTGGACCCTTGGGATCTCAACATGGTCCTGGCGGCCCTACAGAAACCGCCTTTTGAGCCACTGAGAGAAGTTTCCCTCTCTTGTCTGTCACAGAAAGTGGTCTTTCTGGTGGCAATTACGTCTCTAAGACGGGTCTCAGAATTGGCTGCTCTATCGTGCAAGTCACCCTTTCTGGTGGTTCACCAAGACAAGGTGGTGTTACGCCCGCGGGCAGAATTCTTGCCAAAGGTGGTTTCCACCTTTCACTTGAACCAAGAGATCGTTCTCCCATCATTTTGTCCCGCTCCTGTTCACCAGGTTGAGCGCGACCTCCACACTCTGGATCTCGTGAGGGCTGTACGCATTTGTGTCCAGGACTGCCTCCTTCCGGAGTTCGGACTCTTTGTTCGTACTTACGGCGGGTCGCTGTAAGGGGTCCGCGGCGTCAAAATCAACCTTGGCCAGATGGATGAAGGCACCCATTCAAGAGGCCTACCGTTCTTCTGGTTTGCCTCTCCCGGTGGGCTTGAAGGCGCACTCGACCAGAGCCGTCGGTGCCTCCTGGGCTTTGCGACATCGCGCTTCTGCTCTACAGGTGTGTCAGGCGGCCACCTGGTCCAGCCTGCACACTTTCTCTAAGCACTATATGGTGCATGCCCATGCCTCTGCGGATGCAAGTTTGGGCAGGCGGGTCCTCCAGGCGGCGGTTGCCCACCTTTGAGGGGGACCGTATATCTCAACGTCTTTTGAGGAACTCTTCCCGCCCTGGGGTTTGCTTTAGGACATCCCCATTGTCTGGGTCTCCCATTATGATGACCAGAAAAAAGAGAATTTTGTTTACGTACCGTAAATTCTTTTTTCTTGAATCATCAATGGGAGACCCAGCACCCACCCAGTTGTTCCGTTGGATGTTATTTCCTTGGGACTGTTCCCTGTTGGGACAGCGTTGTTTGTTTCGGGTTGTTGCACCGTCTGTACACGGTCTTCCCGATAGTTCGGGTGTGGTTTGCCTCCTCGCAGCTTATGGACCAAACTGAGGATATCTCCTGCGGTAGGGGTTTATAAGCGGAGGGGGCGGTGACTACAAACTTGTAGTACCTAGTGTGGCCTCCGGAGGGCAGTGCCCTAAACCCCATTGTCTGGGTCTCCCATTGATGATTCAAGAAAAAAGAATTTACGGTACGTAAACAAAATTCTCTTTTTTCACATAACATCGGGTTAATGCATTAATGCATAAATCCTTTTCAAAAGCAGTTACTCACAGGGTTAACTGCATATGTATCAAATAGGCACGTGCAGTGTCAGGTACAACTTTATCCCACCATACTCTGTATCCACAAGGCAAAAAATCCTACCAAATAAATATGGTACCCTTAGAATGTGCCCACAGGACGTTTTTTGTGCAGTCATGAACGCAGGAAAACCTGAGGATCCTAGAGTCCTTGACAGGAGAAATGCTATGATCTTGTCTGCGTTTTTTGCGCGTTTTTACTGCGTTTTTTTTGTGCGTTTTTCCTGCGTTTTCCCCATTGACTGCACCAAAAACGCAGGAATAATTGACATGTCAATTCTTTGCTATCCGCACCAAAAACGCAGGTATTTGACAGTTCTTGACACTTGCAAAACCAATGTGTGGGCACAGCGTTTCTGAAAACACATTGGTTTTGCTGGGAAGCCCAACCGCAGGAACAAATTCGCATAAATTACCATAAAACCAATGGTTTTCTGCATGCGGAAACCGCAGCAAAACCGCAGCAAAAACGCCCTGTGGGCACATACCCTTATAGGATAATTATACACAAACCGCCATAAAGTGACTAGTGCTTTTACAGTCAGATAGGAACCATTGTACAAATTAATACCCTTTCATTTATATATGTTATTGCTATTGCAAGCACAAACACTCAGAGCACAGTAATGCCTTTACAATATGTAGGCAGAATCAGGGGTAAATGAAATGTTTACCAGAACAGTCAGTGGCCATTGCATCAACAGACACACGGAGGGTGGTGACAAGGGACCGAGGACCCCAACGCTTTTCGTGACCCTGCACCTGCTTGGGTCACTTCATCAGGGGATGTAATGGGGTCCCTCCGCTGGAGGATTTTATGTGCTCCCAGTATCACATGTCACCGGAAGTGATGTTCCGCGGCGTCACCACGTGACTGGAAGTGACGTGCTGCCCACCGCAGACAGACCTACACCGCCCACCACGTCAGCACCGTGTCACAAGAGCACGTGCGGCCTCCGGAGTAACACTAGCACTGACGCAGGAGGGCAGGATAACCGGCCGCATGGGGACACACCAGATCACTAATGCACCGCACAATACCAGTAATGTGAACCCCAGCTACTCCAAGCAAACATTCAGAGTCCAGTTCCATAGAGAGGTCAATTCCTTCAGTAGTGCACACATCGTATATTAAGTCAAGGGTGGTGCATATGATTCCTTTTTGTTCCGTTCTGAATTTTCCCATAAGGGAGTCTTGTAAAAGTGCAGAATAGTGCACCATCGATGTCATCCATAAATATAGAAAGTGAGGCACTCCAAGAGGTGAAAATCCAATCATCTATATATATTATATATATATATAAAACTTTGAGAAAGACCTATAATAGCAGGATTCTCATGGGGTCACATCCATCATATTATATATAACACAGAGCAGCAACTCCATCCCAGCAGGCCGGAGGACGGGACCTAAAAACTCCTTTAAAAATCACAAAATATATAAAAAATCACGTTAGAAAAATTCTAACAGTTAATCATCACAGGTGTAAAAAAAAAAGTCCAAAGTCGCAGAGCGGTGGTGGTCAGAATAAAGGCGCAAAGCTTAAATTTTCATTAAGGCCACGCGGTGACATTGTATCCAATGCCACAATACATTTTATTTTGCGTTATGAAAGTACCTTACGAACATCACCACCTCTGATGCCACCATGGACCACATCAATCCCTTGAAACATCAAGGAAGATGGGTCACTATTATGGTGCCTCAGAAAATGCCGTGGCAAGGTCTTATATGTGGATTGATCTTTCACTGTGGGGGCTGCGGAAATGCCATTCACATGCTCCCTCACCCTCCTCCTAAGCTCCCTACAGGTTCTTCCTATATACAGTATATCTGTGGACAAGCACACGTGGTGTAATACACCACGTTGCTTGTCCCACGGGATACATATTGCTGGATATTATACGTTCGGGAGCCATCGGAGGAGGCGGAAGGTAGCAATGTGTTGTACATTTCCGCAGGCCACACAGTGACCACAGGGAAAGCAACCCCTTAGAGGACTCCGGGATCCGAACAAACCAGGTGAAACAGTCAGGTGATGGCTATGGACAAGTATATCCCTCAAATTTCTCGTACGTCTGGCCGTCATCAATGGACAGTCAGACACCGACTCCTTCAGAAACGAAAAAAAAAAAAAAAAATACTCATGTTTGGTATCGCCACGTTCAGAATTGCCCGATCTATCATCGTATTAAATCCGTTAATGAGAGCTCTAAACTCCGTACGGGAAAAATGGTCCAAACGCCAAAATTCTTTCTTTTTGGTTGCTGCAACATTGCTATAAAATGCAATAACAGGCGATCAAAACTACGGATCCCCACAAAATGGTATCATTAGAAACATTAGCTCAAGTCGCAAAAAATAAGCCGTCACACAGCCCCAGATCCCAAAAAATGAGAATGCTACGGGTTGCAGAACATGGCACAAAAAGTCTGTTTTTTTTTTTTTCACCACCTAGATACCAGTAAAGCTATACATGTTGGGTGCCTACGAACTCGTACCAACCCAAGGCATCACCCTGTCACGTCGGTTTTACCATACAGTGAACATGGCGACTAAAATACCCAAAAAACAAACGTGTTATTGCACCTTTTTGCAATTTCACTGCATTTACAATTTTTTTCCAATTTCGCTGTACACTATATGGTAAGATAAATTATTGCATATGAAAATACAACTCGTCCCGCAAAAATCAAGCAGTCATATGTCTGTATTGACGGAAAAATAAAAAAGTTATGGCTCTTGGAAGCAGTGAAAATGAAAAATTCCAAGGTCATGAAGGGGTTAACATTTTACACTCATGATTTTAATAATGTTTCTAATCAGTCCTCCCTTAGTGAAGGGTGTTCACTCAGGATATGATATATATATAATATATAATGTGTTTTTGGGCAGTGGCTGTAATTTAGGTTTTATCTCCAGAGGAAGTGTGTGGTTGTCTCACGAAACATGTAGAGAACAATACAATCTATTTGGAACTTTGGACCGACCAGGTAATCCATTCCTTGACGGTGGCGCGATAGTCCATCCATCCTTTCTATCTTCTGAGATATGGCTTCCATTTTTCTGGGTGGTTTGCAGCAGCCTCATGTGTTTCAGTGGTTGTGTCTCACACAACCCATAAAATAAACAGTTTTACTACTCTCACACGCTTCAGTCATACCAGATAAGACCCTATTCTGCGCTTGTCTCTCTTTCCTAGCTTCTGTATAAAATACACACACACACTGCTCCTCGCAATACTGAGGTCCCTTGCCAAGTAATGTGCTCTTTTAGTAACCACCTGCCCCACACCCCCTGGAATGTCAGTTCCTGTACATATAGTCTTCAGCTCCTACGTGGAGCCGCTTACTATTCCCGCCGCACCCCTGCCTCCTTCGCATGGCTCTGCATCGCAGACAGCAGTGTGATGAGGTCCCGGAGTGATGACCTCATCAGGCTGCTGAACTATGGACTGATGACGCAAACTGCTCTGCCGCAGTCCTGGTTATCGTGTATTCAAATGCATTCTTGTCTTTTAGACGGGAATATATTTGGATTCAAGATAAAGAGAACAGAGTCTCCCAGCAGCCAGGGAAGCTTTGGTGGCCGGCAGGCTCAAACAGCCCACCCCTGCCTGTGATATTAACTATTTTGGCTCGATTGACTAACACTATGTGTTCTCTTACTTAGAACAACAAAGTATGGTACAGGCCATTAGAGGAGAACTACATGAAGCTGAAGTAAAGAATAGAAATTTCTTGAATGAAGTAATGAGGCACAGAGCAGATAAGAGCAGGTAAGAGCATAACGCATAGAGCGAATTAGCAATTTTGATCCCTAGGTATAAAGAATACGGTACTAACCAAAAAAATACCGCCATATAACAGATAACAGTGCCAAACTAAACACAATAATACCGCCACACAATAGGTAATAAGTGCTATACCAAAATAATACCGCCATATAACAGGTAAAAACCATACAGTACTAACCACAATGATACAGCCATACAATAGATAACGACAGTGCCATAGTAATCAAAACAAAGTGCCATACAAGAGGTAATAACAGTGCTATACTAACCAAAATAATACCGCCATAACACGTAATAACTGCTATACTAACCAAAATAACACTGCCCTACAACAGGTAATAATAGTGCTATACTAACCAAAATAATACTGCCATGTAATAGGTAATAACAGTTTAAAACTAACCAAAATAATACTGCCATACAACAGGTTATTACAATGCTATGAAAGAAAAGTAGGATTACTGGTGCATATAATCATCCTCAAATCCTTTTTATATTTTATATGAAAAATTAAAAACATCATAGCGCCCTCACAGGAGCAGCTAGACGCATTTCGACAAAAGTCTTAATCATTAGCACATTGACATAACAAAAAGCACATATAAATATATGACACTCCTACACATAGACACAAGTTAATTAAACACAGATGGTTTCAGGATAAGAATTAACTGAAATTCTGCTTTTTTCAAAACAAAGAATAAATATTCATTATATGGGAGAGAAACCGAATCATACATAAAAAGGGGGGGAGGGGGGATAAGAAACATGACTCACTGAAATTATGTTTATACTCCTATAAATCAGTTATATTCAAATAAAACATGGGATTATATAATTCCTCAGTAAATAGAATCTCTCTATGAAGCACAATACACTTATACCACTAGGTGGCAGTGCGCTCATAGATTCTATTGCTTGGCTTAAAGAGGACTTGTCATTTTCCCCCCTCCATCCCCCCAGGATTGCAATCTAAATGTAGCACTGAATGCAACATGTGTGCTACATTCCGGCAAGGGGTCCCCCATGTGTCTTGCTGCTCTGTACCCTGATATATTTTGTTAGGAAAACTCACTGCTAGAAGTCAGGAGGGCATTCCCTGGTACTGGGGGCAACTCAATTCACGCTGGCAACAGCGCGGCTCCACTCTGAGGAGAAGCCACATCTATTAGTAAAACAGCGTACAACATCCCTAAGCAACCAGCCAGCGTCAGATTCTTGCCCTGCTCCATGTCATGCTGTATACATACAGCAGGACAGGAATCTGGTACTTTGCTTTGTGATGTTGTAAAGCTGAACTACGTAGCAAGATTCACAACAGAACTCAAGCAAACTCTGCAATTGGCTGGCGGTCTCCCAGCGCAATTTACTCTAGCTTGATTCACAGAGCTAGAAGCGTAAGGCTGCAATACAGCCGAATGTATGCTGTTTTACTAATAGACGCGGCTGCTGCTCAGAGCGAAGCCGCGCTGTTACCATCCGAACCCTGCCGTGATCAGAGTCGGGGGAGACCGAGCAATGAGGTAAGGGGTATCAGGCCACAGATGACTGCAGCACCAGCAAGCTCCAGATTCCTGCCCTGCTGTATGTATACAGCATAACACGGAGCAAAGCGGGCAAAAGTGCTGACATTAGGGGCAGAAGGCGGGACAGGCGAGGATGGCTCAACACACATGACTGGCAGCGAGGAGAATGCAGGGGGTGGGAATGGCCCCCGTGAATTGAGCTGACTCCAGCACCAGGGAATGCCCTCTTGACTTCTAGCAGTGAGTTTCCTAACAAAATATATCAGGGTACAGAGCGGCCAGACACATGGGGGACCCCTTGCCTGAATGCAGCATACATGCTGCATTCAGTGCTGCACTTAGATTGCAATCCTGGGGGGAGGGAGGGTGACAGGTCCTCTTTAATGCCACCGATGTACAAGGACATGAGATCATACATTGTATCAATAGAGAAACTACATAAACTATACTCTTGGATACATAATACAAACTATACAAAACTTAGACACTTATTTCCCATTAATTGCAGTTTGTTTCTTTATTAACAGTACTGTCCAAATAGTATGGAATGAATGAAGAGATTACATGCATGCATGTACAAACTAAAGAGAAAATCAGTAAGTAAATTATGTTATAAGATTTTGTTTGAAGGTAAAAAATATCTGCAGCATTGGCATTGCTGATTATTAATCAAACACAGAAAGGGCTGTGAATATATGAAATGAACAGTGATACATAAGTGATAACTATGCAGGCATTTTGAACGAAGTATGTTTATTTTTTTCAAGCTATTGTAATAATTATGCTTATAAACTTCATATATGATGAGATTTCTTCTGTAAAGTTGGAGAATTGTATGACCTGGGTATTTATGTTCAGCGATGAGTTTTATACAAAAATAAGTTGCATACAGAAATAGAGATTATTCATAAAAAAATCCATAGGTAAAAAATTCTATTTGGATGATGGAAATTATCTACAGCACTGATGTTACCAATTTCCATCAGAAAAAGGAATTGGCTGAAAAGTATAGAATAACAAGTAGTGCATGTATAATATCTATACTGGTATTTCAAATAAAATACACCTATACAGACAAGTTTTTAGTCCGAAATATTGGTACAAAAGAATCACTTAATTGAGATTGTAATGATTTTATGTATACTAAGGTTTATAAATGACAAAATTACTCAAATCCCAAAAATACCACAGACACCCTGTTTTTATTATCTCAATACCAAGGACACTTAATCATTGAATAGTGGTAGATTTAATTGCTCCAAAAGTGCCTGGTGTAGCCTACAAAACCTGGATACAGAATAAAGTGCAAATGAATGTGGAAAATAGCATATAAAGTATAGTGTTGAAAATCAATGTGCAAGGGATTGATTACTATATAAGGGCCCTTTCACATCAGCGGTATTTTCAAATCGCGGCAGATGCAGTGAAAAAACCGCATCTGCCGCGATTACCGCATAACCGCGACACTTGCGGCAAGCCCCATGCAATGTCTATGGGGCTTGCGGTAAGGGTGCGGCAAGTGCGGTTTCGGCACTTGCGGCAGGTGCGGCCGCGAAAAAAAAAACGCTGCAATCAGCGGTTTTTTTCTTGGCCGCACCTGCCGCAAGCGCCGAAACCGCACTTGCCGCACCCTTGCGGCAAGCCCCATGCAATGTCTATGGGGCTTGTAGTAAGTGTGCCGCAAGTGTCGCGGTTATGCGGTAATCGCGGCAGATGCGGTTTTTTTTCACCGCATCTGCCGCGATTTGAAAATACCGCTGATGTGAAAGGGCCCTAAGCAAGATAAAGTGCACAATGCAGGTGAATATATCTAAAATTATAATAGTGCCAAAAAAGTTGTAAAAAATCAAATTGAAATACAGGCTATGAAAGATTACAGATACAGAAAATCAGGGCGACCTTTGTTATGTCGCTGGCAGACACTGTATCAGATGACCCTGAGGTTAACCCCTCTATTCTCTAGTGCAATAGTTTTGTTGGTCTCCCCTCTGGTGCAGGAATAGGGCTGTATGTTAATAATCAACCACTATTATAGGCAAAGATTTGCACACCTGATCAAATAAGGATTAATCCTCTTTTCCAGATCTATAGTCCGATGTGTTTAGTCACTTTCAGAATCGCTGCAACAGTTAAAACTGTTAAAATCTAAATTGCACTAAAGAATGCAATATATATTGGAGCTAGTATAGTGAGGGTTAATCCACCCACATAGTGGGGTTTATCAAGGGAAATACAATGTTGTTGTCCTATCCTGACTCCCCATATACAGTACTGCCAATGTATATCAACCCAGGCTAATATCTATAGGCTACTACCAAATGGGCTACCTAGGCAACTTTAAGTACTACAACATTGACTAACACAGTCCTATGAAGGGGTCAGTACACTAAGACAGTCCTGTGGAGGGAAATATGCTCACCCTTTACGCGTTTCGCTCAGCTTCTTCAGAAGGGTGCAGACCTGGGGCGGTATGCCAGTTTATATACCCGCCAGTCCCCACATGTGTTGCGGTGCCCGCGACCCTGGAACTGCTGTGTCTGGCGTCCTCCCCCATCTCCGCCCACCAGTGATGTCATGGAGAGTGGAGAATGGAAGCGACATCATTAGGACGCGTCACCAGGGCAACCAGGCTGCAGGCTGGGGAGGTATGCGCACCATATAGGGAAACTTGAGAGCAGCTGAATAGCCCAGTGACCAGACGCTGCTTACAGGCGGAGGTGACTACGTACCAGGGGTTCAAGGACACCTCAGTACTAAAATTTGGAGATTAAAAAAAGTTTGTGTGTGCCAAATATAAACAAGGGATTGCTAAAAGACTGTACATGATATGGTACTTTTTTATTATATAACTAGCTGTGAGCCCGATGCAAATGCATCGGGATTCTAGAACGTGGCAATATTTTTTGCATTAATAGCATTATTATTACCATTAATAGCATTATTATAGCTTAAGCATTATAATAGCAATAATAGTTATAATAGTATGTTATTATATGAATAGTTATTACATAATAATAATAATAGGTTATACTTGTTATAGGTAATAGCATATAGCATAAAAATTATAATACTTAATAGAATTAAAAAAGCATTACATTATAGATAATAGCGATTAATTAGCCTATATTAATATTAGGATAATAGCATTATTAGCATTATTAATAACATTAAATAATTAAATAGCATTAATAATAGAATTAAAATAGCATAATAGATATTAATGGCATTAATAGCATTATTATTCCTTAATTAGCATAATAAGATAATAGCAGATAAAACATATTAATGCATTAAAGGAACAAATATTATATATAGCATGAATAGCATTTTGAATAGCATAAATAGCATGATTATTAGCCTTAATAGCATTATTAATCACGTTAATATGATTATTATTAGCATTATTAGCATTAATATTAGCATTAATAGCATTATTATTAGCAGTAATAGCATTATTATTAGCATTAATAGCATTATTAATAGCAATAATAGCATTAATAATAGAATTACCGTATATACTCGTGTATAAGCCGAGTTTTTCAGCCCAAAATTTGGGCTGAAAAGTCTCCCCCTCGGCTTATACACGGGTCAATACGGTATCTCTGGGCTGTGGAGGCGGGGGGAGGCTGCTGTATGAGCCTCGGTGCTGCGTCCTCGGTGCTCCGTCCTTCTACATCCGGGATCTCCAGCCCCGTCGCGCGATGACGTCATCGTGCGACGGCCGGGGATCTCAGATGCAGTGAGGACGGGAGCAGTGAGGACGCAGCACCGAGGAGCGACGCGGATCAGAAGACCGGGATGGTAAGAGAAGCGCCCGGGGGGGGGGGGCCTTTGGAAGGGGGGGTGAGTGCCAGCATTTGGGGCTGCTGGATACCCCCTGGGGGGCTGTTGGTACCCCCAGGGGGCTGTTGGTACCCCCTGGGGGCTGTTGGGTACCCCCAGGGGGCTGTGGGTACCCCCAGGGGGCTGTTGGGTACCCCCAGGGGGCTGCTGTATAACCCCTGGGGGCCGCTGTATAACCCCTGGGGGCCGCTGTATAACCCCTGGGGGCCGCTGTATATACCACTGGGGCTGCTGTATATACCACTGGGGCTGCTGTATATACTGGTGGGGTCTGTATATACCACTGGGGAGGCTGCTGTATACCACTGGGGTTGCTGTATATACTACTGGGGCTGCCTGTATACTACCACTGGGGCTGCTGCTGTATACTACCACTGGGGCTGCTGTATACTACCACTGGGGAGGCCTGTATACCACACTGCTGGGGGCTGTATACCTCTGCTGAGGTCCACCCTCGGCTTATACACGAGTCAATAGGTTTTTCCAGATTTTTGGGGCAAAAGTAGGGGGGGTCGGCTTATACACGGGTCGGCTTATACACGAGTATATACGGTAATAGCATTAATATTAGCATTAATAGCATTAATAGTATTATTAATAGCATGAATAGCATTATTAATAGCATTATTAATAGCATTAATAGCATAAATAATAGAATTAATAGCAGAAATAATCGCATTAATAGCATTAGTATTAGCATAAAGAGCATTAATAGCAATATTATTAGCATGAATAGCATTATTATTAGCATTAATAGCATTATTATTAGCAGTAATAGCATTATTATTAGCATTAATAGCATTATTAATAGCATTAATGGCATTAATAATACAATTAATAGCATTAATATTAGCATTAATAGCATTAGTATTAGCATAAAGAGCATTAATAGCAATATTATTAGCATGAATAGCATTTTGAATAGCATAAATAGCATGATTATTAGCCTTAATAGCATTATTAATCGCGTTAATATGATTATTATTAGCATTAATATCATTATTATTAGCATTAATAGCATAATTATTAGCATTAATATCATTATTATTAGCATTTTTTTTTTTAATTATTCTTTTTTATTTAATTATTTATTATTTTTTATTTTTTTTATTATTTTTTAATTATTTTTTTTATTATTAAATTTACTGCCCTCAGCCAATCAGAAGAGCCCCTCATTTCCCATTGACATACATTAGCGGTGTGTCGGCGATTTTATGGCCGGCCACCTGGTTCTATTTGTCGGCCCTAAAATCGCGGACACACCGCTAATGCATGTCTATGGGCAGTCAGCCCGATTTCTGATTGGTCGCTCTCTGCTGACGCCGACCAATCAGAATTCGACCTTACTGCCCATAGACATGCATTAGCGGTGTGTCCGCGATTTTGGCTGAGGGCAGTAGACAGCGACCAATCAGAAGAGCGCCTCAGATCTCATTGAGATAGAATGGCGGATTTTTCGTCCATTCTATCTTAATGAGAAGTGAAGAGGACGTCGGAGCTGGAAGTTGGCGGAAAGAAGACAGAAGACCCCCGGGGCCGGACGAAGAGGACGCCTGGCCGGACGGAGGACTTGTGGATCGGACGGACGATCAGATGACTAAGAAGGCATGTAAGTGATCAACGGGGGCGTTAGGTTAGGGGACGGCGGGGTCTTCGGGTGTAGGGCTTTAGGTGTTAGCGATAGCGGCGGGGGAAAGCGGCGGGAGCTTAGGAGGCGGCGGGGCTTAGGGGATAGGGGCTTAGGTGCGGCGGACTTTGACTTAGGGCAGGGGTGGGGAACTCTAGGGCTCGAGGGCCGCACACAGTGCAGGTTTTCAGGATTTCCTTGGTATTGCACAGAGGTTGGAATCATCACCAGTGCAGGTGATTATATTATTACCTGTGCAACACTAAGGAAATCCTGAAAACCTGCACTGTGTGCGGCCCTCGAGGCCTGGAGTTCCCCACCCCTGACTTAGGGGGTAGGGGCTTAGATGCGGCGGGGCTTAGAGGGTAGGGGCTTAGGTGCGGCGGGGCTTAGGGTGTAGGGGCTTAGGTGCGGCGGGGCTTAGGGTGTAGGGGCTTAGGTGCGGCGGGGCTTAGAGGGTAGTGGCTTAGGTGCAGCGGGGCTTAGGGGGTAGGGGCTTAGGTGCGGCGGGGCGGCGGCGGACGGTAGGGGCTTAGGTGCGGCGGGGCTTAGGGGGTAGGGGCTTAGGTGCGGCGGGGCTTAGGGGGTAGGGGCTTAGGTGCGGCGGGGCTTAGGTGCGGCGGGGCTTTTAGGTGCGGCGAGGCTTTTAGGTGCGGCGGGTCGGGGCTTAGGTGCGGCGGTGCTTAGGATGTAGGGACTTAGGTGCGACGGAGTTAGGGGGTAGGGGCTTAGGTGCGGCGGACGTAGACTTAGGGTTAGGGGCTTAGGTGCGGCGGGGCTTAGGGGGTAGGGGGGGTAGGGGCTTAGGTGCGGCGGGGCTTAGAGGGTAGGGGCTTAGGTGCGGCGGGGCTTAGAGGGTAGGGGCTTAGGTGCGGCGGGGCTTAGGGGGTAGGGGCTTAGGTGCAGCGGGTTTTAGGGGGTAGGGGCTTAGGTGCGGCGGGGCTTAGGGGTAGGGGCTTAGGTGCTGCACAGCCGCCTCGGCTCCATGGTCCCCGGGGTGCGAGTTGTGGTTAGCGGAGGCGGCACAGCCGCCTCCGCTCCATGGTCCCCGGGCGAGTTGTGTGTATCGGGGAGCGGAGGCGGCTGTGCCGCCTCCGCTCCATGGTGCCCGGGGAGCGAGTTGCGGCTCAGGCAGCGACTCGCAATGGCCTCGCGGCCATTGCTCGCGCTACCTGAGCAGTAAATCGCTAACGTTGTGGCCGAGCCTCTGGTTCGATTTTCGGCCAGCGCCTCGCAATGGCCGCTTCGCGGCCATTGCTCGCACTCAGCCAGCGACTCGCAATGGCCTCGCGGCCATTGCTCGCGCAGGGCAACGACTCGCATTGGCCGCTTTGCGGCCAATGCTTCGTTCGTATCCACATGACCACGCCGGAAGTAGCGCCCAGAGGGGCGCTTTTTCCGATTCGTGATTATATAATAAGAGGGGCTTCTATCTAGTGAAAGGAAATTTTACTCATATAGAGAGATTAACTGCTTAAAAAGGGGGAAATAAGATTTATGAAAGAGCTTCCAAAAATTTCTATAGGATTATAATAGAAATATAAAAAAGAAAGAAGAAAAATAAAAGTAATAAAATACAATAATTTTTAGTAATATTCTTTTTTCTACTTCAATTATCAAAGTGTAAAAATGAAATTCTATAAATCAAGTTGTGAGAAAAATAAAAAATGGAAAAAAAGGAAAATAAGAAAAAAGGAATATTAAAGAAAAATGTAAAATTAATGAATCAAAAAATTGAAAAAATAAATTGGGATAAATGTGATCATAATAGAGAGAAATATTTTTTCTTTAATATATTTTTTTATAAAACAAAACCTATTCTAAAAAAATAATATAAATCAAATAATATGTCAAATGATAAAATGTGTATTGTTTTGTGACAATTCTTTCAAAAGATTTTTTTCTTTTTCTAAAATATGCATATATAATATCTACAGTGTCATGGAAATTTCCACAGCCCTTTTACATTTCAAAACCCATAAGGGGTATGAGAATGATATAAAAAATGCTTTTTTAAAAGGAGAAATCCTAAAAATCCATGTTGTTGATCCTTCCTAATTCTTCATGGTTCCTTGAACCTGAAAAAATAGAGAGGCATAAAATGAATTAATACATCCTTAAAAATAATAAAAGCATACCTTTACTTCATAAAAACAGTGCAAAGCTAAGAACATCGTTCAGGCCATTCGGTCTCAGGCTTCCAATTTTGTGTATCCATCTTGTTTCAAGCTGAGCCAGTTGAGTTTTTAAATTTCCTCCTCGCTCATCGCACGGGATACAATCAATCCCAAAGGCTTTCAGGAGATTTCCATCACAATTATGTTCCAATTTAAATTGTCTCGCTTCTGGTTTCAATACGGAGAGATCATCTTCCTTCCTAGCATTGTGTATGTTTAACACATGCTCTCTAATCCAAGCCTTCAAGGGTCTAGTTGTTAGTCCTACCTACACCTTATCGCATGGGCAAGTTACATAATAAACCACATGCGTGGTGTTGTATGTAATATGTCTCGTATTTCTTGAATTGTATCTCCTGATTTACTTTTATTTTTTAGGGCCCAGCCTCAACTGCAAAAGGATAAAAAAAAAAATCCTTCTGCAGTTAGAGGCTGGGCCCTCTAGGGGGCGTCAGTCACTTTTGTTGCATATTTTTGGTGCAGACCAGCCCGCCTTGTCGAACAGCTGGGTGTCATTAATAGGCTGTGCTCTGACACTATGCTTCACATGGTCTGGAGTGGCTGCCGCCCTGTGGTGATCTCGTGTCCAGTGATGCCACCGGTCCCCTCCTTGTGACATGGCTGGACGCCGATGGTACAATCGCCCTTATGACAGGGTTGTAGGGGATTGAGCATCGGTGTTGGGAGATATGAGATGCTTCTGGGGGTAGCTGGCAGTGTCCTGCTAAATGCAGTGGATATGTGTAAGTGGCCAAATGTGGTAAGTTGTTTTTTTTTTTTTTTTTTTTTTTCTTCTTCATTAATTATGTAACCTTTTGGTGAATTTTCTACAAGGAAAATAACCTCATTTGGGGCCTTGTAGACCAAACCGCTCAACTGGTTTAGGAGCTTCGTAGTTGCTATGAGTCAGAAGATCCTTCAAATTTACTTGATCTCCTGTTCGGTATTTCAAATAGAATATATTCTTTTGTTTTAAAGATGTTATAATGAAATTGGTTGTAAACTTGGTATGTAATTGGCAGCCTGCATTAACACCTAGTGTGCGGGCGTCATGGGAAAATACCTCTGTCAGGCACATTTAATCTATTTAATATGTTTATTAAAGAATTTATTTGATTTAATATGGCCCATATGAGGTATCCTCAAGGATGAAGCTCTTTTGGGATATAAAGAGCTTAATAGCAGAGTCCAGGCGAGCGCTGAGTGGCCGCCTGGACTGCTGGCTTTTTATATAGCAGCGCAGTGATTGGCTGCTGAATTTGAGCGGGAACTCCGCTGTATTTAAGTCTCAGCTGACTGACGGAGCATTCAGTCAGCTGGAAAGAAGACGTCACCCACCATCCCTCCCAAAATTTGTATTATCTTTATTTTTCTCTTTCAGGTTTGCTCCGAAGATTGACGTTTTAGGCTTTACTTGTGGGAAATAAACTCCATATTGTAATGTGCTTGTAAGTTCTGTGGATGGTTTTTTAATACACTCATGGATGGATGTTCTTCCCATTCTAGTTTTGAGGACTGAATATTTATGGTTTTATGAAGTTATTGGATTTTAGTAACCCTAAGTAAAGCCTGACGGCCTTTAATAACCATGCATTGTGTGTCGTGTATTTATTTCATGATAACATTTTTATTAATGAGGGGTTTTTCCCATGAAATATTTTCTTTGAAATAAAGGATTATTTGACCTGAATGTTTTTGTTCAGTAATGAGTTGTATACGAAAAGGGGGTAATATTCATATACTTTTATAGTATAAAGTTTTATAATTACCCCCTTTTCGTATACAACTCATTACTGAACATAATTATTAAGGTGAAATAATTCTTGATCTCATAAAATATTTCATCACATTTATAGTATAAATGTGATGAAATATTTTATGAGATCAAGAATTATCTCACCTGAATAATTATGTTCAGCAATGAGTTGTATGCAAAAAAAAGGTTATTATAAAACTAATTTTACATGCTTTTGGTAGTAAAATGAGTATTCAACATTACCATCAATAAATGTTTTGTGAGACCTCTTTATTATTTATTTTTTATTTGATTGAAAGCATATCTGAATAGTGATTATTTACAACTTGTGTAGGAGGATGTTAATTGAATTTTTGATTAATATTTTTAAATATATATATATATATATATATATATATATATATCAGGGAGTGTACGGTATGTCGCTTATCCATGTTATGTAAATAAAAGCTTATAACTTGACGTTAAATTCATCCATTGGTTGTATAAATAACTCTTTTGAAAGCTGAAACCCTCCGATATTTTAGTTTAGGTTACAAAAATAAAATAAATTGGCATCAATGCTGAAGCATTGATCATTTAATGAACACAGAATTTTAGCAAGACAAAAGTTTTATCGCCTGGTCATATAATGCACCCAATCCTAATTTACATCCTCACCTGTGCTCAGTAAATGATCATTTAATTAGTGGGTGTGTATAAAAAGAAACCCAGCACTCCATACCTTCACTTGAACAGCAACTTGAGTTCTGACAACAAGCCAAAAATCCACCCTGCGACCAAAGCCTTGATTGTCGAGAGGCTGAAGACCAGATCCACTGCAGACGTGGCTGGTACCTTTAATGTGTCTCAGCGTCAAGTACAAAGAATTAAAAAAAGATTTTAAGAGACTGGAGATGTGTTTGTCAAGCCCAGATCTGGCAGACCCGGCAAGATAACTGCTCGGGAGAAACGTTTGTTGGTTAGAAAATCCAAAGCAAGCCCCTCTTCCACTGCAGCAGAGCTACAACAGGCCTGGTCACCTCAATTCCCCGTGTCTACTAGAACAGTTTGTAGGATTCTGTCTCGAAATGGCCTCCCTGGTCGAATCAGTGCCCAGAAGCCAGCACAAAAAAAAGGCAAATAAAAAACCGTGTGGCATTTTCAAAGTCTGCTGAAGCCTGCTAAACAGATGGGTGCTGGAAAAGTGGCAGAAGGTGGATTTCTCTGATGAATCTTCAGTTGAATTACTTCACAGCCGCCGCAAATACTGCAGGAGACCTACTGGAGCCCGTATCGATCCAAAATACACCCAGAAAACAGTTAAATTTGGTGGTGGAAAGATCATGGTCTGGGGTTAAATTCAGTATGTTGGTGTGCGAAACATTTGCAAGGTGGAAGGCAATATCAATAGCCTAAAATATCAAGAAGTATTAACTACCTCTTATATTCCAAATCATAAAATGGATCAAATTCTTCAGCAGGATGGTGATCCATCTCATACATCCATCTCTACAACAAAGTTTCTCCAGGCGAAAAAGATCAAGGTGCTCAAGCACTGGCCAGCCCAGTCACCAGACATGAACATCATTGAGCATGTTTGGGGTAGGATGAAAGAGGAAGCTTGGAAGACAAAACCAAAGCATCTAGATGAACTCTGGGAGACATGTAAGACTGCATTCTTTGCTATTCCTGATGACTGAATTAATACATTGTATGAATTATTGTTGAACTGCATGGATGCAGTCTTTCAAGCTCATGGAGTCACACAAAATATTAAATATGACTCTAATAGCACCACAACTTCATTCACCAATGTTATGCAACATATATTTGTGTATTAAGTTAATTATTTGTTTGAATATCACATTACTTAATGTGGGCGACAAAACTTTTGTCTTGCCAAAATCTGACCATTCTGTGTTCATTAAATGATCAATATTTCAGCTTTGATGCCAATTTATTTTTTTAACCTAAACCACATTTCGGAGGGTTTCAGACTGTGATGCATGCACATGATACCCAAGACAGTTTATCAACATGATAAATAAAAATAACAAATTATGGTACAGTATGGTATAGAACTGTCATTGTGGATAGAAACTGTATACTTTCATGCCCCCAAATTATAGTAATGCCCCATTCTGCACCCTCCTTATAGTGATGCTACATTATGCCTCTTCCTTATAGAAATGCTGCAATGTGCCTCCTCCTTATGGCCTATACTAGTTGCGATTCATAGGTTTAAAAACAAACAAACAAAAAAATTACAGTCACCTTCTAGTCCCACGTCCACCACTGCTTCTCTCCAGTTCTCACATCTTCTGTCATCCCCCGACTCCCGCGCTCGGTGACGTGATGCCGACACTTTCATACCATAATTTAATTTCTTAAATGTTTTTTTTTTATG
The DNA here is from genome assembly GCA_033576535.1 of Allobates femoralis. NCBI lineage: Eukaryota > Metazoa > Chordata > Amphibia > Anura > Aromobatidae > Allobates > Allobates femoralis. The sequence continues at coordinate 479,015,633 of JARQOC010000001.1, read as the reverse complement.
TATGTTTACATGTTCCCATTGTATGTTGGACTAGAAGATCTTAGTATTAGTGATAACAATGGAATTTTCAATTCCCGCCAATATAATGGGAGTATTTAATCATAAATGTTTGGGGAATATAAATTCTGCCAAAATCAATAAAGTTATAATATATAATTTCTGGAATTCAGTCCTGTGGGACTGCGTACATCCAATTGTAGAATCCAGAAAAGTTCTCTGTCATGCACTATATGTTCCCAATTACCGCCTCGATATGGCCGATGGACACATTCTATGCCCATGACTGATAAAGATGAAAGGTTGCCATTGTGCAAATCCCTGAAATGCAGGGATAAGCCCAACACTCCAACTCGTAATGAGTTTGTATCAGGTTTGGTTGCTGAGATGTGTTCTGCTAATTTTTTTTTAAGAGCGCTGGTCGTGCAGCCTACATAGCTCAGCTCAGATTGCAGGTTGTACAGGTGGCAAGGTAAATAACGTGTTGTATTGCAATTAATATATGAAGTAATATGATACTGTTTTTTGGTTACATAGTTGTAAAAGTCATTGCCAACTTTCATAAATTGCACAGATTGCATTTTTGCCCTCCGCACCTGTAAGACCCTTTATAAGCTAACCGTGTTGGTTTATTGGATTTTTTGTTAATGAAAGTGCTGGGGGAAAGCACATTACCTATAGACCTAGATTTTCTAGAAACTGACCTACACCCTCCAGCAAGAATTTTCCGTAAGGAATCGTCTTGAAATAAGATTGGCAAATTTTTATTTGATATCATTAAAGTCCTGGCTGTATTGGGTGACAAAGGTAGGAGGCTGTTGTTTAAAACTAATACTACAACAAAGTCCATACAAGGTACTTTTTTGGTTGTCATTACTCTCCCCATTTATCACTTCAGTGTGATCACCAAATAAAAGGGAAGTGCGGCTTCTGCGTTCTGCTATGAGGCGTACACGATGAATGACCCTGTTTTTATAACCGCTTTCTTTAAGTCTTTTGATTATGGTATTTGCCTCCCTACTTATAGTCATGGTCAGTAGAGCAATTTCTTTTGGCTTGAATGAACTCCCCGATGGGTAGATTTTTTGTGACATGGGCAGGATGGCAGCTAACAGCCCTGAGTACTGTAATACTGCTGATTTCTTTGCGGTATAGTCTAGTATTAATAACGCCAGTATCCGTATCACCAATGAGAATGGTAATTCAAAAGGGATCCACGGTCCTGTACCATAGGCGGTTGCCAAGCCGGCACACCGAAGCAGGAGTCCAGGGTAATTGGTGGTTCAGAGCGGCATCCCATTCCCCCTCTCCTCACTCACACTGCTATTACAGTGCTATACTAACTAAAATAATACCACCATACAGCAGGTTATTACAGTGCTATTTTGAAAAGGAATACCGGTGCAATCCATCTTTTCCAAGTTCTTTTTCATACAAAAATTAAAAGCATCACAGCGCCCACACAGGGGATGGCTGTAACATGCATATATGTTACAATTAAATGTGTTAATGCAAAAAACTGATATTCAAAGCAAACTTACAAATTGCAGTTCAGTGATAAAGACTCACACAATGAAGCAGCTGAGTAGAAACTTTTATCCCAAGAATTACTTTAAGATGTGTATATATATTGATTGATATCATTATATAATATTGCCATACTGTGCCTGTATAATACCGCTATACCATACATTACAGCGTCACACTGTGCCTATGTAAAATCACCTATAATAAAGTAATAGCGCCACACTCTGGACAATAGTAAGCTGTCACGTCGCCATTGGACTCGGTGGCTGGTGTTCCTGCCTCGGCCGCTGGGAGGCGCCGGATTCCTTCGGCTGATGGTGCCGGTGTTAGGAGGGCCATGTCCTCATATGGACCTGTTCCTTCGATGTCTGCCTCTGTTGCTGAACACCGCCGTATTTCTCCTTTGGGTTGCAGAAGAGCGGGTCCTGCAGAGGTGTCTGATAGGCGCAGCCTTCTTTCTTTTGTCAAAAGTGGTGATGCACGACTGGCACTAACCACCCCATCTGGCCTGGTTCTAGGGGCGGTCCGGATGAGATCATCAGGCTGTGAGCTCCAGCCTATGGGATGTAACCGCGCCTTTCAAATACATTGGAGCCTGCCTTGCAGGCCACCAGATATAATCTTGGTTCCCCAGTGATATAGTGTGTGTTTAGTTTTGACTTTGACCTTTGCTTGGATTTTCAACTCTACTACAGCCTGACGATTTTGTACCTTAGCTGCCCTCTCAGTTTTGACTCTGACTCCTGACTACGTTTTTCGGGTCCTGATTTTTTCCTTTTCTGGCGACCTTCCTGCTCTGCTGCTCATAATAGGCAGATAACCCCTGGGCTCCGTTGTAATTCCAGATCCCTGTATAGGGGTTAAAGGTCTCGGGGTTTCTCGGGGGTGCTGCCTTACCAGCAGCTCAGCCTCACAGCGGATGGTCGTCACAGAAGCCAGTGAAGGGCTTGGCAGAGAGGAGAGGCTGGGGAATAACGAGGAGACAGGTGCCTTAGTCGGGCAGCGGAGTTTAGGATAGATTGGCCTCCCCTGTGGTACTCTTGCACCACTCCAGAGAGTAGGAGGTTGCAAAAGCCGAGACGGGAGATGATTAGGGCACGCACGAGTTTTTTTGCAGTTTTGTTGGTCAAGGAATATGCATAAATATTTTTGAGCTGGGGTCGGCAGGAGGTGGCAAGGGCTTGGATATGTGGCTTGAAAGAGAGGGCAGAGTTGAAGATCACTATCCCATTCCTGCATGCTTTGTGCCTCGGGGTGAACATCCATTGATTTTGATGGATAGGTCTGGTGGAGGGGTAGAGTGAGATGGGGGAAAGATGATGAATTCTGTTTTGTGCATGTTCAGTGTTAGAAAGCGAGAAGAAAAGAAAGATGAAATAGAAAGACATTGTGGAATTTTGGTCAGTAAGGAGGTGATGTCAGGTGCAGAGAGGTAGATAATAATAATAATATTTATTCATTTATATAGCGCTTTAATTCCATAGCGTAGATATGCGTGTCCTCGGTGTAGAGATAGTACCGAAGACCGTGGGACTCTCTGAGCTGACCCATGCCGAAGGTGTAGATGGAGAAGAGTAGAGGTCCTAGAACTGAACCTTGGGGAACACAGACAGACCGGGGCGATGTGAGGAGGTGGTGTGGGAGAGGGAGACATTGTATGTCCGGTCTGTTAGATATGACGAGATCCAGGATAGGGCCAAGTCTGCCAAGAGATGATAGAATCTGTAACAGGAGGGAATGGTCTATAGTGTCAAAGGCAGAAGACAAGTCCAGAAGAAGGAGGACAGAGTAGAGTCGCTTGTGTGGCGCCCCTGTGGTCTGTTTGCCACAGAGGTACTGCACCTAATTCATAGGTATGGTATCCCACTCCCAGGTACGATGGGGACACAATACCGAGACGCACACACACCTTGCACCCAACACCTATCCTAACTCCAGACCAGAAAAACAAAAAAACACAAAGATTTGCGCCAAACTGCTATCATTAATATGTGGGGTCGGTCAATAATCCCCTATGCTCACCTTCTGATGTTGGGCTGATCCGCACAACTGGAGTGAGGGTTTATGATTCTCCCTGCTGGGCTCTCCTTGCTAAGCTCCGAGCGGCTTGGTGGAATATGCACGTGCTCCCCGTGGATCTCGGTGCATGTGACAGCTTAGCGCTTATAATATCACTTTGGTTTAATTTTTAACTCCAGACCAGGGAATGAAGGGCAGAAGAAACTCTTATCTGAGCAGACCCGATCACTGGCTGGGGGAGGGAACAGGTTAAAAGGGTGTGGGAGGAGTTAGGAGAAGTAGTCGGCGTTAGTGAGATGGAGGAGGAAGAGGAAAGAGCTAGAGACGAAACAGAGGGAGTTCTAGGAGAACTCTGGTGCTGGAGAGGAGTAGAGACCAGTGGGTAGGTCGCCCATGAAACCCAGGCCAGCATAAACCCCGAATTCACCCCAACTTCCAGTCGTGGTAGAGAAACTGGTTGCAATAGGAGACCGGCCCCAATCTGGCAACAACACTGCAAGTTTGAGCCAGGAAATCGGGAGTCACTGAACTTTGTGCAGTGGCCATCTACCGTGGATAATCTCAGGTACAGTGGCTAAAGCTATAGCCAAGAGGACGTGCTGGCTGTCGCTTGACAAGGCTCGCAGCCACCTGCTTGAGATTCTGTAGCACGAAGGCACAGGGCAGGAGTAGAGGATCTGTGCAAAAAAGGGCAACCTGGAAAGGCTTATAAGAGGGTGAGGGTGCCTCAGTTGAGTGACTTTGGGTCAGCGATCGTTTCAACTTGCAGGCAGTCCAAAGGACACGCTGCCCTGGCTGGTTCTGCACTGAACTGAACTGTGAGTAAAGGTGAAATAAGCAGGAGGACACAGGAAATAACTGCACCCTTTGTGTTTCCTTGCAACTGTACATCAACCATCATCGCTGCACCTCTGCACTCTGCATTTCCTGCCACCATCTTCCGGATAGACTTCCACAACGCCTGGGGGCCCGCTTTGCCAGTGGGAAGTGTTTCATCTCAGCTGCCATACTATCTATCCCCCGGGGCCCAAACAGCAGCGCTGGTCTTCTCTGACCAGGCACCACAGGTGACGTCACGTAAAAACTACAAATCCCCTGTAAATACCCCTTCATCTGCTTGGCCAGGGCCACGGAGCTGGGCCACCGCCACAATGACCTCCCTGAAAGACTGCAGGCCCAGCTACCGAGTACCCCAGCCCTAGCGGCCGCTGCAACTGGCGTCACAAACAGGATCTACGGACCCCGTTAACTGGGTCCTGTGTGCCAATAGCCTGTATTGCAAAAGACTGAGCAATGGCGACTGCCATAGCCTAAGGCCATGTGCTGGCCAAGGGGAGTGTCCAGCCTTCCCATTGTGGGCGGGACCGGTCATTGGCACCAAAGTCTGCATCCACCCACTGCATTGACTGTAATCCAGCCTGGCAAGCTCGTCAGCCAAACTGCTCCACATTCTGATGCGCATGACAGAGCAGAGAACGGGGACTGCCCACAGAAGAGTAGAGACGAGAGGCTCAGCATGGAGCGCAAGCGGGAAGGAAACGGAGCTGCTGCAGGAGCGGACACGTGAAGCATTAGCCCGTCGATGGCGGATGATCAACAATACCCACCGATGCTCGAAACCATGGAGGAGCCCTTGCCAGGCGACCTCTGGATGTCACCATGCCCTTTGCTAGCAATAGGTCCAGGCGTTCTAAGCGCAGAAGTGAAGGAGTTGAGTCTGCAGCTGTTCTATGTACAGGCTGCAGAATTTGCCAATTAGCATCGGGCTCTGCAGACAAAAGTTACCAAGCCACCAACCGAACAGAACCCTGAGCCACTAGTGCTGGAGGAGACCGGTACCGGAGTCGAACCAGCTACTGGCCCCGCTGCAGCTCCAGACCTCATCTGAAATCGGGGAGGCCTAGGCAGAGATGGTCTATTTCCACTGGGTTCAGAAGGGAGATGACATGATGGGGTTTCCCGGGGACAACCGGGCTGGTTCATTGCCAATCGGTGACCTGCTAGAAGTAATCCCAGAGGAGGAATATCGCCGTAGGCAACGGGCAGCAGACGAAGCCCAAGAAAAAGAAACCCAGGCTAGGTGAAGGGCCCTGAAAGACGCTGACCTGAAGGCCAAGAGCCAGACCCGAGGTTCCCAGGCCACAATAGTCGGAGCGGAAAAGATGTTCTGTGCTGGAGATAAACCTGCGTAAAGGGTGGGGTTTTATTAAAGAGCCCCCACATGATAAACAATTACCTAGATCGGGTGAACAAAGCCGAAATAGCTGCTTATCCTCAATTAAAAATATAAAAAAATGGTGCTATTACAGCTCACCTTGTTCGGTTGTGTCACCCACAACCTGTATATACGCCTGTACAGCTGCCGCTTGACCCACACTTCCATAGTGCAGTAGTGGAGATCAGGCTTTAGAAAAGGACAGTGTGAATGCAGCAGCGCGTACCATGACAAACAAAAGGTCCATGAAGTGATGTGCAATGGTGTTTATTATCTCACTTGATGCATTTCTGAGCTGTCCTGCTCCTTCCTCAGTAATACACCATGTTACAGTATTAGCACACAGCTGATGTTAACTACCCACGAGAGGACGCCAAACAATTAAGCACATGATCATGACGTGCATCTGACATGGGGAAACCAGTGACGTCAGGATGTAATGTGATCCGGAAACACATTCAGTGAGGAAACAATACAAATCACACAAAAATAATAAAATAATTACATAACTATGGATGGTATTTGTCAAAATAATGTAAAGTGACTGATTTCTTTTTTTATCCTATTTGTCCCTTCCTGGTTGATTTTAATACTTGAAAAATGTGTATATGTAGATGAGGCATTTATCTCTCTATGTGACCAGGTCCATATTTTTTCACAATCAAATATGCATCAGTTGATCCGTGGTACTTGGGTCTGATAGACCCTGTGAAAAAATGAGTTTTGAACTCTTCATATATGCAGGATCGTTACCGGTCACTGTCTTTTTAATTGAAGGCTTTATATATATTTCCTATTTTTTCTTTTTTCATTTTTTTCGTCATTTTATTTTTACAACTATGGCTGGTATTTATGCAATATTATTATTTAATTATTTTTGTGTATTAGCCAGGGGTTGTGAACTCAGCGTGGGGAGACCGGGAACAGGGGAGGGGACCATGCGGAGAACGGGACTGGGGGAGGGGAGCTTGCGGAGACCGGGACCGGGAGGAGGGGAGCGTGAGGAAAGGGCCATTTATATGGATACACTTAAATAAAATGGGAATGAATGGTGATATCAACTTCAAATAACTCATGAAAGAATAAATACGTTAAAAACAAGCACACCATTGTTTTTCTTATGAAATTCTTAATAAGTTTGATGTGTCACATGACCCTTTTCCCATTGAAAAAATGCATCTTTCCTGGCAGATGATGGCTATAATATTCATCCATCATCTGCTTCTAACAACCTTGGGTGAATCAGAGCTAGGCACGCTAAGGTAAGCCTGCTAAATGCAGCTGTCAATATCTGACACCAGCATTTCCAGAGTGCCTGCATGGGGTAGCATCATTCTATGCGCCCATCAGTGTGCCCATGACATTATTGCAGGGTCCTGATGGGTTGCCATAATGGTAGTGGGTCTGCTGAAAACCCCATGCCCGTCATGTTACCAATATGAAAGGCTAGCATTCATACGACACCGCGATTTGTGATTTACACAGCAGTACAGCAGTATTGCTGCGTTTAGCACAAGCAAAATGATCACATGTTCAGTTCCATTAAAAGGGTTATCTGTGATTTGTAGAAAAAAAGTACCCAGCCAGTAACAGACACTGCTGTGCCTAGCGCCAGTCTCCGCTGTTTATGACGGCTCTGTGCCTGGGATGGACTGCTCCTGCTGGTGACTGCTCTGTTTACCCAGCCATACTGAGTGGAAAAGTGATGCTACATGATTGGGGGAGCCGGCTGTCAATCAGCGTGACATGGACACATAGCCAATCTACAGGAGGGAGAAGCTGCCCCTCTGTAGTCGTGATGTCACCTGGAAAGGGCACACTTGCAGAGAGGAGCGGTCTGTGACCACTCCATATCGGCAGTGAACGGCGCCAAGCACAACGGGCAGGTAGGTGGTAGCTACCTGCTTGTTGGTGCTTAGGCACAATTATTTTTTTATCCTGAATACCCTCTTTAAGGGCACTATCAAGTACAGTAAAAAGTGAAAAAAATATAATTTTTCAAATCACCCCCATTATAAATAAAATAAAAATTCACATAGTGACCCCAAATATATGTAAAAGTCTAAACCAGTGATGGCGAACCTATGGCACGCATCGCCTTTGTACTCCACTTTGAACTGCAGGTGCTATCACGCTGGTAGTTCAAGGCTGCGTCTGATCGGAGCGAGGAGACATTTCTCCTTGCTCCGGCTGGCACCATCACATGACATCATGAGGCGGTGTCGGCATCACGTCACCGAGCGCGGGAGTCGGGGGATGACAGAAGATGTGAGAACTGGAGAGAAGCAGTGGTGGACGTGGGACTAGAAGGTGACTGTAATTTTTTTGTTTGTTTGTTTTTAAACCTATGAATCGCAACTAGTATAGGCCATAAGGAGGAGGCACATTGCAGCATTTCTATAAGGAAGAGGCATAATGTAGCATCACTATAAGGAGGGTGCAGAATGGGGCATTACTATAATTTGGGGGCATAATGGGGCATATTGCCCCATTATGCCTCCTCTGGTATGTTACCACAAAGAGGAGGCATTATAGGGTGGCAGGATCGGGCATTACTGCAAGGGGACAAGGAGACAAGGATGGGGACGTTATTACAACATGGGATCAGGATGGTAACATTACTACAAGAAGGGGGCCAGGATGGAGCCCATAACTACAAGAAGAGGATCAGGATGGATCACAAAAATAGCTCTATAACAGAGGTTCCCAACTCCAGGCCTCAAGGCACACCAACAGTGCAGGTTTTCAGGATTTCCTTAGTATTGCACAGGTGATAATTGAATCACCTGCACTGGGAATGATTCCAATTTCTAAGGAAATCCTGAAAACCTGCACTGTTGGTGTGCCTTGAGGACTGGAGTTGGGAACCTCTGCTCTATAACACTGCTTTAATTTAGGTTAACTTAATGTAACTTATTTTAAATTCCCTATTGGCACTTCTCAGTAAAGAATTAGGTGTTGGGTTGCAGTTTGGGCACTCGGTTTTGGAAAGGTTCGTCATCACTGGTCTAAACTATCAACATATAAAATTAATTAACCCAAAAGGTAAATGGTGTCATGAGAAAGATACTTGAAGCAACACTGCAATAATATACAATAAGAGGCGACCTAAACATCATATTTACACCAAAATTGCATAAGTAAAATGTCAGCTTGGGGACGTGTCCGGATGCCATGCTGAGAGGACGCAGTAAGGGAAAGCTCCCGCTGACCCTCAACTTTATCTGCATTTTCCATACCTGCATCTCCTCAATCTGCCCCAGGCATGGGACCCAAAAGAGCCAAGTCCAGGCAGCAATCATCGGTGGCCCTGCCGATGCAGCAGAACACGTTGGAAGCCTTCCTGAGTTTGGAGAAGACGCCGGAGGAGGGGCGGGCGCCATCTTCCCCAGTGCTTAGAGATGGTGAGGAGGCTGCGCTCACACGCAGGAGGAATCTCAGGAGGCGGGCGGCGGGGATAAAGACACAGGGCTCCCAAGCCTCTGATGATGAACTGCCCGACATGAGACCCAGATCTCCCAGGGACTGTGGAGCTCCTGCTGCAGCTCCTAACACTGAGGTACTATTGGGGGAGCGGACCGGCTCCATATCTCTCCGTCCCTCCCTCCCGGGCAATGAACGCTACTGTGGCCACATCTGATATGGGGGATAACAGCTGGGGAAGCAATCGGGTTCCTCCTCACTCTCAGTGCACCAGGGGGGAATACTACTTCCATCATCCATATCAATCAGATAGCTTCTCCCCACCACATCAGCCTGGAGGGAATCTTAAAGGGATTTCCCCTCATGTTTTGTCATGCCATAATAGCCTCCCTTCCATCCAAAGATGACTTTAAGAACCTCATAAGTGAGGTAAAGGACATTTTCAGGTCAGAGATAGCCAGTGTAAGGCGTGACCTGTAGCGCTTAAATGGCAGGGTCGAGGCCTTGGAGGATGACCACGACTCCACTAGAAAACATGTAACGGAGCTGCACCAACTCATGCTCTCACAGGAAAAAGTTTGAGGACATGCAGTCCCACATGGAAGACCTGGACAATAGAGGCCGCCGATGTAATATACATGTGCAGGGAGTGTCGGAAGCCGTGGAATCTGAATCTCCGGGTTCTATCCTGCAGACCATCTTCAACGAAGTCCTGGGAGCACCCCCTCTAACTTCATTAAGCTGGACAGGGCACACAGAGCACTGCAGCCTAAGAGCATGACGACACAACCCAGGGACCCACGACTTTACTACTAAAGAGCTAATCATGTATAAGGCTAGACTGAGGAAATGCACTCCCACATACAAAGGCGTGGAGGCTCAGCTATACTCGGACCTTTCCCGCATTACCCTACAGAAGCAGAGACATCTCAGACCCCTACTAGCTGCCTTACAAGATCACCAGATACCATACCGATGGGAGTTCCCATTTGCTTTCACCGCCAGGAAAGAAGGGAAATCGGCCACTCTACGCACCCCAGCAGATGTTCCAACATTCTGTGAGGCCCTGGGTTTTTCTTGTACCAGGAGGACCCCCACCCCCAGGTGTGGTCAAAGGTGGGGAGGGGCGGTGGTGGACCGAGGGGAGGAAGACTTGGGAGGGCTGGTCAAGCCGCGTCTTCTCTCCCTCTTAGAAGTGACATCAGGCCAGATGAAAGGCATCTCAGTTTTTCCTCTTATTTTTTGATTGGCCACAGGTTTTCTACATAATTAATGGATTCACGGCCATGTGACTCGCCAAAACATCCCTAGGCGATCCTCTCCTGGGGGTGTTCATGTCCCCCTTTGGACCAGAGGGCGATGGTTGGCAGGGGCCTCAACCTGTTTTTTTTTTGTGTTTGGTTTGGTCCCTAAACCAGAGGAACTGCTTACTGGACTAGTCTCGGACTTACTGGACATTGCCCCTCCCATCGATCTTGGGGATCCTCCCGGGTTGGGGGGGTGGTTATGTCAGGTGCCCCACTATGTCAGCCCTTTCAAGGGTCTACCGGATAGGTATACGCAGAACATGCGGGGCCAACCCCCGAGTAATGTTGAATATTCCTACCACAAACCTTTTGATGTTTTTGTTTCAATTTTCTCTCAGTCTGTCCTTGTCTCCCCTTTCTCTTGATGTTCCTCCCACATGTGTCTTTCCAGATTATGCCCACTCCCTTGGCTCCTGTCAGGCTAGACTACAGATGGTCGGCTAACCCTGCTGCGTTGGTACTCATGGATCACTGCACTCACTCAGGTAATGATAGGCGAGTTTCTTAACTGCCCTTGTTACTCCTTCAAAATGGCCTGTATTATATCCCTTAATGTGAAGGGACTCAACTCCCCTCGTAAGAGGAAGTTGGTCCTCCGTGAGCACTGATCCTCTAGGGCCGATATTGCCTTTATACATGAAACCCACTTTGATTCTTTAAATTCGCCTCAAACAAATTTCCCCTTCAATACACAGTTCACTCGAATTCTAAAAGAGGGGGAGTGGCGATTTTGATAGCTTCTAATTACCCTATTCAAGTCACCACCTCTTACATAGACACCAACGGGAGATACATAATTTTGGAGGCTCATATGGGGGGGTTCCCCTTATATACTTGCCAACATATATGCCCCAAATGATGGCCAGATCAGCTTTCTGGGGAGGATCCTCTCTCTGATTGGGGCTCCCACCTGCGGCAACAATACTAGGTGGTGATTTCAACCTCCTGTTTTCGGAAGTATCTGACAGGCTCTCTGACGGGGCCACCCACACTCTAAAGATAACTTCTTCAGAGTCTCAAACATCCGGAAGCTCACTAGATCTGAAGCCCTATTTGATGCTTGGAGGGTGGGTCACCCTGGGGAGAGGGCCTTCTCTTTTTTTATTCTCGCCCCCACCAGACCCATACCAGGATCGATTACTTCTTTGTAAACTCTTCTCTGCTGAGGCATATGGGGGAGCTGGAGATGGGCCCTATCACATGGTCCGACCATGCTCCTCTGAACAGGGACTCGTTTAAGCAGCAATAACCCAATCTATGTCGGGGTCTAGCACCTCCAAGGTCCATAATCAAAGACCCCATCACCAGGGCCTCCTTACGGAGCCAGTTTATAGAATACTTCCAACTCAATGTAGATTCTGTCTCCTCAATCGCAATCCTGTGGGAGGCTCGTAAAAGCCGTGATGAGTGGCCTTTGCATTAGGGAAGGCGCTAGGGCCAGAAAATCTGCTGCAGCTCAGAGGGTCTCCCTGGTCTCTCAATTGAGACTTCAGGAGAGTGAGCTTTTCTTCTCCCCATCTGACAACTTTTCTAAGGGTGGACACAAACTTAGGGAATCCTTGAAGGACCTGGCGATGAGGGATGCAGAGAAGCTGTTGACTTTTTCTAAACAAAAATTCTACGAAAGAGGCAACAAGGCTCACACTCTCCTCGCTCGCCAACTGAAGGAGCGTACTATGACATCCTGACCCCAATCTCTTCATGATGATAAAGGGGTTACAGCGATTTTCTACAAATTTTATAATAAACTTGTCACGTCCTACTGACGGACCCTATGTGTGGACCCACTGGACCGCGTAGTGCGGATGCTGATACCGGGATGACAGAGAGGCGGACCAGTATAGTAAAGTTAACAGGTTTACTGAGCAGAACAAGGACCCACGCCCCAGGGAGGGCCACCCAGCCACAGCACCGGAACACCACCGAAGGAGGCCCCGGAGCGCTTAACCCCTATACAGGGATACTGCCGGCACCAACCTCGGAGGGGCCAATGAAGCGGACACGGGTGTTAAACCGACCCAAGGCGACGTGGAAACAACACCGCAACCGGGTATAAGATAGAACACGGGGAACTGAGAACACGGGGAATCTGGAGCAGAACTTGCGACAGCGATCTCAGCATGGAAGAGATCCGGGTAACAGGCCAGGAACACGGGAGTCAGCGAGGAGCCGGCGGGGAGGAGATCTGCAGGAAGGAACACACAGAAATTAGATATCAAGCAAGATAAGGAACAATCTAACCAGACCAGGAATAGCAAATTCACTAAATAGAAATTGCCCTGGCAAAGACTGTGTTACCACCCGGGGGTCTGCCGCTCGTGCCCCGCGGCCTGCTGCCGTTACTCCCTCGGCTCCTACCGCCCTTGTCCGGCCTCAAGGATCCCGGGTGTCGTCCGTCCGTCGACGGCTCCGGGGCGCTGGCAGCCGCCGCCCGCGGGTTGGTCGGGTAGCGTCTTCCTTACCGTATGCTCCCCGGGTACGCGCACCTGTCCCCAGCCGCAGGGGTCCAGCACCCTCTGCTTGAGCAACACTGCTCCTCTCACTTCCGGGGCCGCTGCTTGAGCTATGACAATCCATCTCCAAATTAGTATCTGCTGGAGAACTGCAGGGAGCTTGCTCCTCCCCTCAGCCAATCACCAGGTCTCTGTGTTCTGCCAATCAGGAGTACCCTGCTATGATATAAGCTTCCTGTTTTCTCTTACTCTTTGCCAGGGCAATTTCTATGTAGTGAACTTGCTAATCCTGGTCTGGTCAGGTTGTTCCTTTATTGGCTTGATATCTGATTACTCTGTGTTCCTTCCCACAGATTCCTCCCGTGCCGGCTCCTCGCTGACTCCAGTGGTCTCGGTCTGCTTCCCGGACCTCTTCCCTGCTGAAGCACTGTCTCCAGTCCTGCCCCGGATTCTCAGTGTTCCCGGTTTCCCGTGTCCTATGTTATACCCGGTTGCTGTTTTGTTACCATGTCGCCTAGGGTCGGTTTAACACTCGTGTCCGCTTCATTGGCCCCCCCCGAGGTTGGTACCGGCGGTATCCCTGTATAGGGGTTAAGAGCTCCAGGGCCTCCTTCGGTGGTTCTCCGGTGCTGCGACCTTGTGGCTCTCCCTAGGGGCGTGGGTTCTTGTTTTATTGTTGTTCTAATAAACCTGTTGACTCTACTGTACTGGTCCGCCTCTCTATCACCCGGTATCAGCATCCGCTCTACGCGGTCCAGTGGGTTCACGTGTGGGGTCCGTCAGTAGGACATGACAGATCTTGCCCTGGCCATGGACCCCGCTGATACCAGGTTTGATGCCCAAAGAGAGCTGGCCGGACTCCGCCAGAGTCATGACCAGGTCGTGGGATTTATCCAGTCTCTGGAGGCCCGCCTAGGGGCGCTCTCCACTACTGATCCCGCTCTCTCTTCTCAGATCTTGGGTCTCCACCAGGAGTTGGACCACCAGAGAGGGATACAGACTCGGATGCTATCCCATATGGCCTCCGTGGATGATCGGCTTACCAGCCTACAGAGAGCGACTGGAGGTCCAGGTTCCGTCCCCATGCTACCTGCAGGAGCCCCGGCCGGAGCGGTGTCTTCCCCACGCTTATGCCAGCCCACCAGGTATGCAGGGGATCCTAAAACATGTCGGGGGTTCATCAACCAGTGCCAACTCCACTTCCGGTTGCTACCCCACCAATTCCCGACGGATGAGGCAAGAGTGGCATTTCTAGCTTCGCATCTCGAGGGAGAAGCACTGGCGTGGTTCAACTCGGTATTGGAGAGGGAGGATCCCATCGTGTCCAACCTCCGGGCGTTCCTGGACACCTTTCGTTGGACCTTTGATGAGCCGGGACGGGTGGCCTCTGCCACCGAGGCACTCTTCAACTTACACCAAGGTAACCAGTCTGTTGGGCAGTATGCCATCCGGTTTCGTACCCTGGCTTCCGAACTCCGCTGGGCGGATGAGCCCTTAGTTGGTGTCTTCCGCCGGGGGTTGTCGAGCCGGATCAAGGACGAACTGGCGGTTCAGGACCTGCCCAGCTCCCTGGAGGAGTACATCGCCCTCGCTGTCCGAATCGACCGTCGTCTTCAGGAGCGGTCCCTGGAGAGGATGCAGGAGAAAAGACCTCTTCGCTTGGCTCCCACTTTCCAGCGACCCCTTCTTACGGTACCCACAGCGCCTCCGGCAGGTCAGGAGGCCATGCAGGTGGATCACGTCCGCTCCCGGATCCAGATGAGAGAGGAGAGGATCGCCCGGGGTCTATGCCTGTACTGCGGAGGATCTGACCACTTTCGTCGCCAATTCCCCAAGCGGCCAGAGAACCTTCGTCTTGGACAGGTAAGAGAGACTAACCTAACGAAGAACGATTCCTCTCACCCTCTCACTATTGCCATCCTGCTTAAGGTCGGAGACAAACGTCATTCGGAGGTGGCTCACCTGGATTCCAGTTCTGCAAGTAATTTCGTGCAACAAGATGCGGCGCAGCGCTACGGTATTCCTATATACCCCCTGCAGCAACCCCGTGTCATCATCTCGGTCGATGGGAGACCCTTACAGGACGCAGTGACGGGTGTCACTGGAGAGGTAGAGATACAAGTCGGAGCTCTGCACACGGAACGCCTCACTTTCTATGTCCTGCCGACCCTGTCTCCTCCGTTTATGCTCGGTCTTCCATGGCTCCGCATGCATGAACCGGTTCTGGAATGGCGAACAGGTGAGGTCCTGCGGTGGGGGCAGGCTTGTCATAGTCGTTGCCTTCTTCCCGTGTCCCCGGTTCGGTTGCCACCATCACCGGCAGCGCTACCCGGTCTGCCCTCGGCCTATTGGTCGTATGCCGACGTCTTCGACAAGAGGGAGGCCGAGACGTTACCCCCGCACAGACCTTATGACTGTCCTATAGACCTGGTGCCTGGGGCTTAACTCCCGAAAGGCCGTATCTACCCGTTAAACCCTGCCGAGACCCAGGCAATGTCTGACTACGTAAGGGACAGCCTGGCGCGGGGTTTCATCCAGAAGTCCTCCTCGCCCGCAGGGGCAGGGTTCTTCTTCGTAAAGAAGAAGGACGGCTCCTTACGACCGTGCATTGACTATCGGGGTCTCAACGCCATCACCGTGAAGAATAGATACCCGCTTCCACTCATACCGGAGCTGTTCGACCGGCTACGTGGTTCCCGGGTCTTCACGAAGCTGGACCTCCGAGGGGCATATAACCTGGTCCGGATATGAGCAGGAGACGAATGGAAGACCGCCTTCAAACCCGGGACGGGCACTACGAATATAAGGTAATGCCGTTCGGTCTCAGTAACGCCCCTGCTGTCTTCCAGGAATTCGTGAATGATGTCTTCCGGGACCTCCTGTACGTGTGTGTCGTGGTCTACCTGGATGACATTCTGGTGTTTTCTCCGGACCTTCCCACTCACAGGCGAGATGTCCGACGGGTCCTACTCCGGTTACGGGAAAACCAGTTATATGCCAAATTCGAAAAATGCTTGTTCGAACGGACATCTTTGCCCTTTCTGGGCTACGTTATCTCCGACGTCGGCCTGGAGATGGACCCGGAGAAGCTTTCCGCAATCCTCTCGTGGCCTCGACCCGTGGGACTCAAGGCCATCCAGAGGTTCCTTGGTTTCGCCAACTACTATTGGCAGTTCATCCCACATTTCTACGATGTGGTCAAGCCTCTTAGCAGGCGTCCCCTTCCGGGTCAGTGCGGTAAGGCTTGGACCCCCGAGGCCGAGACCGCCTTCATGACACTCAAGAGTGCCTTTTCCTCGGCTCCAGTTCTCCACCGGCCGGTGGCGGATAACCAGTTCTTTCTGGAGGTGGACGCATCCTCCTCCGGAGCCGGAGCCGTCCTCTCCCAGAAGTCCTCCACAGGGCGTATGGTGACATGCGGCTTTTTCTCCAAAGCCTTTTCCTCCGCAGAGCGGAACTACTCCATAGGGGATCGGGAGCTGCTGGCCGTCAAAATGGCGCTGGAGGAGTGGCGATACCTCCTGGAGGGCGCAGTACACCCCGTGGTGATCTACACCGATCACAAGAACCTGGCATACGTACAGTCGGCGCAGAGACTCAATCCCCGACAGGCTCGATGGTCACTGTTTTTCGCCCGCTTTGATTTTCAACTCCATTTTCGCCCAGCAGGCAAGAACATCAAGGCGGATGCCCTATCCCGGTCCTTCCTCGTAGAGGACCAAGAGGAGGAGCCCCGATCCATCATCGATCCATCCAACATCTGCATGGTGGCACCTCTCCGTCTGTCCCTTCCGCCTCCAGGTAAGACGCTGGTACCCGAGGCTGATCGCAGGCACGTCCTGCGCTGGGGTCATTCGTCCAGACTCGCAGGCCATGCGGGGGTAACAAAGACCCAGCTCCTGATTGAGTGGTACTACTGGTGGCCGCAGATGCGTCGGGACATCTCCGACTATGTCTCGGCCTGTCCTTCTTGCGCTCGGAACAAGACGCCCAAGCAACGGCCCGTCGGGCTCCTTCTACCCTTACCGGTGCCCTCGGAACCATGGAGGCACATCGCCATGGACTTCGTCACTGACCTTCCTGTCTCCTCCGGCAACACTGTGGTATGGGTCGTGGTTGACCGGTTCTCGAAGATGGCTCATTTCATTCCCCTGCCCGGTCTTCCATCTGCTCCCAGGTTGGCTGAACTGTTCGTGTCTCATGTTCTCCGTCTGCATGGTCTTCCCTCTGCACACCCCTGTCGGAGACAATGTTAGTTTGTCTCCAGGTTCTGGCGTTCTCTCTGCAAGAAGCTCGATGTCAACCTCGACTTCTCTTCAGCTTATCATCCACAGTCCAATGGGCAGGTCGAACGGGTAAATCAAGTGTTGTCCGGGTACCTGCGACACTTCATCAACGCCCACCATGACGACTGGTCCTCCCTGCTTCCCTGGGCCAAGTTTTCCTATAATAACCATGTTTGTGAGTCCTCCCGTAACAGCCCTTTTTTTATACTCTACAGACACCATCCTAGGGTCCCACGTCCTGTGGCGGACGCAACTCCGAATCCAGCTGCGAACACGCTGGCTCGAGACTTTACCAAGATCTGGGAGACGACCCGTTCGGCACTGGAGAGGGCTTCCCAGCGGATGAAGGGTCATGCCGACAAACGCCGTCTGGACTCTCCCCTGTTCAACCCCGGAGACAAGGTATGGCTCTCCTCCAAGTACGTATGCCTCATAACGCGGACCGAGCTTGTAGGACGGCATCTTATCGGCCCCTTTGCTGTGGTCCGGAGACTGAATGAGGTGTGCTACCAGTTACGATTGCCTCCATCACTGCGTATCCATAACTCTTTCCACCGTTCTCTCCTCAAGCCTCTGGTCCTCAACCGCTACTTCCCGGATCCGGACTCGCATCCACCACCGGTTACGGCTTCCGACGTGTTCGAGATCAGTGCTATTCTGGACATGAGGATGAGGGGTCGTTCTAAGTGGTATTTGGTCGACTGGAAGGGGTTTGGTCCCGAGGAACGGTCCTGGGTACCCGAGGCGGACATCAATGCCCCGCACCTCCTGCGCAGGTTTCTGGCCGGGTTCCGTCCGGGGGGGCGTGGAGGGGGGGTACTGTTACCACCCGGGGGTCTGCCGCCCGTGCCCCGTGGCCTGCTGACGTTACTCCCTCGGCTCCTACCGCCCCTGTCCGGCCTCAAGGACCCGGGTGTCGACCATCCGCCGACGGCTCCGGAGGGGGTTGGCAGCCGCCGCCCACGGGTCGGTCGGGTAGCGCCTTCCTTACCGTATGCTCCCCGGGTGCGCGCACCTGTCCCCAGCCGCAGGGGTCCAGCACCCTCTGCTTGAGCAACACTGCTCCTCTCACTTCCGGGGCCGCTGCTTGAGCTATGACAATCCATCTCCAAATTAGTATCTGCTGGAGAACTGCAGGGAGCTTGCTCCTCCCCTCAGCCAATCACCAGGTCTCTGTGTTCTGCCAATCAGGAGTACCCTGCTATGATATAAGCTTCCTGTTTTCTCTTACTCTTTGCCAGGGCAATTTCTATGTAGTGAACTTGCTAATCCTGGTCTGGTCAGGTTGTTCCTTTATTGGCTTGATATCTGATTACTCTGTGTTCCTTCCCACAGATTCCTCCCGTGCCGGCTCCTCGCTGACTCCAGTGGTCTCGGTCTGCTTCCCGGACCTCTTCCCTGCTGAAGCACTGTCTCCAGTCCTGCCCCGGATTCTCAGTGTTCCCGGTTTCCCGTGTCCTATGTTATACCCGGTTGCTGTTTTGTTACCATGTCGCCTAGGGTCGGTTTAACACTCGTGTCCGCTTCATTGGCCCCCCCCGAGGTTGGTACCGGCGGTATCCCTGTATAGGGGTTAAGAGCTCCAGGGCCTCCTTCGGTGGTTCTCCGGTGCTGCGACCTTGTGGCTCTCCCTAGGGGCGTGGGTTCTTGTTTTATTGTTGTTCTAATAAACCTGTTGACTCTACTGTACTGGTCCGCCTCTCTATCACCCGGTATCAGCATCCGCTCTACGTGGTCCAGTGGGTTCACGTGTGGGGTCCGTCAGTAGGACGTGACAGACTGACTGGAAACAGGAAGTTTATATCATAGCAGGGCAGTCCTGATTGGCAGGACACAGAAGCATGGTGATTGGCTGAGGGGAGGAGCATGCTCCCTGCAGTTTCTCCAGCAGAAACAGGTTTGGAGATGTTGTTTCATGTGCTCAAGCAGTAGCCCCGGAAGTGAGGAGATGAGCAGCGCTACTCAAGCAGAGGGCGCTGGAGCCCTGCGGCTGGGGACGGGTGCGCGCACCCGAGGAGCAGACGAAGCCCTGGAGGCCGCAACCCGACCGACCAATGGGCGGCGGCTGCCAGCGCCCCGGAGCCGTCGGGAGACAGACGACACCCGGGAACCTGGACACCGGGCAGGAACACGGTGGTCAGCAAGGAGCCGGCAGGGCACACGAGGAATCCGGAGCCAGGCTTGAAACAGCGATCAGCTTGGAAGAGATCCGGGAAACTGGCCAGGAACACGGCGGTCAGCAAGGAGCCGGCAGGGCAGGAATCTGTAGGAAGGAACACACAGAAATCGGGTAACAAGCCAAACAAGGAACGACCTGACCAGACCAGGCATGGCAACTCCACTGGGGGAAGTTGCCCTGGCCAAGACTGACTGGAAACAGGAAGTTTATATCACAGCAGGGCAGTCCTGATTGGCAGGACACAGAGGGATGGTGATTGGCTGAGGGGAGGAGCATGATCCCTGCAGTTCTCCAGCAGCCACCGGTCTGGAGATGGAGGTTCATGCGCTCAAGCAGTAGCCCCAGAAAGGGAGGAGGAGAGCAGCGCTATTCCAGCAGAGGGCGCTGGAACCCTGCGGCAGACCCCCGAGGGGTAACAAAACTTTATAATCTACAGACCCCAACAACTGTGGGCTCCCATGGGCCAGAGACTATCAAGGGGTTTCTTACCTCCCTAAACCTTCCCCATTTGCCGCAGGAAGCGATTGATACACTTAATGGTGCCATATTCTCAACAAATTGGAGGAGGTTTTGGAGTCTCTGCCTCAAGGGAAATCACCTGGCCCTGATGGCCTGAGTTATTCTTACTATAAGACATTCTCCAAAGTTCTCCTTCCTTATATGTCTGTTCTGTTTAACTCCTTTTTTACCCCGATCCCAACCACAATGCTCCAGTCCCATCTAATTCTGCCCCTGAAGCCACCCAGTGATGCCTTGGACTGCACAAATTGCAGGCCAATAGCTCTCCTGAAAACTCCGACTTGAAGATATTCATGAAGCTCCTGGCCTCAAGGCTTAACATTTGGCTTCCCCAGATGATACATAAAGACCAGGTGGGCTTTATCTCCTGTCGCGAGGGGGTAGATAACACCAGGAGGGTGGTGGACTTGGTGGATGTCTTGAGTCAGAGGAAATAGCAGATTCTAGTATTAGTCAAAAGCCTTCTCCGCATCAAGACTCGTCTCTTTTGGCCTTTCCTATTTGGGACTCTGCAGGTTTTTGGCATCTTGGGTGGCTTTATGCTGGCATTAAAATCCTTGTATAACAACCCCATGGCGGCCATTAAGCTCTCCCTGTCCACCTCCAGGTACTTCTCCATCTCGAATGGTACTAGACAGGGGTTTTCCCTTGTCGCCCCTCTTGTTTGCCCTTTGTATAGAGCCCCTAGCAGCATCCATTCGGCAAAATCCCGACATCTCGAGGGTTATGGTTAGGTGCAATTCCTTTAAGACTTCGTTTTTCGCGGACGATGTCCTCACGCTTACTAATCTCCATATCTCTCTACCAAACCTCATGCGCACCTTGAAGTATTATGGAGACCTTTCTGGTTACAAAGTCAATGCTAGCAAAACAGAGACTTTGCCGCTGAACATTCCCCAGAGATACTGGATCATGTACGCTTGAATTATAAATTTAGGTGGAAGTCAGATGCTGTGAGGTACCTGCGGGTCAACATAACTTTCTCTTTATAATTACCCCCCTCTTTTTAGAGACTTCAAAGCGTGTTTAAATAAATGGTCGCCTCTCTCTATTTCTTGGATGGGCCGCATGGCTGCAGTTAAGATGAGCCTACTCCCCAAACTGATATATTTTTTTTAGAGACTCTCCCCGTTAAAGTTCCAGTTGCTGAATTGAGGTCTCTTCAGGCAGCCGTGATGAGGTTCATTTGGCGCAACAAACATCACAGAGTGGCTACGGGGACCCTGATGACCCATAAGACAAGAGGGGGCCTATCTGTCCCGGATGTGTTGAAATATTACTGGGCCAGCCACTTGAGGAGAATCCCTTGCTAGGCATCCCTTTGGGCTTACAGCAAGTGGGCGGAAGTGGAGAAATTATGGATTGCCCCGATACATGCCAACTCCCTCCTGTGGCTGCCTGCCCAGTGCGATGTCTCCCCCCCCCCCTTTTGGGCCCCATGCCGTTTACAAGAGACTTATGGATTTCCTGCATAAGGAGGTTCATTCTTACATTGCCTTGTTCTCCCTTGGTGTCCTTCCTTTACTTGGAAGTAGCGGTTGGTAGTCTAGAATCTGGAATGGTTCATCCCTGGCTCAAAGCAGGTCTGTTTAGATTTGCGGACATTATAGACGGGAACACCATGCAGATTCACACTTTTGATTATCTCAAACAACATTTCTCCCTCTCTAACCGGGAATTTTACCAATATTTACAAATTAGAGATCTTGCTAGCTCCCTGTTTGGTAGAGCGGGAGCATCTATTCCCATGGTTTTTGAGAGGCTTTGCAGGAGGGGTACAGACACCAAGGGCCTGATCTCCGAAATCTACAGCTTGATTTCTGGGCCACAGGATAAGTCTCATAGATTACTTCCATATATGCACAGGTGGGAGTCTTCATTAGGAAGATGGGTCTCCACTAGGGAGTGGTCTGTCATATGGAGGAATGCCTCCAACTCTTCAGTGTGTATCCTTTAAAATTTTGTAGATGTTTTCCTTGTAAAGTTCTGGTACCATACACCGGAGTTTCTTCATGGGCTGAATCCTTTCATCCTTGCTACCTGTTGGAGGTGTGGAGGGGGTATGGGGTCGCTACTTCACCTATTTTGGTCCTGCCCAAAAATCCTTCCTTTTTAGGTACAAGTAAGAGCCCTAATCAACAAAGTGCTATATGCGGATGTCGAGCTGGACCCTGTAGTGGACTCTAGAGCACGAGGAATGGGTAAACTACCCTCCAAATTAATGTCTCATATCCTTACTGCGGCTAGGTGCTTAATTGCAACAATGCTGGAAGCAGACAAGAGCCCCGTCGCTCCGAAGCCTCACGAGTAGGATCCTGGACGTCAGACATATGGAACACCTA
Source organism: Allobates femoralis (assembly GCA_033576535.1). Lineage (NCBI taxonomy): Eukaryota > Metazoa > Chordata > Amphibia > Anura > Aromobatidae > Allobates > Allobates femoralis. Next base: position 478,993,366 of record JARQOC010000001.1, on the reverse strand, counting down.
ACAGCCTTGCTGAATGACTCAGTAAAACACTTCACGGCGGTCTGGTCCCCGTGGGAATACTATGCAGCGGGTGACAATTTATAAGGCCCAGGTAACTAGGACCCGCCACCTTACTTCTGCAAATTATACTCCCCCCTCCCTCCCTGTTCCGCCTTCCCTTCCTCCCAATATCTGTCCGTCTTGTCTTTGTTCCCTCTTATAAGCTTATATAGTTATGTTAGGTGTGTTTTTATTTATTTTTTATTTGTTCTCCATTGCTTGTATAATATTTGTTTCAGTTAACTGTTATATTCATTGATCTGTGCTACCTTGCTTTTTCAGTAGACAACCTCGTTGACCGAACAAGGAGTTGGGGACGTCTATCGCCCCATTCTCCTCTTACTCGGTTATCGCACCATACAGGACGCGTATTCTTTAAATTTTTTGCAGTAGCTTATTAACAGGACTTTTGTGGATATAGAGAGAGGGGGAGCGCACTAAGGCGGTAAATGAGGGACACCAGCGTGTTATTAACAAAGGTAATCCACTCACCTGGTATGGTTGTGAGAGTCACAACCACCTGTAGAAGTTTTGGCCGCTGCAGATCCCGGGATTCAAATACATACAGTATAGGAGAAAAAGAGCCGGGGTTTGTCCGTGCTAGACCACAGGGAAAACCGAGGATGCAAGCAAACCTTTATTTACACTCAAGCCAACGCGTTTCGTGGCCACCTGGCCACTTCATCAGCGGCAGAAATGTCTGCCCTGATGAAGTGGCCAGGTGGCCACAAAACGTGTTGGCTTGAGTGTAAATAAAGGTTTGCTTGCATCCTCGGTTTTCCCTGTGGTCTAGCGCGGACAAACCCCGGCTCTTTTTCTCCTATACTGTTAATAAGCTACGGCGCACTTGTTGGTACTATTGGTATTATAATATGTTCAATAAAAATTTATGGTTAAAAAAAAAATGTCAGCTCAATACACAAAAAACAAGCCCTCACACAGCTCAATCGACCAAAAATTGAAAACTCTCTAAAATTGGTGACAAACGCAAATTAATTTTTTTTTTTTACAATTTACAAGAATGTTCACCATTTAAAAAAAAGCATGCATATTTGGTATCTGAGTAATCATATTGACCTGCAGAATTATATTGCCTGATAATTTTTGTCGTAAAACTGCTGCTGTAAATAAAAATCCCCAGAAAACATTGCACTTTTTTCGCAATTTTGCCACACTTGAAGTTTTTTTCCAACTTTCCAATGCTCCACATGATAACATAAATGGTGTCATTCAAAAGTAAAACTCATCCCAAAACAAACAAGCTCCATGTGGCTATGCTGATGGAGAAATAAAAAAGCTATCAATTTTCTTCCCTTTTTTTCAAGATTCATAATTAAAAAATGTAAATTGTCCTTGGCAGGAAGAGGTTAAAGGGGTTGTCGGGGCTTTTGCTATATTTCATATGTGTATCTAGACTGCAAAATGTTGACAATCTGCAATATACTGTACATGTCCACATTTTGCAGGGTTACCTAGATAATACATATTTGCGAGCACAGAGGAGCGATATAGAGAGGACCGCTCCAACGGCTCTGTGCTCTATTATACATTATACTGGAGGTCTGGAGAGATCGGGCGCCGCTCCACACAGCAGAGATCCGGCTGCGGACCCTGGCTGCACAGAACAGGGACCAGGGCGGAGAGCCTCATCTCCAATGTACAAAGGGTGAGCGGCACACACATGCAGCGGGTCCCCTGCTGCTCTGACACAGTTTGCCGGAATCGCTTTCACAGCAGAGGATTCAGCACATTGCAAAACGGCGGTCCCCAGTGCACTGATACAGAGAGGGTGGATGGTGACATTAGGGGCTGGGGCGGCCAGTAGGAGCCTTGGGGGTGGCATTCAATAGTGTACAGTGGGGAGGGGGTGGCCAGTAGGAGCCCTGAGTTGTGGCCGGCCATAGTGAGTGAGGGGGAGGGGGCAGGTCTGTAACGTTCTGGGCATGGCTGGCCATACTGGGAATAGGGGACTGGGATGAAACTGCCAGTTCTCATTTCCATGCTGATCACGGCCGCCAGAGGACTGGCAGGCTCTGCCGCTTTAAATCTCCTGCGACTGCTGCTGCTGCACTGTGATGAGGTCATGTGACCTCATTACACACTGAACGGAGCTACCGGCAGGAGCGGTGAGGCAGGGGGGCTGCAGCTCTTGGAGAGGGGGAGGGAGTGTATGTGTATGTGTGTTTGTGTGTCACTGTGCGTGTGTCTGACTGTGTGTGACTGTGTACTGAGACTTGTAGTTCTACAGCCAATAGACCACCTACAACACCCTATGGTATAGGGTGTTGCAGGTGGTCTATTGGCTGTAGAACTACAAGTCTCAGCATAGGGACTTGTCAGTGCTTTGTGCCTGAAGAACCACAAAGATCAGCATAGGCCCTATGCTGATCTTTTTGGTTCTTCAGGCACAAAGCACTGACAAGTCTCAATGCTGAGATTTGTGGTTCTACAGCCAATAGGCACAGATCTCTAAAGTCCCTATGCTGAGACTTGTAGTTCTATAGCTAATAGGCACAGATCACTTACAAGTCACTATGCTGAGACTTGTAGTGCTTTAGGCAATTGAAATAGCCTGCTGATAAGCCATTGTTGGGACTTGAAGTTCTAAAATTGTATTCTGCCTGAGATGAACAATGCATTTAATGACTTTCCATATTATGCATGGTACAATTAGGATCTGGCCATCAGTCAATGCACAGTGCTCGCACACCCACCCTGTGCCACTCCCTTATCTAACTGGATCCAAGGGGAGAACATCTCCTGTGACACTGCATTATGTTCTCCGGAGGGCTGTGACGCTGCATTATATTATCTGGAGGGCTATGAGGCGGAATTATAATGCAGAATCATAGCCCTCCAGATAATATATTATATAATTCCGCCTCATAGCCCTCCAGATAATAGAATGCAGCATCACAGCCCTTCATAATATAATGCAGCGTCACAGCTATCCAGATAATATAATGCAGCGTCACAGCCCCTCATATAATATAATACAGCGTCATAGCCCTCCAGATAATAGAATGCAGCATCACAGCCCTCCAGAGAACATAATGCAGTGTCACAGGAGATGTTCTCCCCTTGGATCCAGTTAGATAAGGGAGTGGCACATGGTGGGTGTGCGAGCACTGTGCATTATGTTCTCTGGAGGGCTGTGACGCTGCATTATATTATCTGGATGGCTGTGACGCTGCATTATATTATGAAGGGCTGTGATGCTGCATTCTATTATCTGGAGGGCTATGAAGCGGAATTATATAATATAATGCAGAATCATAGCCCTCCAGATAATATAATTCTGCCTCATAGCCATCCAGATAATAGAATGCAGCATCACAGCCCTTCATAATATAATGCAGAATTATAGCTCTCCAGATAATATGACAGGTTATGAGGCTGCACTATAATATATGGAGGACTATGAGGCTGCATTATACTATAATGGAGGACCATATATACCAGGATAAGAGCATATTCCAGAAGGACCATATATAGTAGAATGAGGGACATTGAGACATAATGAAGTGGAGAGAGGTCAATTTGTGAGTCTTTATAGGATTTAGAACATTACATGGGTCCTGTACATCTGACCAATGTGGGCGCCCAGGAGAAGGGGGAGTCCAGGTCCAAATTTCGCATCGGGGCTCTTCGGACTCTAGTAACGCCACTGCCGACAGTGGTTCTGGAGCTACAGTCAAGTACCAGTGACCAGTTGGGCAGCATGGTGGCTCAAGTGGTTAGCACTAGAGATGAGCGAGTATGCTTGTCACTACTCGGTACTCGCACAAATATCATGGTACTTGGGGTACTCGGCGAGTACCAAGTAATCTCGCGATACCCTTGCTATGCTCGGGGTCCACCTCCCTGCATGTTGGCGCTCTTTTCAGAGCCAGCCCGCATGCAGGGATTGGCTGACAGACACTGTAATGCTACAGCCATGTTGGTTGTGGCATTACAGTGATTGGCTGGCCGCACAGTGTCATCAGGTCTTTATAAGACCTGACCGCGCTGTGCTCGTCACTCTGCGCCATTAGACAGTCAGTGTAGGGAGAGCTGCTGCTGATTGAGGGACAGATTTGTGGCCTTTCAGCTAGTGTAGGTACAGGGCTGCCAGTCTAATTACCACAATAGTCCTTCTGAGGACTAACAGAGCTGTATACAGGCAGGCAGGGAGGCAGGGTATCTACCAAACTTCGCTGTGCCAGTATACCAGCCTGCATCGCATCTGGGGCTGGTTTCCAGGCTCATCTATCCCAAAAACCAAGCTTTTAGGGATTTATTTAGCTCACTATAGGCAGGAGTAGGTTTTAGCTCAAATTAGGGTACACCAAAAGCCTTGTGCTAAAAACCAACTCTTGTCTGCACTAATTTATCATCCAATTGCTGCTACTGTCTGTTGCAGCGTAAATTAGGATACGCCAAAAGACTCGCTATTGTAGTCAACATTTGTGTCTGACTAGTCCACCTGCAGGGCTTTAATTTCAAAACTTAGGGTCGTGCTAAAAACCTACTCTTGTCTGCACTAATTTAGCTGTATACAGTCAGCACCACATTGAAAATGCGCAAGTCCGGTGGCAAGGGACAAGGAACTGGACGTGATGGTGGTGCAGGCAGAGGGCGAGCCCGTGTGCAAGCTCGAATTGCGCCACGACAAATGCCCACATCATCTCGCTCGACTTTCTTGTCCCAATTTCTAGGTGAACGCAGCAGTACTCCACTATTAAACCAAGACCAGTGTCAACAGGTTGACTGGAAGCATTATCCGCTATCCAACTAACAGTTTGGCTCCACCACAAATACCCTGTCTTCCACACGGTCAAGTGTCAGAAGCCGTGAGACTGGACTGCACATTCCACACCCTGATCCTCCTTCCTCCCCCCATGCCGAGTGCCCGAACCCGGACATAACTGATCCCACACTTGGACACTCTGAAGAGCTGTTCACTTATTTTCATAGATTCTGGCCTCTCGCCAGCTTCAGCTGAAGTGGGTCTTGAGGAGATCGTATGTACCGATGTCCAAATATTTGAGCAGCCACGGTCTCACGAAGGCAACGGTGGGAACGTGTCTCAACAAGAGGTGGATGATGATGAGACACAATTGCCACAAAGTCAGGAGGAGGACCAGGGTGTGGAAGTGGAAGACGACGTGGTGGATGATCCAGTAACTGACCCAACCTGGCAGGAGGACATGCAGAGCAAGGACAGCAGTGCACAGGGGGAGTTAGGCGTAGCATCACAACAGGCCGGAAGAAGCAGGGTGGTGTCCGCAGGCAGAAGGCAGGCAACCGTTCCCTGGAACAACAACATGAGTGATGTTGCCAGTACAACTGCTAGGTCATCCCGAGTCTGGCTGTTTTTTAAGGTGTCTGCAGATAATTCGAAAAAGGCCATTTGCAACACCTGCCATGCCAGCATCAGCAGGGGTACCAAAACTAGCAGCCTGACCACCACCAGCATGATCAGGCACATGTCAGCAAAGCACCCAACTTTGTGGGATGTACAGCAGAGTACAGGAGCATTGTCTGCGGGTGACACAGCTGCGTCTTCCACTGTTGTGCGTGCAAGCCAATCCCCTGTCCATACTGCAGGCGAAGATGCCTCCTGTCCTTCACCTGTACTTGCACAAGCAGAAGTAGCATCATCATCAGCCACGTCCTTGTCCCAGTGCAGCGTTCAGTTATCCATACACCAATCTTTGGAACGCACTCGCAAATACGCTGCCAACGCCCCACATGCCACAGTTCTAAATGCAAACATTTCGTGACTGCTTGCGCTGGAAATGTTGCCTTTTAGGCTGGTGGAGCCGGAAGCATTCCGCAACCTGATGGCAGCGGCTGTCCCACGTTACTCGGTCCCTAGCCGACACTATTTTTCCCGGTGTGCCGTCCCTGCATTACATAAGCACGTGTCCCAAAACATCATACATGCCCTTAACAACGCAGTTTCAGGCAAAGTTCACCCAACCACGGACACGTGGACAAGTGCTTGCGGGCAGAGCCGGTACATCTCTCTGACGCCACACTGGGTTAATATTGTGGAAGCTGTCTGACCTTGGGACGGAACACGTCCTTCCGACATCGAGGATTGCAGGCCCTAACTCAGTCAGGGTTTCACCCACAGTGCACAGCTCTGGCACGTCATGCTCCTCAGCCTCCTCCTCTTCCTCCACTTCACCCTCCACAACAGTCCCAAGCTGAAAGCACTGCAGCACTGCCTCGGCTAAGCGGCAACAGGCTGTGCTGAAGCTAAAATGCGTAGGTGACAAACCCCACAATGCTGAAGAGTTGTGGACAGCTCTGAAACAGCAGGCAGATCACTGGCTCACACCGCTGAACCTACAGCCAGGCATGGTCGTGTGTGACAATGGCCGGAACCTTGTGGCGGCTCTGAGGCGAGGCAAGCTGACACATGTTCCATGCGTGGCCCATGTGCTCAACCTCGTGGTTCAGCGCTTTATTAAATCCTACAAGGAGCTCTCTGATCTGCTCGTCAAAGTATGCCGCCTGTGTGCCCATTTCAGAAAGTCACCTACTGCTTCTGCCGGCCTTGCCGGCTTTCAGCGGCGTTTGCATCTTCCGGCTCACAGACTGGTGTGTGATGTCCCCATGCGTTGGATTTCCACAATGCACATGTTGGTCAGGATTTGTGAGCAGAAGAGGGCAGTTGTTGAGTACCAGCATCAACTAGGCCGTCGGTATACGGTTCAAACTCCACACATAAGACCTCAGGAGTGGACATGGATGTCCGACATATGTACCGTCCTCCAAAACTTTGAGGACTGCACCAACATGGGATGTTATCGCCGCTCACCGCTTCTCTGTCTTCTAAAACGCTCTCTGCTCAAAATCAAAGACGATGCATTGCAGGCGGAGCAGGATGAGTTGCAGCAAGAAACCGTACTGGGTGATTACACACAGCCCAGCCTCATCTCATCCCAACGTGCTTTGGAGGACTATGACGAGGAGGAGGATGAAGAAATGGAGCTACTTTCATTCGGTATTGACGGTAATACATGCACAACCGTCAGACCGTCGGTTGAGAGTGGATGGCCAGAGGACAGGGGAGAGGAGGAGGAGGAGGAGGTCAGCATGGCCAGTCATGCTGTTGGTGAGGACCCAGAAGTCTTGACTGTTATAAAGTCAGCCATGTGCGCTAGACTGTTGTTACGCTGATTGTGTCGTGACCCTCGTGTTATCAAGATCTTGACGGACACTCATTACTGGTTGGTGACACTTTTAGACCCATGCTACAAAGAGAACTTTATTTCTCTTATTCCCGAAGTGGAGAGGTCTGCAAAAATGCTGCAGTACCAGAAGGCCCTAGTGGCGGAATTATTAAAAAAATTCCCTTCTGAAAACGCTAGCGGCAGAGGTCACAATTCAGTGGACAACCAAGGTGTCCGGCAGAGAGAGGCACAAGTCCATCTACCAGCAGAGGTAGGGGAACACTCTCAAAGATCCGGGACACTTTTCTCAGCACCTCCCGTACCACAGGCCCTGAGGTGCGGGGTAGTGTCACAAGGAATGCAAAGTTTGCAAAGATGCTGAGGGAGTACCTTGCTGATCATACTAAAGTGCTCCTAGACTCCTCTGTGCCTTATAATTATTGGGTATCCAAGCTGGACACGTGGCAGGAATTGGTTCTCTACTAGTGATGAGCGAGTACTAAAATGCTCGGGTGCTCGAAGCTCGGGCCGAGCATCCCGAGATACTCGTGTACTCGGCCCGAGTAACGAGCCCAATGTTATCCTATGGGAGACACGAGTATTTTTATGAAATGACTGCCGGCTGCATGGAAAAACCCTAAAAATGTCACAAAAGTCTCAGAAGAGTGCTGAAATGACATGGCAACAGCATGGGGAAGACCCCTGGAAGCATTTCTCACTCAAAAGTCACAGCTGTGAACAATGTTGTCCGAGTTTCACGCCAATTTTACGGAGTGTCCAGAAAACCTTCCAAAATGACACAAAAATGAATATTTAGGTTGGAAATGTTAAGGGCACATACCCAATAGTGAGATACAGCTGGTGTATGTCACTTTTTGTGATTACATGAAAGATTTTACGTGAAAACATTGTGCGACACTCCGATGACCCTGACAAGAGACGTACATGAAGCCCTGTCTAGAAATAAAGTGCCCATTTTGAGGAACTGGGTCTATTGTAGTATCTTCCTTTGCAAGGGCAGTCCAAAATTGGGAGGTTCACCAATGCCCCTGGATACAGACATGCAGGATGGCCTGTAAACAAGAACTGGGTGTATTTTAGTATAGCCCTTTGGTCAGGGCAGCCAAAAATTGGGAGGTTCAACATTGACCCATGCTTACAGACATGTAGTAGGGCCTGTAACCCTCAAGTGGGTGTATTATAGTATAGCCCTTTGGTCAGGGCAGCCAAAAATTGGGAGGTTCAACAATGACCCATGCATACAGACATGTAGTAGGGCCTGTAACCCTCAAGTGGGTGTATTGTAGTATAGCCCTTTTGTCAGGGCAGCCAAAAATTGGGAGGTTCAACATTGACCCATGCTTACAGACATGTAGTAGGGCCTGTAACCCTCAAGTGGGTGTATTATAGTATAGCCCTTTGGTCAGGGCAGCCAAAAATTGGGAGGCTCCTCTTTGTCCCTGGATAGAGACGTGCAGGAGGGCCTGTAACCCTCAAGTGGGTGTATTGTAGTATAGCCCTTTGGTCAGGGCAGCCAAAAATTAGGAGGCTCCTCTTTGTCCCTGGATAGAGACGTGTAGGAGTGCCTAAAAACATTTTTCCCATTGAAAAGGAGCGGGTCTCCTGTCGTTGTTATGCCCATTCTAACAGAATGGGCTAAAAAATTTACCACTGCGGGTATACCTCTAATAAGAACCTAAATATTCTAACTGTCATCATGGTGTCACATGAGGAGAAGAAGGAGCAGTCCATCGATTAGCCAAAGTCCAGAAGTGTGTACCCATGGGTGAGTGGAGGTACATGTCAAATGCAAAAAACAAAATTAAATTCAGTTGTCATTTGCTGGTGGTGTGGTGAAGTCTGGCCCAATCCAACCCTTGCTCATCTTGATCAGAGTGAGCCTGTCCGCATTTTCAGTTGACAGGCGGGTGCGTTTATCAGTGATGATTCCACCTGCAGCACTGAAAACACGCTCTGATAAAACGCTAGCGGCAGGGCAGGCCAGGACTTCCAAGGCATAGAGAGCCAATTCATGCCACGTGTCGAGCTTGGAGACCCAATAATTGAAAGGCACCGAGGAATCTCGCAGTACAGTTGTTCGATCTGCAAGGTACTCCTTCAGCATCTGCCCGAACTTAGCATTTCTGGTGGCACTACCCCGCACCTCAGGGGCTGTGGTATGTGAGGGGCTGAGAAAACTGTCCCACATCGTAAAGACAGTTCCCCTGCCTCTGCCGGATTGGACTTGTGCCCCTCTCGGCCGTACGCCTTGGTTGTCCATCGAATCCTGACCTATGCCGCTAGCGTTTTGTGAGGGGAATGATTTCACAACTTCCGTGACTATGGCCCTGTGGAACTGCAGCATTTTGGCTGACCTCTCCGCCTCAGGAATGAGAGACATAAAGTTCTCCTTGTAGCATGGGTCTAAGAGTGTTGCCAACCAGTACTGATTGTCGGCCAAGATGTTCTGAACGCGAGGGTCACGAGACAGGCAGCTTACCATAAAGTCAGCCATGTGCGCCAGACTCTTAACAGCCATCACTTCAGTATCCAGACCAACACGATGACTGAACATGCTGTCCTCCTCCTCCTCCTCCTGATCCTCCTCCTCATCTCCCCTGTCCTCTGGCCAGCCACGCTGAATCGAGGGTATGACTGGTGTGCATGTCATATCCCCAATTTGGCCTGAGAGTTGCTCCATGTCTTCATCCTCCTCCTCGTCATAGTCCTCCACTACACGTTGTGATGACATGAGGCTGGGCTGTGTGTTTTCACCCACACCCACTACAGTTTCTTGCTCTAAGTCATCGCGCTCGGCCTGCAATGCATCCTCTTTTATTTTCAGCAGAGACCGTTTTAGAAGGCAGAGTAGTGGTATGGTGACGCTAATAATGGCGTCATCGCCGCTCACCATCTTGGTGGAGTCCTCAAAGTTTTGGAGGACGGTGCATAGGTCCGACATCCATCTCCACTCCTCAGGTGTTATGTGTGGAGTTTGACCCATTTCCCGACGGCTTAGGTGATGCAGGTAGTCCACAACTGCCCTCTTCTGCTCACATATCCTGACCAACATGTGCAGCGTTGAATTCCAACGCGTGGGGACATCACACACCAGTCTGTGGGCCGGAAGACGCAAACGGCGCTGAAAGCTGGCAAGGCCGGCTGAAGCAGCAGGTGACTTGCGAAAATGTGCAGACAGACGCCGAACTTTTACCAGCAGGTCAGACACCTCCGGGTATGACTTCACAAATCTCTGAACCACCAGGTTGAGCACATGGGCCACGCATGGAACATGCGTCAGCTGCCCTCGTCTCAAAGCTGCCACCAGGTTCCGGCCATTGTCACACACGACCTTTCCTGGCTTTAGGTTCAGAGGTGTGAGCCAGTGATCTGCCTGTTGTTACAGAGCTGTCCACACCTCTTCTGCATTGTGGGGTTTGTCACCTATGCAGACTAGCTTCAGCACAGCCTGTTGCCGCTTTGCAGAGGCAGTGCTGCAGTGCTTCCAGCTTGGGACAGGTGTGGAGGGTACAGTGGATGAGGATGCGCAGGAGGAGGAGGCTGAAGAGCATGACATTCCGGAGCTGTAGAGTGTCGGTGAAACCCTGACAGAGGTAGGGCCTGCTATCCTTGGTGTGGGAAGGACGTGTTCCGTCCCTCGCTCAGACTGGGTCCCAGCCTCCACAATATTAATCCAGTGTGCCGTCAAGGATATGTAGCGGCCTTGCCCACAAGCACTTGTCCACGTGTCTGTGGTTAGGTGGACTTTGGCTGAAACTGCATTGTTCAGGGCACGTGTGATGCTGTTGGACACGTGGTTATGTAATGCGGGGACGGCACATCTGGAGAAATAGTGTCGGCTGGGGACCGAGTAACGTGGGACAGCAGCCGCCATCAGGTCGCGGAATGCGTCCGTCTCCACCAGACGGAAAGGCAACATTTCTAGCGCTATGAGTCGCGAAATGTGAGCATTCAGGACTGGGGCATTGGCAGCGTATTTGCGCCTGCGTTCAAATGTTTGCTGAATGGATAATTGAACGCTGCGCTGGGACAAGGACGTGCTTGATGGTGGTGGAATTTGTGTGTCGGCAACTTCAGGTGCAGGAACGGAGGCTTGTTCGCGTCCAGCATGGACAGGGGATTGGCTTGCATGCACAACAGGCGAAGACGTAGCAGTGACATCAGCACGCACCGCTCCTCGACTCTGTGGTACTTCCCACAAAGTCGGGTGCTTGGCTGACATGTGCCTGATCATGCTGGTGGTGGTCAGGCTGCTAGTTTTCGTACCCCTGCTGATGCTGGCATGGCAGGTGTGGCAAATGGCCTTTTTAGAGTCTTCTGGAGCCAACTTAAAAAACTCCCAGACTCGGGAAGACCGAACATTTGCACAGGCACCTTGAGTCGTGTTGTTGTTCCGCGGAACGGTTGCCTGCCTTCTGCCTGCGGACGCAACCCTGCTTCGTACTGGCTGTTGGGATGCTAGGCCTCCCTCCCCCTGTGCACTGCTGTCCTCGCTCTGCATATCCTCCTGCCATGTAGGGTCAGCTACTGGATCATCCACAACGTCGTCTTCCTCTTCCGCACCCTGATCCTCCTCCTGACTTCCTGGCAATTGTGTCTCATCATCGTCCACCCTTGTTGAGACACTTTGACAACGTTCCGTTCGTCATAACGCGGCTGCTCAAATATTTGGGCATCTGTACATACCATCTCCTCATGAGCCACTTCAAGAGGAGGTGGCGACAGGCCAGATTCTGCGAATGGATACGTGAACAGCTCTTCCGAGTGTCCTAGTGTGGGATCAGTAATGTCCGTGGACGTGTACTCGGCCAGGTGGTAGGAAGGAGGATCAGGTTGGGAAATGTGCGGTGCAGTATCACGGCTACTGACAGTTGACCGTGCGGAAGACAGGGTGTTTGTGGAGGTGCCCATCTGACTTGAATATAGGATATGGGTGTCACAACTGTGTGGGATCAACCAGTCACACGTAAACTAAGTGAACAAATTGTGAAAGGGCGTGTGTAAATCTGGGATCACCATGCTCAAACAAATTATGAAAAATCAAGCTTTATTAGAAATGGATAGGAACAGACAATTAAAAACAATTAAAAAGTGTACAACACTGGTACTGTAACATGGCCGCAGCAGAGCAAAATACAGATGTCTCCACAAGTACAAATATGGCCTCACAATGTATACATAGTAACACCATGCACATTTAAACAGAATCCAGCATAATCTCCCCTGTATACTAAAACACCAGACCACTATTACAAGACAGGCACTGATAGTAAAAAGTTGTGTACTGTTGGTAACACAACTTCTAGATAGATCAGCAATTAGTCATGCTATGATACAAAGTGCAAGTGAGCTGGTGTAAGATTTTGTAAGATTCCAATAAACCACCTCGGAATCTGAAAGGGAGAGAACACCTAATGAGAGGTCAAGTAAAACAGAGGCATGAGGAAAACTCCTCTATGTAATAATACCTGTGCCGGCTGCGGACCAACAGGACCCAGACACCCTACGCGTGTCGCCGCTGCTCAGAACGGCTTCATCATGGGGCTGAGAGCAAGGTCCGTGTCCGAGGACGGAGCTTTTTGTAGTCCGGTATCAATTTCTCAATTAACGGCGTGTGTGCGCCGGGCTATCGTCGACAGGGAGTGACGTGGTAGCGTGAAGCTGCGTCTAGAGGATTTGTTGCACTCAGGTTGCGAGGCAACATATGCGTATTAAGATCGCGTGCTACGTCACTTGGTAGACACGCCTATCAGTAAGGGGGAAGTTATGCAGAGACTCGCAGAAGCGACTCTCATATTATGACCGGCCGGTCTGTGAGCGCGTGCGCATGACATAGCACAGCGCGATTTTAAAGAAAGAGACATATAGGAAGGATAGAATATAAAGGGGAATTTTTTAAGAACTGATTGATTAACATAGTATATGATGTTTCTGATCAGGAAGATATAGTGGCAGGCAAGTTAGCAAACAAATTTAATTTAGTGTGGGCGAATTTAGGAATGTTTAATTCGATATAAAATGATGAATTTAGGGATATTAAAGAAGTGTTACAAGCTAAAGAAACAGTTTGGAGTGTTGGATGTACACCGTGCGGAAGACAGGGTGTTTGTGGAGGTGCCCATCTGACTTGAAGCATTATCCGCTATCCAAGTAACAACCTGTTGACACTGGTCTTGGTTCAACAGTGGTGTACTGCTGCGGGCCCCAAGAATTTGGGACAGGACGTGCGAGCGAGGAGATGTGGCCCTTTGTTGTTGCGAAATTAGTGCTTGCACACGACCTCGGCCTCTGCCTGCACCACCATCACGTCCACTTCCTTGTTCCTTGCCAACGCCCTTGCCAACGCCTTTGCGCATTTTGCCTGTATAGAGCGACAACTGTCTGGTGACTGTGGAGGTCACAGGAGATTAGGATTTTAGTTCCCTAACCTGTATAAAGGTATGACGTACAACAGTGTGGTGACTGTTGAGATGACAATAGTTAGGATTTTAGTTCCCTAACCTGAATAAAGGTATGACGTACAACAGTGTGGTGACTGTTGAGATGACAAGAGTTAGGATTTTAGTTCCCTAACCTGTATTAAGGTAGTACGTACAAGAGTGTGGTGACTCTAATGGTCACAGAAAAGCTTGGATTCCAATCTGTATCACCCTGCCTATATCCTCCTAGATTAGTCCTGAGAAGGACTGTTCTGGTCACTGGAAAACTTGGACTCCGATCTGGATCACCCTGCCTATATCCTCCTAGATTAGTCCTGAGAAGGACTGTTGTGGTCAGCAGCAGTTTGCAGCCCTGCTCCGGATCTACCTATGAGGGCCGCAAATCTGTCCCTAATCAGCAGCAGACACTCTCCCTACACTCACTGTCTGGAAGGCTGTGTGCCGAGCACAGCGCGCCAGGAGTTATAAAGGCTCGGTCACGCTGTGCAGGGCGGCCAATCACTGCTATGCCACAACTAACAGGGCTGTGGCATTGCAGTGGTCTGCCAGCCAATCCCTGCACGTGGGCTGGCTCTCAAAAGAGCGCCAACATGGAGAGATGACGACCACGAGCACAGCACGTGTATCGCGAGATTACTCGGTGCTCGGCGAGTCGCCCGAGTACAGTAATACTCGTGCGAGTACCGAGTAGTGGCGAGCATGCTCGCTCATCACTATTCTCTACGTCTTGGAAGTCCTGGCCTGCCCTGCCACTAGCGTTTTGTCAGAGCGTGTTTTTAGTGCCGCAGGTGGAATTATTGCAGATAAACGCACCCGCCTGTCAACTTAAATTGCTGACAGGCTGACTTTGATCAAGATGAACAAGGGTTGGATTGGGCCTGACTTCACCACACCACCACCAAATGATAGCGGAATTTAAATTTTGTGCCGGTAGATTCCCATGCACCTCCGCACACCCACACATCGGTACAGACTTCATGTGTTTGGCTACTTGCTGTACTACTCCTCCTTCTCCTCATCCGCCACCATCATATAATCAGTGTGACCGTGGTTCATGATGCCACAAAACCATAATTTTTGGACATCATATTTATGATGATGAAGCACCTAACCGTTCTAAAGTTAGGCATTAGTTTCATCTATACCCCACAGGGGTAAATGTTTTAGTCCATGCTTCCAGAATGGGCATTAGAAGTACAGGAGACCTGCTCCATTGTAATGGGAACAATTTTTAGAGGCTCTCCTCCATGTTTCTTCCCAGGGGCATCACAATGCCTCCCAATTTTTGGCTTCCCTGACTAGGGAAATAGTACAGCAGACTCACTTGCTTCAAATGGGCACATTATTGAAAAAGGCTCTCATGGACGTCTCTATCCAGGGGCATTGAAGTGCTACACAATTTTTGGCTTCCCTGAATAGGGAGATAGTACAGCAGATACACTTGCTTACAATGGGCACATTTTTAGTATTGCCCTAGGCAGGGAAGCCAAAGGTTTGGAGGCACCAAGATGCCACTGCATAGAGGCGTGCATGAGGGCCTTTTAAAAAAAAGACACACTTGCTTACAATGGGCACATTTTTTGAAAAAGCCCTCATGGACGCCTCTATCCAGGGGAATATTGGTGTCTCCCAATTTTTGGCTTCCCTGCCCTAGGGCAATGCTACAAAACACACACTTCCTTATAATGGGCACATTATTTAAAGAGGCCTTCATTTAGGTCTCTTCCCAGGGGCATGGGAGTGCCACACAATTTTAAAAAGAAAAATCTTTCATATAATCCAAAAAACTACCGTGTTTCCCCGAAAGTAAGACAGGGTCTTACATTCTTTTGTGGCCAAAAGTGGCCCCCTGTCTTACTTTCGGGGGGGGCCTTACATTGGAGGCCCCACCATCCATCCATCCACACATTCCCACACATACAGACAGACACATGCATACACATATATACACACCATACACACCACACACACCACACACACCACACACACACATAGCACCTCTTCTTACCGGGTCCGGTGTGGGGTCCCCGATGGTCCTGTGCCGTCCTCTGTGCTCCGGTCCGGTCCCCGAGATGATCCGCTGCCGTCCGCCGTGTTCCGGTGCCGGTCCTAGGCTCCATGGTCCCTGCTGTTCCGGAGTTCAGGCCTAGCTCCGCCCAGGTCATAGTGTGGGCCAATCAGCATAGCGGCGCTCAAGCAAGCGTCATCGGGCGCTTGCCTCTGACGTCAGCGCCGCTATGCTGATTGGCCCACACTATGACCTGGGCGGAGCTAGGCCTGAACTCCGGAAGAGCAGGGACCATGGAGCCTAGGACCGGCACCGGAACACGGCGGACGGCAGCGGATCATCTCGGGGACCGGACCGGAGCACAGAGGACGGCACAGGACCATCGGGGACCCCACACCGGACCCGGTAAGAAGAGGTGCTATGTGTGTGTGGTGTGTATGGTGTGTATATATGTGTATGCATGTGTCTGTATGTGTGTATGTATGCATGTAAACCTTCCCCCCCCGTGTTTCCCCGATAGTAAGGCCCCCCCTCCCCCCTACCCGGCCTTATAATCGGGGGAGGCCTTACATTAGCAGGCCCCCCTTTACCCCTAGGCGGCCTTACAATCGGGGGGGCCTTACTTTCGGGGAAACACGGTAACATACACCAACTCTGTCTCACAAGTGGGTATGAGCCCTTAATATTGTTTCCATGAAAATCTGTTTTGGTTTCATTTTGTAACGTTCTCTTGACAGTCCGTAAAAGTGGCGTAATAGTCTGACAACATTGTTGACATCAGTGAGCTTGGGGTCTGAAATGCTTCAAGGGGTCTTCCCCATGCTGTTCCCATATCTTTTCAGCACTGTCCTAATACTTTTGTGGCATTTTTAGGGTTTTTCCATGCTGCCGGGGGTCATGTCATAAAAATACTCGGGTTTCCCACAGGGCTGTGGAGTCGGTAAGCCACAGTTGCGACTCCGACTCCTGGATTTTATCAGGTTCCGACTCCAGCTCCGACTCCGGCTCCAACTCCGACTCCTTCATAAATGGCCACTTCGTAACAATAAATTTACTGTTGTAAAATATTACCATCGTGCTTTTTCAGTTTCTCACCATCATATAAGTAATCAGACCACTTAGAGCAAAAACTATATTTATTAGAATACAATTAGAATATAGCAAATAACTTTTATAAACTTTTCCAAACTGTAAGTAAATATGCAATAAACACTGTTATGCAGTTAAGAAGAAATCTATAAATTTGTCCTCAGAAAAAGTATTGCCTCTGTCAGATCCTCCTTCATGGATGCCCTCAAATCTGATCTAATTATTTTGAGAGCAGAGAACAACCTCTCTACACTAGGGATGGGCGAATCTACTCGCTAGGACTCGTTACTCGGCGAGTAGTAAGGGACTCGCAGGACTCGTTAATCTGCGAGTCTCCCAGTGATTACTCGCACGAGTCCAATGCAAATCAAAGGCAAACGCTGACAAAACTAGGATTGCTATTGTTTGCATTAGACTCGGCTACTGTGCCAGTGATAGCAGGGAAACTCGCAAATAACTGCTGTTTCTTTGCAGCCGAGTCCAGCTGTCTTCTCTGTGCAGCTCCAGGGTCCTAGAGCCCGCCTGCTCACAGACATGATGTAGCAGTGCTGAGATTGTTCTCAGTCTGCTCATTCCCATGTAGCAGAGAGGACATCGCGTTTTGGACTGCGTCGGACAGAAGAGGATTTTTTTAATTAAAGATGGAGTCCCTAATGGCTTTTTTTTTTATTTCAAATAAAAAATTTTCTCTGTGTTGTGTTTTTTTAACCCTTTATTGGAGATTCTTAGTGGCTGGGTCAAACGTGCCCTGACATTAAGAATCTCGGGCTTAACACCAGCTTGTATAACAAAGCTGGTATTAACCCCTTTATTACCCAGCGTCCCACCGCCACCAGGGCCGCTGGAAGAGCAGGGTTCAGCGCCAGAGGATGGCGCTTCAATGAACGCGCCATCTTCTGGGGCGGCTGCGGGCTGCAATTTGCAGCGGGGGGTGCCCAGAAAGCTTGGGCATCCCTGCGCTGCGGATTCCAGCCCCCAGCTGCTTAGCTGTACCTGGCTAGACATTGAAATTCATTAAATAATAAAAAAAAAAATGCGTGGGGCTCTGTGCAATTTCTGAGTCAGAGTCTCAGAGTCAGAGTCTCAGAGTCAGAGTCTCAGAGTCAGAGTATCAGAGTCGGAGTCGCCTCGGAGTCGGAGTCGCCTCGGAGTCGGAGTCGCCTCGGAGTCGGAGTCATCTCGGAGTCGGAGTCGTCTCGGAGTCGGAGTCGTCTTGGAGTCGGAGTCGTCTTGGAGTCGGAGTCGTCTCGGAGTCGTCTCGGAGTCGGAGTCGTCTCGGAGTCAGAGTCGTCTCGGAGTCAGAGTCGGAGTAGTGTCAGAGTCGGAGTCGTCTCGGAGTCGTCTCGGAGTCGAAGTCGTCTCGGAGTCGGAGTCGTCTCGGAGTCCGACTCCGAGACGACTCCGACTCCGACTCCGAGACGACTCCAACTCCGAGACGACTCCGACTCCGAGACGACTCCGACTCCGAGTCGTCTCGGAGTTGGAGTCGTCTCGGAGTCGGAGTCGTCTCGGAGTCGTCTCGGAGTCGGAGTCGTCTCGGAGTCGGAGTCGTCTCGGAGTCGGAGTCGTCTCGGAGTCGGAGTCAAAAAAATGCGTGGGGCTCTGCGCAATTTCTATGTCTAGCCAGGTACAGCTAAGCAGCTGGGGGCTGGAATCCGCAGCGCAGGGATGCCCAAGCTTTCTGGGCACCCCCCGCTGCAAATTGCAGCCCGCAGCCGCCCCAGAAGATGGCGCGTTCATTGAAGCGCCATCCTCTGGCGCTGAACCCCGCTCTTCCAGCGGCCCTGGTGGCAGTGGCACGCTGGGTAATAGAGGTTAGGGCCAGCTTTGTATTATCAGCTGGCCCTAAGCCCGAAATTTATGGCGGTCACGCCAATATTAGACATGACCGCCATGAATTTCTATTAAATTGTTTTAAAAAAAACACAACACAGAGAAATTTTATTATTAGAAATAAAAAAAAAAGCCATTAGAGACTCCATCTTTAATAAAAAAAATCCTCTTCCGTCCGACGCAGTCCAAAACGCGATGTCCTCTCTGCTACATCCCCTGTGCATATATATAGATGTCTATGCACAGGGATGAGCAGACTGAGAACAATCTCAGCACTGCTACATCATCTCTGTGCACAGACATTCATGTCTGTACACAGGGAATGAGCAGACTGAGAACAATCTCAGCACTGCTACATCAGGCAGCAGGCGGGCTCTAGGACCCTGGAGCTGGCAGCCAGAACACTGAGCAGAGCAGGACTCTTATCTGTGCGAGTTTGCCAGCGATTACTGCAAAGTAAACGAGTCCAATGCAAATAAATGACAATGCGAGTCTCTGACAAACTAAGATTGCTTCAGGCTGAAGCTTCCGAGACACATCTGTGATTTGTATATCTCACACTACTCGCTATTACTCGCTTCCCCTTTCATTAACATTGGACTCGCTAGACTCGCAACGAGTAGCGAGTCCTGGGCTCGGACTCGCTAGAGTCAAGCGATTCCGAGTAATTTAGGATTCGCCCATCACTACTCTACACTAACTTGGGTTGGTGGCAAAGCAGTAACCACTCGGGCAACATCTCTGACAGTGCAACAAGCGATTCCTCTGCATCCTGACATTGTTATTTTTGATGAACGGTCAAATTTCTCAGTTTCTTTTAGTGCACATGAAAAATTCTGCTGAAATGTACTTGCTGTGTTCTTTGATTGGGATGACTCTTCTTCTATGCGGGAATGCTTTGCACGGTCCTTGTGATCCAAATACTTTTCGAAATTAAATTCTTCATCGGTTGATGATGAGGGTGAAGATGTGGCAGGACGACCAAATTCTTCTTGTTCCTCCTGACTGTTCTGCAACCCTTTCATCCTTACTGCTATTTGAAACAGAGCTTCTCTTCCTTTACTTAGCTGTTGATCATCTAGAAGAATCCGATGCATTGGGTCTACATAAACAGCTGCCAAAAGAATCTTATTTTGTAATAGTAGCTCCTCTCTCCGTTTCATTGATGTAGCAATGCCACTTGCAAATAACCCTCCTCTTTGGGACAGGCGAAACATCAGGTTCTTCCACTCCTTTAAGAAAATACCTGGAGTTAAGTCCTCTGCTTGTAATTTTTTAGTCACTGTAAATGGGTGCTCTAGCAATTTTTCCAGCTTAGTCACCTGATTCCACTGACTTTCATTTAGCGTCAGTTGAGGGTTAGCCATGTCTACAAGAAAGGTTTTCAGTTCAACCAAGCGCTGAATCATTAAGTAAGTACTGCCCCATCGTGTGGCTTGATCAATAATTGCCCCTTTTCCAGCACGTCTCTTCAAAATTGAGTCAACTTTAGGGGTTCTAGCAACAGTAGACAATTTTCTCACCTTTCCAATCAGTGCAGCAGCATGTCCTTCTTGCAGACTGTCTCTTATAGCCAGCTGTAGCGTATGCACAACACAGCGCATGTGATGAATGAAAGAACGTATTGACACAGTTTCAACAAGATCATCTAAACTATCATGTTGCTGATCATCTGAAGCAACTTCTGTTTGAAATAGAGGAACACAGTATTGTAACTGAGGAACAAACATTTTTGTGTCTGTGGACCCAGAATGTTCTTCTAGCTGCTGGTCACCATCATTACTCTCATTCATTAGCTTAATAGTACTTCTCATATTTGAAGCATTGTCAGTTACAACAGAAAGAACTTGCTCTTTTTTAAGTTCATAGTCTTGCAGAACCTTTTCCACCAAGACCTGGAGAAACTCACTGGTGTGATGAGCTTTGGTGTCTTAGTTACCAAGACATTGGCAGTAAATTTCATTTTTGTCACAAACAAATTGGACATTGATGGCAAAATAGTTCACTCTGTACGTGTGCAAGCATCCATTTTAAGAAACAGAAAGCGTCCCTTGAGAGTTTTTTTAAGTTCTTCCTTTTGTTTAAAAGCTGCTTCGATTACTAATTACTAATAGTGTTTCTCTGGAGAGAGAGAGTATTAAGTTTGCGGGCCATTTCCCCATTCAGACACATAAAAGCTGGTCGTGAAAATAATGAAATAGGCACACTATCCTTTACAACAAGCTCTATGATCTGTTTTTTAAATGTATCTACTGTCATTGTCACAGTAACTTTGTCACTGACAAAATATCTTGCAACTGATGGCTGCAAAGTTCTCTGCTCCTTTGGCTGGAAGAGCTGGGCACTGGTTCCTTGGTTTGGATGCAGTCTTTCTCTTCCACTGCTTTCAGTACTTTTGGATGAAAGTGCTGTAAATGTCTCTTTAGATTAGAAGCTCTCGTAGGAGCATTTTTATCTTTGCCTGAATATGCACTGATCTTGGCTTGTCAGCATCTGTTTTCGTCTGGATCATTTTTCATACACTGACAGACATAATGTTTTCCATCTTGAGTGATGGTGAAATGTTCAAATACAGCTGATTTAATGTGATGCCTCTTTGACATTCTCAGGTTTTTAATTCTGCATTCACAATCCAAATGACAATTGTTTTTCCTAAAAACAATTGTACAAAATTATTGCCAGGTCGTACAACTGATATAGTGGTCAGTAATACTGTTATTATTCCTCATGTACTCACAGTTAACTGATGCAAAGTTTGTTGAAAGGACAATACTTCTTACAGTCTTCCTCTTCTGAGTAGCAGGCAGCTGTGAGATGCTTGGGAAATGAACACCTAGTATGATCTAGTCTAGACGAGGAGGAGCTTTACTACTAAGAATTTGCAACACATTTTCACTTACAATGTATGAAACTGAAAGTAGGGGGGTTGGGGCAGCATGAGGTTAACCAAGTATAAGATTAGAAGGGCAGTTGAGAACAGTGACACACAATAAGTAAGGAATGTCTCTATCTCCAGCAGAACTGCTTATCACTGTTGTTCATAGTTTGATAGAACATATGAATTTTATAAATGTTACTCAAATATATATGAAAGTTCAATTATGAAATATTAATACATTTTTTTAAAGCTGGAGTCGGAGTCGGTACATTTCTACCGACTCCGACTCCAACCAAAACTAACTCCGACTCCACGACTCCGACTCCACAGCCCTGGTCTCCCATAGGATAACATTGGGCTCGGTGCTCGGGCCGAGTACACGTGTATCTTGGAATGCTCGGTCCGCGCTTCGAGCACCCGAGTGTTTTAGTACTCGCTCATCACTAGTTAGCACTGCAGCCTTTGCAGCACTGGGGTCTTGAGGTCCTGGGTTCAATTCCCTCCACTGACACTAAGGACAACATCTGCAAGGAGTTTGTATGTTCTTTCCGTGTTTGCGTGGGTTTTCTCCGGGCACTCCGGTTTCCTCCCACATTGTAAACACATACTGATAGGATGTTTAAATTGTGTGCTCCAAGAGAGACAGCATTACTCATTTATGTAAAGTGCTATGGAATTAATAATAATATTTATTCATTTATATAGCGCTATTATTATTATGGCACTACAGCCATTTACCGACGGTGGTTCTAATCTTGTACACATATTGCAAACCAAAGCATGTTTAAAGGCTAAAAACTTTATAAATCCTCAAAACCTAAAGGTACCGTCACACGCGGCAATATTGCTTGCAATTTCACTTGCAATTTGCTGGTTGCAGTGAAATCATGGACACATTGTTTCATTGTACACGACAACAAAATAGAACAATGTGTCCATGATTTCACTGCAACCAGCAAATTGCCAGTGAAATTGCAAGCAATATTGCCGCGTGTGACGGTACCTTAAGAGTTTTGTGGTTAGAAGCATTTTGTGAGTTTTTGCTCCAAAAACTCAGTGTTCGATAGCATATGGTCACACATTTTTCGGAAAAGAATTTCTCCAAATCCTCAAAATTTGTTTCTGGTGATGTAATTACACGGATACATCACCAAAACCACCATGTGTACAAAAATACACCTGTAAGGTTTTTTTTACAGCCCTTGGGATTGGTTAAGTACGGCACTTGGACCAATAACATGTTGTGCCCCCCTGGGTTATACAGCAATTTCAAAACATTTAGAAATCATTCCACGGGAGATAGATTACACAGGTCTGCGACTAAAAAGCCGATTGATTATTTTCATCTAATTTCCATGTATTTTGGTGTGCTGAACATGAAAAAAATATTGAAAATATCCTGGACGCCAGGATTTACATCAAAATGCAGCAGCTTATGGTATTGCTAAACTTTTGATCAGCTATGACAGATCCTCAAAAAGGAGGGTGGATTGCATTTAAAGAGGTCATAGAAAATCTTTTATGCAATAACAAAACAAAGATCCTGACTACAAAAGGATTTTTGGACGAATGTTGAAAGCTTTAGGTTGCTTGAAGAGTTTGAGAGTGTGCTTCCTCCATTCCCTCCTTGAAAACTTTCCTGAAAATTTGGGAGCTGTGAAGAGCAAGGTGAACGATTCCACCAGGACATTAAAGAGATGGAAAGAAGATATCAGGGAAGATGGAGCATTATAATGATGGCAGACTACTGTTGGGCGCTTCAGAGTGACATTCCAGATGCAACTCTAAAATGTAATGCTCCTCTTGGCACATTTACACTTGTGTGTTAGTGAGCTCATTCCAGTTAGAAAAAGATTTATGAAAAAATTTGCAGTAAAAATTTTTTCTAAGTCTATTTTTCATTTATTTTGAGTTATTGCCTTATTTAAAAAAGTTACCTACCGTATTTTTCGGACTATAAGACACACCCAGACTTTAGAGGATGAATATAAGGAAAAAAAAATTAAGCAAAAGATGTGGTTATAATTAACTGTTATTGGGGGGGTATCTGCTGCTGGCACTGCTACGCTGTTATGGTGGTAAGGTCCCCATCCCTGGCACCGTCCAGGTAATATATGTCCCCCATCCTGTTTATAGCCTCCCATCCTGGGATATAGCATCCCCCGTCACTAAATATGCTCCCATCCTGGGATATTGCAGGCCCATCACTGGATATAGCCCCCATCACTGGATATGGCCCCCATCCTGGGATACTGTATAGCAGCCCCCATTACTACCAGAAAAAATTCACTGCAGCACTCAGCTACTACCAAAAATGCACACATGCTAACAAAAACTCAATATTCTTATTTTTTTATTTTCTGGGGTTCTTGGTACATATATTGGCCAATATCCGTTTGCTCATCAACCACGCCACGATGACCCCAGGTCTGATGAGTCCTGCGCTGACATCCCTGTCCTCCTTGTCCTCCCTGTCCCACTTCTAAGTGGGTGGACGCCATCTCAACCTCAGACCCAGTGGCGTAACTAGAGTCCGAAGGGCCCCGGTGCGAAATTTGGACCTGGGCCCCCCCCTTCCCCTGGGCGCACACATTGGTCAGATGTACGGGTCCCACGTAATGTTCTAAATCCTATAAAGACTCACAAATTGACCCCTTTCCCCTTCATTATGTATTAATGTCCCTCATTCAGGTATATATGATCCTCCATTATAGTATAATGCTGCCTCACAGCCGCTACAAATAATATAATGTCGCCTCACAGCTGCTCCAGATAATCTAATGCCGCCTCACAGCGGCTCCAGATAATATAATGCCGCCTCACAGCCGCTCCAGATAATCTAATGCCGCCTCACAGCCGCTCCAGATAATATAATGCCGCCTCACAGCCGCTCCAGATAATCTAATGCCGCCTCACAGCTGCTCCAGATAATATAATGCCGCCTCACAGCCGCTCCAGATAATATAATGCCGCCTCACAGCCGCTCCAGATAATATAATGCCGCCTCACAGCCGCTCCAGATAATCTAATGCCACCTCACAGCCGCTCCAGATAATCTAATGCCGCCTCACAGCCGCTCCAGATAATATAATGCCGCCTCACAGCCGCTCCAGGTAATATAATGCCGCCTCACAGCCGCTCCAGATAATATAATGCCGCCTCACAGCCGCTCCAGATAATCTAATGCCACCTCACAGCCGCTCCAGATAATCTAATGCCGCCTCACAGCCGCTCCAGATAATATAATGCCGCCTCACAGCCGCTCCAGGTAATATAATGCCGCCTCACAGCCGCTCCAGATAATATAATGCCGCCTCACAGCCGCTCCAGATAATCTAATGCCACCTCACAGCCGCTCCAGATAATCTAATGCCGCCTCACAGCCGCTCCAGATAATATAATGCCGCCTCACAGCCGCTCCAGGTAATATAATGCCGCCTCACAGCCGCTCCAGATAATATAATGCCGCCTCACAGCCGCTCCAGATAATATAATGCCACCTCACAGCCGCTCCAGATAATATAATGCCACCTCACAGCGGCTCCAGATAATATAATGCCGCCTCACAGCCGCTACAAATAATATAATGCCGCCTCACAGCCGCTCCAGATAATATAATGCCGCCTCACATCCGCTCCAGATAATATAATGCCGCCTCACATCCGCTCCAGATAATATGCCACCTCACAGCCGCTCCAGATAATATAATGCCGCCTCACAGCCGCTCCAGATAATATAATGCCGCCTCACAGCCGCTCCAGATAATATAATGCCGCCTCACAGCCGATCCAGATAATATAATGCCGCCTCACAGCCGCTACAAATAATATAATGCCGCCTCACTATAATGCTGCCTCATAGCCACTCCAGAAAATATAATGCCGCCTGACTATAATGCTGCCTCACAGTCACATGCATTGCACATACACTCACATGCACTGCACACACAGGCACATGCACTGCACACACAGGCACATGCACTGCACACACAGGCACATACATGCACTGCACACACAGGCACATACATGCACTGCACACACAGGCACATACATGCACTGCACACACAGGCACATACATACACTGCACACACAGGCACATACATACACTGCACACACAGGCACATACATGCACTGCACACACAGGCACATACATGCACTGCACACACAGGCACATGCACTGCACACACAGGCACATACATACACTGCACACACAGGCACATACATACACTGCACACACAGGCACATACATGCACTGCAAACACAGGCACATACATGCACTGCACACACAGGCACATGCACTGCACACACAGGCACATACATGCACTGCACACACAGGCACATACATGCACTGCACACACAGGCACATACATGCACTGCACACACAGGCACATACATGCACTGCACACACAGGCACATACATGCACTGCACACACAGGCACATACATGCACTGCACACACAGGCACATACATGCACTGCACACACAGGCACATACATGCACTGCACACACAGGCACATGCACTGCACACACAGGCACATGCACTGCACACACAGGCACATACATACATTGCACACACAGTCAACACACACACTGACTGCACCTTCTCTCCTGTGTTCTCCGTGCTCCCTGAAGGTCTTCATGCCAGGCCCAGGAAGCAGTGACTCGTTCCAGCGTTGCTGTGTGAGGAGGAGGAGAGCAGGCCAGGCCGGGAGACTCTAAGCAGCTCCTCTTCGGCAGAGAGGTAGGCGTGCTGCTGCATGCCTCCTACAGTCCCCAGCCTGCTCCCGCGGTCTGCAAGCAGAGGAAGAAGGGGGGCGGGGTGGCTGCAACATCAGCGGTGAGTACCAGGAGTCCTCCGGCGGCCGTGATCATCCGCCTGGGGACCGACCGGCGCAGCGGTAGCAGGGGTCGGCGGGCTCCGGGCCCCTGTACCTCCGGGCCCGGTCTCACTTGCGACCCCTGCGACCGCGGGTGGTACGCCACTGCTCAGACCACTTGTTGGCGATGAGGGTACTAAGTGCAGCTATGGAGCCAGCAACTCCACATATTAGACATAAAACAGAAAAAAAATGATGAGCAAACAGATATTGGCCAATATATGACCAAGAACCCCAGAAAATAAAAAAATAAGAATATTGAGTTTTTTGAAAAAAACATAAGTTTTTAATTTTTTCCTCATATATAGACTTCTTGTTAGTATGTGTGCATTTTTGGTAGTAGCTGAGTGCTGCAGTGAATTTTTTCTGGTTGTTTGTTCCAGCATCACCGCTTGCACCAGTTCACACTATATCTTGAGTGATGTGCAGTTTTTTTTTTTCTGTTTTAAGCCCCCATTGCTCGATATGGCCCCCATCCTGGGATATTGTAGCCCCCATCACTGGATATGGCCCCCCATCCTGGGATATAGCAGCACTATCACTGGATATGGTCCTCCCATGCTGGAATATTGCAACCCCCATCACTTTATATGGCCCCCCCATGCAGGGATATTGTAGCCCCCATCACTGGATATGGCCCCCATCACTGGATATGGCCCCCCCATGCTGGGATATTGCAGCCCCCATTATTTTATATGCCCCCATGCTGGGATACTGCAGCCCCCATCCATGGATATGGCCCTACCATCACTGAATATGGCCCCCCTGCTGCCGTTCACACAAAAATATTAAACGGTATACATTCTTACCTGTCCGTCGTCCCGTCCATCTCTCTCTCTACAGCTGCAGCCACATCGATCTCTTCCTGTGTGAGCCGACACCCTGTCATGTGACCGGGCACAACAGAGTGATGTCATCACTGAGCGTCCTGGTCACATGACAGGATGTCGGCTCACATAGGAAGAGATTGATGTGGCTACAGCTGCAGAGGGAGAGATGGAGGGGACGACGGACAGGTAAGAATGTATACCGTTTATTAAGTGTGAGCAGAAGCAGGGGGGCCATATTCAGTGATGGGGGGGCCATATCCATGGATGGGGGCTGCAATATCCACATGGGGTCATATACAGTGATGGGTTAGGTCAGTACACTTAGTATACTGTAATATACACTGCTGTCCACCCCCCAGTGCTGAAGCTAGCATAGAGCAGTGGCGGGAGGCAAAGTACAGTGAATATTACAGTACACTAATGAGTGGGGACACGTGATCACAGGCTGCTTCTGCAGCTCCTGCCAGCCTCCTCTCAGTCGCTCCAGAGCCGCCTCCCATACAGCACAACGCCCTATATTCGGACTATAAGACGCATCCCCACTTTCCCCCACAATCGGGGGGTGGGGGGTGGGTCTTATGGGCCAAAAAATATGGTAAGTTGGCAGAAAACGTAATGTCCTATGACAAAACGCAGTTCCTTTTCGGATTCAGAGCACACAAAAACTTACGTGGATTATGTGGAATAACAAAAACAGCTCTTGAAACATTTTTTTTTTTTTTTGCAGACCTGTGTTATCCATGACAGTTCAAACTCTAAAGGCCTCAGAATGGTAAATTTTTAAGTTTTTGACTGCGAAAATAAAGAAAAAAGTAGAGGTTATCTGGAAGGGTTGCCAAGAAAAATCCTTTTTATCATGGGTAAGGTATGTAAAATTGCATCTAAACAAACTGCAAGACCTCTGGAACAATGGTCCTCATTCATCAAATCGATTAGAATAATAATTATGCCAGGATTGTGGCTTTGTTTTGTGCAAACATGTTGCATCTTTTTAGAGTTAAGCAACAGTTTTGCATCTTTTGGTGTATCCATGCATTTTATCCAACTGTTCTAAAGTTGGCAGAACTGGGATGCAGTAACACCCCCACATCAAATTCATGATCTACACCATGAATGTTACTTCAGTCTCTGGAGTAAGATCTGTGTCAAGGTGCATACCACTGTTCAGACATTCCAATTTGTTAAGAGGTGAATGCCTCTTCATGAATTAGATGCCTCTGACTCCAGCTCGTTTCATCAAGACCAGTATGACAAAAGGACATTAACTCTAATCAAGAGAGGCATTATTCAGACAACACAAAAGTGGAGATGTTTGGCCAGGAATATGCCCTTATCCTGGTACATATGGTCCTCCATTGTAGGAAAAGCAGCCTCACCGCCCTCCATATAGCATAGACTGCCGAGACCCGCTACTCGGTTCCCCTCGCCGTGCAATGATTGAGACCACAACGTTGTAATTTTCAAAGCTTTATTAAAACATGCAACACAACGGATAACTATACTGGAAGGCGGAACGTGGGCGCTCACTAACAATGGGACCGACGGAACTGTTAGGAATTAATAAAAAAGTGGGGTGGATTGGTTATGGCCGCAGCTCTTTGTTGTTTTGGGCATAACAGCCCACAGGCTCACTTGGAGGCTTAACAGCCTTGCGGCGTATCAGCCTAGTAAGGCGTACCAGCCTTGAACGGCCTACCGGCCTTGTGCGGCATATCAGCCTTAGGTCCTGGGAAGAGGCAAAACCTGATGCCCTGGCCGTCCTAGCGCAGTTGACGCCCTGTAGGAGGGGCGCCCGATGCCTAGGCCGTCCTGGACAGGTTGAATTTTACCAACTCCCCCTTCCACCGGCCAAGGAGCTGCTCTAAGCAGAGCCAGAGCTGCGACCCCCCCACACGTGTTTCTGACCTTCCTCCACCCGTCTAGGATATCCGACAGGAATATAACCGACCTTAACTCATTTAGGCTGCTTCCGTCTGAGGGTAGGAAACCTTTCACTTCGTTCTGTATAATGTCGAGGTGTAGTACCAGGCCATTCCTGACCACCACTCGCCACGCAATTCGTGCTTTGACCTGTCTCCTGGAGCGTTCAACCGCTGACGGGTTTCTTTACTCATAGCCATATATTTTTTTTTTTTGGCAGTGTAGCGTACCATATTATCACTGTGCAATTAAAAGAGATCCAACCTTTCTTGAACTGACTTCATGCTCACCAACAGTCCTTGAGTCCTTATGGACACCAACTCGTCGCTCCCGGCATGTATTACTAATATCACTGGATCCGTTACTAACTTCGAAAATTGGCCACTGCCTCTGGGAGCACCTGCACCCATGTAGAGTCTATTGCAGTTTTCTAATGGACCTCATGATTTCACAGACTGTGGTTTTCGCCTCTCCTGGCTTCCTCTCCGCTTGTCTGCCCATAACATTTTTGCTTGACCCAAGGCTCCGCCGGTGCCTATAAAAGAAAATTACACTTCCTTGTTACCGGGGGGGGGGGGGGGGGGGTAAAAGAGAAAGATGAGCTTTAGAGGTAATGAGGAAAGGTGGGAAGGGAGGCGGAGCCGAGGCAGCGAAGAACCAGCTGATGTAAAAAAGGGGGGGGAAAGGAGACTGGAAGCGGGGAGCCGGAGGAGGAGGGAAGAGGTCGGAGAGAAGAGGAGTAGAGTAGCGGAGTTAGGAGAAGAGAGGGGAATGCTGAGTCTTGGTGGGGGACGCCCATGCATCGTCCTGTTCACAGTAAATCTGGTCTTACAACAGGTGAAAAGATGGAAGTCAGACTCCTTTTTTCCTGTATGTATCTCGTGGTTTGCAAAAAAGCCCGCTCTCGCTGCCTTCGTTGCAGCTCCGATCTGACCGGAATGTGTGCCATACTGGTTTGGTTGGCGATCCGCTTTCCTAAAGAAACTGTTAGCAAACTGGTGAACTTCAGCGGTAAGCGGGGCACCCTCTACCTACTCGAAAACATGATTGAAGGAGTGCAGGAGGCGCAGTGCTGCTGTATGGCCTCCAAGTGGCATATAGGACCCCCGGATGGAAACGGGGAACCATATACCTTGGCTTGCTTGGACCGCCTGCTGCGATTTCTAACCCCTTCTTTTCATGCTATTATGTCGCCATGCCGTGGCCCCCCCCCGGGTGGTGGGCTGACTTGTTAACTGGTTCGCTAATGTGTAGCGCTCCCTAAAAGGCAACAGCTAATGCTGCAGTAAACAGCCAAGCTTCGAGGTGACTAACACAATATTGCAACCAGCCCTTTGCCATATGATTGGAAAACAGGGTGACTTAGTGCAACGGGATATTGGTGCCCTGTTGCGGGAATGACTGCTGACCATTCAAAGTTGCAGTCATTTAACAGGTGTGTGACATAACACCCGGTAGCCTCTATGCCATGGTTGAGTCGTAGCCTGCGAGCTTGCCCGTACCCCTCCACACTCACTTTTTAGCACTAGCCCTGCGAGGTGTGTGCCCTGGCAAAGGGAGGCTGGTTGGCTTATATCGTAGTAACGGATATATCCCCAAACATTATGGTTATGGTTGTACTAATGTGTAACTTACCCCTTGCATTGGGAAGTGATGTGTGTCTCTTTTTGTAGGGCTGGAACCAATTTATTATTTATTTATTTATTTTTTTTTATTATAGATAAATCCGGTGTTCTTAATTAGCTATGTTTCTCTTATGCTCGCGTGGTGTGCTGCTATCTATTAAATATTACTTGTACCTTGTGTTGTTATATATTTTTCTATCTGTATATGAGAAAATTAGAAACGGCACTTCCTTCAGCTTCAGTCCTCAGTGCTTTATTCCCAGGGACCGAGACGTTCGACCGATGGTCTAAATCAACAGTGTTCCCCAGCAGTTATATATATATATTTTTTTTTTTTTGAGCCTGTGTATCTGATATACGTCTCGGGGCAGCGGCTGTCAAAACTAATACTACCGACCAATGCCCGATGTGTCCCATCTGCAGACCTGAATTTAGTTATCTGCCTAACGAACCAGATGAATTTACTGTTAATATTAAATCCAACATGTCATGAAAGTCAGTCTCGTAACCCCTGGGATATGTTGAAATGTTCCAGAAATATAACCTCAGAATGTGACCGATCACAAATTGCAAATAGAGGCTTGGCCCTTAAGGGGTTACTACAGCCAAAGAGCTGCATACCTATATTGTGTGCCAGCCCAGCGAGACTCACGGTCATGCATCCCAAACGTACCTGAATTGTGCCAACCTGTACCTGCAGCCTTCTGTGGAAATAGACACTTACATTTACTCACACCGTTTTGCCAGGCGACACGTATGTAAATGGCTGAAATGTGAATCAGTTTCCGTGATGGCATCACCATGCGCGTTAACCATTGCAGGGGCGCTGGGCCGTAAATCGCACCCGACTTTCAACTTCCTCTTTGGGGTCTTGAGAGATCGCCCTTTCTCGTGTAATCTTAAGGGAGATGATGGTACTAGCACTTGGGGCAACCTGTGTGTGGATTCCCCTGAAAGGAGAAGGTTATTCTTTGTGATATGTATTGTAGATGCGGGCAACTGCTGGGGCATCCTTGTGCAGTATGGTATAACCTACCGTTAAACACGCATATTTATTAATATTTGCTGGTGTGTATCTAGACCTGCCTCCAGTGTGTGTACGCTTGTCCTTGTGTGTATGTACGTAAGCACCTGCTGCGCAGCTTAAACATGAGCAGAGCTGACCCCGGTTGCCTATAACTCTGCATTCCCCTCTGCATGATCCTAGGTTGCAGGCACAGCACGTGTGTTAATGGATTGCAAGCTGCCATAAGGACAGTGCGGTTGTATGCAAGGTGTAGTGGTGACAATAAATTAAACCATGCAACTGAGCAATTATTGTTGCTGGGGAGTGACTGGTGACATGGTATAAGGAACTGGACATTGTTATGTATCATTCCTGTATGAACTTGTGTTAGGATGAATCTAATATACAGTGTTGACATTCAGCAACCAATATTTGTATATCCAGATCTGTATTATTCATGTATAGATATTGATGATAGATTAATTGGTAGCTCGGGGAACATATAACTGCGACTGCAGCAACAGAGGACTCGACAGATCTTTTACCCAGTGTATCATCTTATAGATTTGAGTCTTTAAAAACTCTGAGTTATTCATATCAGCACCTGTAAATACTAACATATGCCCCGTAATTCAAAGCCATACAGACAAGCCATTGCAAGGCAAGTGATACTACGACTTAATTTGGCTCTTCTTGTAAGAATAATGACCGTTTTGCCATGTAAGAAATTAATGTTGGATGCAGTGATGTAACGTCTGTGCCCGGTCTAGAACTGGGCACCTTTGCGTTGACAGTCCGCTGTGCTAACCACTATGCTGTGTCTCCTGTGGTATAAAGTTTAGCTTCTATGGATTTTACCTATAGTTGTCTTTTTTTTTTTTGGTGCATGATGACCAGTACGTGTATATTGATGCTGTGAGTGAAGATGAGGAAGGTATAATTAGCAACACCTAAAGTGTGATAGGACAGACTTAAGCCCCAGTCACACATAACGATATTGTTAGCGAGATCGTTGTAACTGTGACGTTACAACGATCTCTCCAGCGATGTCGTTATGTGTGACACTTTGCAGCGATCAGGCCCCTGCTGTGAGGTCGCTGATCGTTGCAAAGTGCTGTGGGTCATTTTTTGATCGTTGGTATCCCGCTGGTCAGCACGCATCGCTGCGTGTGACAGCGAGAAACCAGCGATCTGTGACTTCACAGGGCTGGTTACTATGGTAAACACCGGGTATCCAGGCAGCGCGCGCTGCCTGGATACCCGGCATTTACCATGGTTACCAGCGTCCTCCGTGCTTAGCACTGCCTGTAAGCATGGAGAACGCTGGTAACTATGATAAACAGCGGGTATCCAGGCAGCGCGCACTGCCTGGATACGCGCTGTTTATCATAGTTACCTGCGTTCTCCTTGTAATTCCCCTCTGTGTGACCGGAACGTTATTTCTAGTGCTCTGTTCCTGAGGGGCCGGTGATCGCGGTGCACCGCTCCGTTCACATTGCCCTGCTCCTGTCCTCCGTGCTGACCATGGTGTGCGCTGGCAGAGCGCTGCTCCGGAAGGTGCGCCGTCCGTCCGTACTGTCCTCCCCCCTCCCTGCACCCTCAGCCCCCCGTACAGTGGTTCCGTGCTCCAGTCCCTGTACAGTCCCGGCCCGCGCTCTCGGGGTGCACCGCGGATTGTGCTCCCCTCTGCCAGGGCAGCCTGTTCCCAGTCCTCTGTGTTCCCAGCAGTGTCCTCCTCCCCAGTGCTCAGATCTAAATAATTTCAGAGCAGTGATCAGAGCTGTGTGCTGGAGGTGCCATTCATACAACACAGCCGGCACCTGTCTGGTATGGCACAAACTCAGCTCCTGATCCAGCTGCTCGCTGCAGCGCTAAGCAGGGAGCGATATGGGAGGTGGCTCCCATGCCTCTGATCGCTGGGGAGATCTGCCTGTTTGACAGCTCCCCAGCGATCAGGTAACGACGCTCCAGCGATCCCGGCAGGTCGTTATCGCTGTCGGGATCGTTGGAGCGATCGTTATGTGTGACTGCACCCTAAATGATAAATTAAAACACCTGCTGACCGAAAAGAATGAAACAAAGGTAAAAGATAATTAGTACTTGGACAGTGACTGAACCTGCTGTGGCTCTGTAGAGAAGGATACCAATTAACCAGCATAGGGTCGCCAGATCAAATCCTGAGGCATGACAGCTAAACTGTGAAATGTGACTTCCTCTTGTTTTCCAGATTAAACCTAAATTGTCTGCTGCATGCCTGGTCTGTGCTTTCATATAAGCTATGATAGACGTTTTACACTGACTGTGTTATATGTTATGTGATAGCTAAGAGACATTATGAGGAAGCCTGACTAAGCACACTTGGGGTCATCTGATTCTCTCCTGGTTAATATGGAGGGCACCTCGGCCGCTGCGTGTTATACGGCCGCCGGAAGCCGCGCTCTACTTCCGGTCACATGACGGCCGCGTCACTGCTGGCCGCGTCACCGGAAGTGACGCGTAGGGCCGGCAATCAGAACGTAGCGATGGCCGCGCCACAGGAAGTGACGCGGCGGACCGGGGACCAGGCCACGGCCGCGGCTCCCGCGGGACCGCGGTGGAGCCGGGGCTGCGCTAGAAGAGCGTGCTCCCGGTGGAGGGAGCGCGGCGGCGGCCCCTGCTCCTGGCTGCTGTGCTGGGCGACCCGGAGGACCGCGCGGTGAGTGGGCGGCGCGACCGCCGGGGGGTGGAGCGGAGCCGTGCCGTCCCACGGCCGGCAGAGCGGTGGGGGGGTTCCCGCGCCGGGCGGCACGACCCGGGTGCATGCAAGGGGGAGGGGCCCGACCGCGTGGAGTGCGGCCGCCACCGGCCGACCTGTGCCTGCGTACGGGGGCCCCCACGAGGGCGCCAGAGGGGGCCGCTGAGACGCTGAGTGCAAGCGGAGGTGGCCCGACCCTGCCAGCCCGGGCCCTCCGCCTGCGTCTGGGCTGTCAGTGGGGCTGTATGTGTGGGCATGTAAAGTGCACAAAGCAGAGCTGTATGGTGGGTATGTAATCAGCTTAGGGCACAGTTGTATGTGTGGACATGTAATCGGCTGTAATCAGCTTAAGGCACAGCTGTACATGTGGACATGTAATGAGCATAAGGCACAGCTGTATATGTGGACATGTAATGAGCATAAGGCACAGCTGTATATGTGGACACGTAATGAGCAAAAGGCACAGCTGTATGTGTGGACATGTAATGAGCATAAAGAACACCGCCGCTGCCGGTGGCCTGGTGGACCCTACGCTCTGTGGGCCACCCGAGAGGGAGCTGGTGCCCGCAAGGGAGGCAAGCCATTTGGCTCTCTC
Source organism: Allobates femoralis (assembly GCA_033576535.1). Classification (NCBI taxonomy): domain Eukaryota; kingdom Metazoa; phylum Chordata; class Amphibia; order Anura; family Aromobatidae; genus Allobates; species Allobates femoralis. Next base: position 478,958,307 of record JARQOC010000001.1, on the reverse strand, counting down.
CCGGCTGGTCCTCTCTTACCTCTGCTCCTAGGATCTATGTTCGGCGTCATCATCCGTTTGGCGAAGCGATCATTGTTTGTTCACCCATCGACGTTGATGTTCGCCTGGGGAGCAGGATGGTAAGAGGGAGGTTGCCCCTAGTTAAGGCTATTTATAGCCAGGAGGCAGGCTGAGGGCTAGTGAGAAAAGGGGGGAGGAGGGGAACCTGAGAAGGCAGGCTAAAGGTAGTTGAGAGAAGGGGGGCTTCTTTTCTTGTCTTGTATCATTGCCCGGAGAGTGGGATTGTTGTTGCTGAGCCAGCTGAGGGCTCGGCAGTCTAGAGCATACAGCAGCGGCCGAGGTGCCCTCCACATCCTCTCCACAGTCACACTGCCCTCTGTACAGCCCTCCCCCCCCCCACACACACAGAAACACTGCCCACTGTACAGCCTCCCATACACATGCAGACACACTGCCCCCTGTACAGGCTTCCCCCACATACACACACAGACACACACACAGATACACTGCTGCCTGCACAGCCCCCCCCTAAACACAGACCCACACACTCTGTCCCCACTTCCTCTCTCCCTCTCCAGAAGCGGTGAGAGGCTTTTCAGCTCCTGAATGGAGCTCACGCTCACCACTCCTGCCAGCAGCTCCGTCCTGACTGTGATGAGGATGGGTGTTCCCATCATCCCCAATAAGGTATCCCATAACACAGGAGGACACCCACACACACAGGGACACTTCACACTGGTCCACTGCTGCCGCTCTCAGCCTGCAGGTGTACCTATGCCACCAATGCATGGAGCACGGCACCGCGCTTATCTCCCTGCCTTAGATGCCGTAAGTGTACGGTGCCACTGTCCTAGCCAATCACAGGCCACAAGCCGCCTGGGCAGTCAATCACAGGCAAGAAGCTGACGTCATGTGCTAACTGGCCTGTGATTGGCCTGGACAGCGGTGGGGGGCAGGGAGAAACTGTGCCGGACTTTATGCATCTGGCGGCTGTGATCAGCCGCCTAGGGACATGGATGTGCATCCTCAGGGATGCACATCCATGTAAAGCAGGTGCAGGCAGGGGTCAGCGAACCCGGGCCCGGTCACAACTGCAATCTCTGCGACCGTGGTTGTTACTACACTGCTGTCAGAGCATTCTGGGTTGTCATGGAGCTCATCGCTCCTTTGCGTCCCTCTGGGCCGCCCACAGTACATCATAGCCAATCATGCGCCCCGTTCTATTGCACATGCGTCGGCGTCCGATTACAATTGGTTCCAGCTTGTTCTTCACTGTGCATGCGTTGGCTTCTCTTCGTGATTGGGCTGCATGATCTCCACGTTGACATATCCCCAATGAACTGGCCAATCCTCACGTTGCGCAGAATACGTACGTCATCAGTATAATTCACTTAGTCCATCATGCTGATATCGGCGTAAACTGGCATTCGACAAGCCGATTAACCCATATATGATTCCAAATGCATAAGAAAATACCGGGCACTGCTCCTTCAATTCAAGGGACAGCAAACTATGCTGAATCACCACTGACTACACCCTTAAGCTGTTGGGGTGCACGCAATGGAAATATAAAAAACAGTTCATGTGGAGAAAAAAGCAGGCGGCACTCACCATTTGCATTTGCAGCAATGTCTCTTTTATTTGGAACAGTCAATGGACATCCTCTCCCCGCGCCCCGCCATGGATGAATGGAGTCCCATCCCCACAATCACACCGTGTACATCAACTACATCCATTGTACAGCAGCCCCAATACAATTATATACAGGAAATTTTAGAGATGTAGGTGTGGCACCGCAGGGTCCAGTTGCCACAATAGCATGTCTCCCCCCGGGAGGACCATGCTGTGCCTGGAAGCAAGGGAAGGTACCAACACCAGGTGAACCACACACACAACACCTTCCCAATGCCAGGCCAGAAGGGGGAGCTCTGAAACCCGACCCCAAAAGGGGAAGTCCCCTCCTATAAATTCTGGTCTGGGGGCAGGGTTAGGCAGTTCAGTTCCTAGGAGAGTTGTGAAGATGTCCCGTGGACTGGAGCAGAGTAAGGTTCGTCCCGGGACGGAGACTAGACAGCGTGAGGGATCCATAGGAGAGGGTCTGATGAAGGAGAGAAGCAGGTCTGGAGAGCGGAGCCAGTGCCGGGCTCACTCCAGTGCAGAGTGCAGAAGCAGACACCAGAGTCCGAGGTTGTGAGGGACTCTAGGCCAAGCAGCCAATACCGGAGGTCGGGAGATTCCAAGGCGCTCGCCCACCACAAGGCCCAGAAGACACAGCCACAGCCAGACAGCCCAGGGAGAGCAGCTAGAGGAGAGTAATCCAAAAAGGGCTCAAGCCGCCTGTCATACGGGTTAGAGACAGTACGCAGGAGAGGGTCACAGCATAGCTACAGGCAGCCAGGACACACCAAGGGTACCACAACATGGAGGTCTCAGAACTTGCTCCCAGACTCTGGACCCCCAACATTGCTTGTGGACAGTGCCCTGGACGAACCTGCTACTCCTCTCAGTAAAGGTACAGAGACTTCAACCCTTGTGTCTGTCGGTTATTCCGTGCTCCAAGTCCTGCATCCCCCCAATGGCCTACCACCGCCATATACTTTAATGGTTGCCCTGAGGATCCGCTCCTCCTGGGGGAGCTAAATCATCACAGCTGCAACTCCATCATTCTCAGAGGCGCTGGACAGCAGCAGCGGCCCCTACCGGCTGCCTTCTACGAGTGGCAAATGACAAACTCTTACTTTTATTTTTCTTTTACCCCTTTTTCCAACTCCCCGCCTTTTTACAGGGTCACGCCACCGTGACAGCCCCCAAACGCCCGAGGACGTAAAGAGAGAGCCCCCAAACGCCCGAGGACGTAAAGAGAGAGGCCCTGCTCCAAGTACCCCACAGCCCCATATACCATCGGCTTATATAAGTAGGCAACTATGTTGGTTGTATTCCAGATTTAATCCTTTTGGACTCAAGGTATCAAGCTCAAAAATCCATTTTAGTTCCTTTTTCTTCAATACTGCCACTCTATCACCCACTCTTCTCATTGGAGGAACATAATGGATTATCCTATACAGGGCCGGCTCCAGGTTTTTGTGGACCCCAGGCAAAACAGTCTCTGTGGACCCCTTTAACACATACCACGATTCATGAATTTAATATAAAATCTGCAGGCTGTGGATATACAGTCATATGAAAAAGTTTGGGCACCCCTCTTAAACAAAAAAAAATTAGTAAGATTAAAATTGTTTTTTTGCAACAGCTATTTCAGTGTGATATATGTAATAACTGATGGACACATTAGTATTTCAGGTTTGAAATGAGGTTTATTGTACTAAGCAAAAATGTGAAGTATGTATTATGTATTATTTCAAAATTTGACAGGTGCCAAAGTAAGGGCACCCTTAGGAGTATTCAAATTATGAAAATCAGAACTACTTTTTACTGACTTACTGAAGCACTAAATTGGTTTGGTAACCTCATTGAGCTTTGTACTTCATAGCCCGGTGTATCCAATCATGAGGAAAGCTATTTCAGGTGTCCACTTGCAAGTTGTTCTCCTAGTTGCATCTTCTCTGAGGAGTGGCATCATGGGCTCCTCAAAACAGCTCTCAAATGATCTGAAAAAAAAAGATTGTTCAACATTAGAGATGAGCGAGTATGCTTGTCACTACTCGGTACTCGCATGAATATCTCGGTACTCGGCAAGTACCGAGTAATCTCGAGATACTCTTGCTATGCTCAGGGTCCACCTCCCTGCATGTTGGCACTCTTTTCAGAGCCAGCCCGCATGCAGGGATTGGCTGACAGACACTGTAATGCCACAGCCATGTTGGTTGTGGCATTACAATTATTGACTGGCCGCACAGCGTCATCATGTCTTTATAAGACCTGACTGCGCTGTGCTCGTCACTCTGCTCCACAGACAGTCAGTGTAGGAAGAGCTGCTGCTGATTGAGGGACAGATTTGTGGCCTTTCAGCTAGTTTAGGCGCAGGGCTGCCAGTCTAATTATCACAACAGTCCTTCTGAGGACTAATAGAGCTGTATACAGGCAGGCTGGTATACTGGCACAATGAAGTTTGCTATATACCCTGCCTCCATCACATCTGGGGCTGGTGTACAGGCTGCAAATCTCATCCATATATCCCAAAACAGTGCTTTTAGGGATTAATTTAGCTCACTATAGGCAGGAGTAGGTTTTAGCTCAAATTAGGATACGCCAAAGAACTCGCTATTGTAGTCAGCGTTTATGTCTGACTAGTCCACCTGCAGGGCCTTAATTTCAAATCTCAGGTTCGTGCTAAAAACCAACTCTTGTCTGCACTCGTGCTGACTGTATACAGCTAAATAACATTGAAAATGCGCAAGGCCTGTGGCAAGGGACAAGGAACTGGACGTGATGGTGGTGCAGGCAGAGGCCGAGCCCGTGTGCAAGCTCGAATTGCGCCACGACAAACGCCCACATCATCTCGCTCGACTTTCTTGTCACAATTTCTAGGTGAACGCAGCAGTACTCCACTATTAAACCAAGACCAGTGTCAACAGGTTGTTAGTCCAGTCAGTTTGGCACCACCACAAATACCCTGTCTTCCACACAGTCAAGTGTCAGTAGCCGTGAAACTGGACCGCACATTCCACACCTTGATACTCCTTCCTCCCACCATGCCGAATGCCCGGCCCCGGACATAACTGATCCCACACTTGGACACTCTGAAGAGCTGTTCACTTATCCATTCTCACCAGCTCCAGTTGAAGTGGGTCATGAGGAGATCGTATGTACCAATGCCCAAATATTTGAGCAGCCACGGTCTCATGAAGGCAATGGTGGGAATGTGTCTCAACAAGAGGCGGACGATGATGAGACACAATTGCCAGAAAGTCAGGAGGAGGACCAGGGTGCGGAAGTGGAAGACGACGTGGTGGATGATCCAGTAACTGACCCAACCTGGCAGGAGGACATGCAGAAAGAGGACAGCAGTTCACAGGGGGAGTTAGGCATAGCATCACAACAGGCCGGAAGAAGCAGGGTGGTGTCCGCAGGCAGAAGGCAGGCAACCGTTCCCCGGAACAACAACACGAGTGATGTTGCCAGTACAACTGTTAGGTCTTCCCGAGTCTGGCTGTTTTTTAAGGTGTCTGCAGATAATTCCAAAAATTCCATTTGCAACACCTGCCATGCCAGCATCAGCAGGGGTAGCAAAACTAGCAGCCTTACCACCACCAGGATGATCAGGCACATGGCAGCAAAGCACCCAACTTTGTGGGATGTACAGCAGAGTACAGGAGCATTCTCTGCGGGTGCCACAGCTGCATCTTCCACTGTTGTGCGTACAAGCCAATCCCCTGTCCATACTGCAGGCGAAGATGCCTCCTGTCCTTCACCTGTACTTGCACAAGCAGAAGTAGCATCATCATCAGCCACGTCCTTGTTCCAGTGCAGCGTTCAGTCATCCATACACCAATCTTTGGAATGGAGGCGCAAATACGCAGCCAACGCCCCACATGCCACAGTTCTAAATGCACACATTTCGTGACTGCTTGCCCTGGAAATGTTGCCTTATAGGCTGGTGGAGATGAAAGCATTCCGCAACCTGATGGCAGTGGCTGTCCCACGTTACTCCGTCCTCAGCCGCCGCTATTTTTCCCGGTGTGCCGTCCCCTCATTACATAAGCACATGTCACAAAACATCATACATGCCCTTAACAACGCAGTTTCAGGCAAAGTCCACCTAACCACGGACACGTGGACAAGTGCTTACAGGCAGGACTGGTACATCTCACTAACGGCACACCGGGTTAATATTCTGGAAGCCGGGACCCAGTCTGGTGTCGGAAGGATGTGTTCCGTCCCAAGCTCAAGGATTGCAGGCCCTAACTCAGTCAGGTTTTCACCCACAGTGTACAGCTCTGGCACGTCATGCTCCTCAGCCTCCTCTTCCTCCACTTCACCCTCCACACCAGTCCCAAGCTGGAAGCACTGCAGCACTGCCTTGGCAAAGCGGCAACATGCTGTGCTGAAGCTAATATGCATAGGTGACAAACCCCATAACGCTGAAGAGTTGTGGACAGCTCTGAAACAGCAGGCAGATCACTGGCTCACACCGCTGAACCTACAGCCAGGCATGGTCGTGTGTGACAATGGCCAGAACCTTGTGGTGGCTCTGAGGCGAGCTGACACATGTTCCATGCGTGGCCCATGTGCTCAACCTCGTGGTTCAGCGGTTTATTAAATCCTACCCGGAGCTGTCTGATCTGCTCGACAAAGTACGCCGCCTGTGTGCGCCGCCTGTGTGCCCATTTTAGAAAGTCACATGCTGCTTCTGCCAGCCCTGCTGGCTTTCAGTGGCGTTTGCATCTTCCGGCTCACAGACTGGTGTGTGATGTGCAGTGTGGAAGTCCAACGCGTGGGGACATGTTGGTCAGGATTTGTGAGCAGAAGAGGGCAGTTGTTCAGTACCAACATCAACTAGGCCGTCGGTATACGGTTCAAACTCCACAAATAAGACCTCAGGAGTTGACATAGATGTCCGACATATGTACCGTCCTCCAAAACTTTGAGGACTCCACCAAGATGGTGAGCGGTGATGACGCCATCATTAGCGTCACCATCCCACTTCTCTGTCTTCTAAAACGCTCTCTGCTCAAAATAAAAGACGATGCATTGCAGGCAGAGCAGGATGACTTGCAGCAAGAAACCGTACTGGGTGATTACACACAGCCCAGCCTCATCTAATCCCAACGTGCATTGGAGGACTATGATGAGGAGGAGGAGGATGAAGAAGTGGAGCTACTTTAATTCGGAATTGACGGTAATACATGCACAACCGTCAGACCGTCAGTTGAGAGTGGATGGCCAGAGGACAGGGGAGAGGAGGAGGAGGTCAGCTTGGCCAGTCATGCTGTTGGCGAGGACCCTGAAGTCTTGCCTGTTAACAGTCTGGCGCACATGGCTGACTTTATGTTACGCTGCTTGTGTCGTGACCCTCGCGTTATCAAGATCTTGGCGGACACTCATTACTGGTTGGTGACACTTTTAGACCCACGCTACAAAGAGAACTTTATTTATCTTATTCCCGAGGCAGAGAGGTCTACAAAAATGCTGCAGTACCAGAAGGCCATAGTCGCGGAATTATTAAAAAAATTCCCTTCTGAAAAGGCTTGCGGCAGAGGTCACGATTCAGTGGACAACCAAGGCGTCAGGCAGAAAGAGGCACAAGTCCAATTCAGCAGAGGTAGGGGAACACTCTCAAAGATCTGGGACACTTTACCCCGCACCTCAGGGCCTGTGATACGGGAGGTGCTGAGAAGTGTCAAAAGGAATGCAAAGTTTGCAAAGATGCTGAGGGAGTACCTTGCCGATCGTACTAAAGTGCTCCTAGACTCCTCTGTGCCTTATAATTATTGGGTATCCAAGCTGGACATGTGGCAGGAATTCGCTCTCTACGCCTTGGAAGTCCTGGCCTTCCCTGCCGCTAGCGTTTTGTCAGAGCGTGTTTTTAGTGCCGCAGGTGGAATTATTACAGATAAACGCACCCGCCTGTCAACTGAAAATGCTGACAGGCTGACTTTGATCAAGATGAACAAGGGTTGGATTGGGCCTGACTTCACCACACCACCACCAAATGATAGCGGAATTAAAATTTTGTGCTGGTAGATTCCCATGCACCTCCGCACACCCACACTTCATGTGTTTCGCTACTTGCTGTACTGCTCCTCCTTCTCCTCATCCGCCACCATCATATGATCAGTGTGACCGTGGTTCATGATGCCACAAAACCATAATTTTTTTACATCATATTTATGATGATGATGACCCTAACCGTTCAAAAGTTAGGCATTAGTTTCATGTATACCCCCAGGGGAAAATGTTTTAGTCCATGCTTGCAGAATGGGCATTACAAGTACAGGAGACCTGCTCCTTTGTAATGGGAACAATTTTAGAGGCTCTCCTCCATGTTTCTTCCCAGGGGCATCACAATGCCTCCCAATTTTTGGCAGCCCTTCCTAGGGCAATCCTACAAAAGACCCACTTGCTTAAAATGTGCACATCATTTAAAGAGGCCCTCATGCACGTCTCTATCCAGGGGCATTGAAGTGCCTCCCAATTTTTGGCTTCCCTGCCTAGGGCAATACTACAAAAGACGCACTTCCTTATAATGGGCACATTATTTAAAGAGGCCTTCATTTAGGTCTCTTCCCAGGGGCATGGGAGTTCCACACAATTTAAAAAAAAAAAATCTTTCATATAATCCAAAAAACTAACATCCACCAACTCTGTCTCACAAGTGGGTATGAGCCCTTAATATTTTTCCATGAAAATCCGTTTAGGTTTCATTTTGTAACGTTTTCTTGGCAGTCCGTAAAAGTGGCATAATAGTCTGACAACATTGTTGACATCAGTGACCTTGGGGTCTGAAATGCTTCCCTGTTTTTACTTAAACATATAGTATGGTATTAGATTTAGGTTGCCATAAGAGTAATCCCAATATCGGATACAATTTGGATAAAAAACAAACTTTATTTGTATAAATATTTAAAAGGATCCAGACTCACAACATGAAATAGGAACCTCAAAAACAACCACAAATACAATTACAGTGTTCATAATAGGCAATAATTCAAACCTATAGGAGCCCTGTTCACAAATAACAATTGATTAATCTATTTCAGAGTGCCTCCATTTGAGGTGGCTATCCTATAGTTAAATTATTTGTTTCTCCAAGGGGCAGAGCAATTTATGCGTCCCAGTAGGTCTAGGGTAATAACACTGTATTTTTTGTAGTCTTGCAGAGGTCCTATATTTAAAATCTCCAGAGAGAGAATTATTTGTGAACAGGGCTCCTATAGGTTTGAATTATTGCCTATTATGAACACTGTAATTGTATTTGTGGTTGTTTTTGAGGTTCCTAATTCATGTTGTGAGTCTGGATCCTTTTAAATATTTATACAAATAAAGTTTGTTTTTTATCCAAATTGGTTCCCTGGGTCTTCCCCATGCTATTCCCATATCATTTCAGCACTGTTCTGATACTTTTGTGACATTTTTAGGGTATTTCCATGCTGCCGGGGGTTATGTCAGAAAAATACTCGGGTCTCCCATAGAATAACATTGGACTCGGTGCTCGGGCCGAGTACACGAGTATCTTGGGATGCTCGGCCCGAGCTTCGAGCACCCGAGCATTTTAGTACTCGCTCATCTCTATTCAACATAGTTGTTCAGGGGAAGGATTCAAAAAGTTGTCTCAGAGATTTAACCTGTCAGTTTCCACTGTGAGGAACATAGTAAGGAAATGGAAGACCACAGGGACAGTTCTTGTAAAGGCCAGAAGTGGCAGGCCAACAAAAATATCAGAAAGGCAGAGAAGAAGAATGGTGAGAACAGTCAAGAACAATCCACAGACCACCTCCAAAGACCTGCAGCATAATCTTGCTGCAGATGGTGTCACTGTGCATCGGTCAACAATACAGCGCACACTGCACAAGGAGAAGCTGTATGGTAGTGATGCGAAAGAAGCCGTTTCTGCATGCACGCCACAAACAGAGTCGCCTAAGGTATGCAAAAGCACATTTGGACAAGCCAGTTTAATTTTGGAAGAAGGTCCTGTGGACTGATGAAACAAAGATTGAGTTGTTTGGTCATACAACAAGGCATTATGCATGACGCCACAAAAACATATCATTCAAAGAAAGACACTTGCTACTCACTGTCAAATTTGGGGGAGGGTCCATCATGCTTTGGGGCTGTGTGGCCAATGATAGCATCGGGAATCTTGTTAAATTTGTAAAAAGCAAGTCAAGGCAGCAAAGTTTGAGACAGAGAGACTCATTGGCAGAGAAAGTAAAAATAATGCCAAAATATTTTTTAACTACATAAATAGTAAGAAACTAAAAAATGATTGTGTTGGCCCCTTTAAAAATAATTTGGGTAAAATGGTGGATGAGGATGAGGAAAAAGCCAATATGCTAAATGACTTTTTTTCAACAGTATTTACACAAGAAAATCCCATGACAGACAGTGATAACAAAAACTGTCAATTAAATGTCACCTGCTTAACCCAGCAGGAAGTACGGCATCGTCTAAAAATCACTAAAATTGACAAATCCCCGGGTCTGGATGGGATACACCCCAGAGTGCTGCAGGAATTAAGATAGACCATTATTTTTAATCATTAAAGATTCCATAATAACAGGGTCTGTACCACAGGACTGGCGTTTTGCAAATGTGGTGCCAATATTCAAAAAGGGAACAAAAACTGAACTTGGAAATTATAGGCCAGTAAGCTTAACCTCTACTGTGGGTAAAATCCTAGAGGATTTTCTAAGAGATGCTATACTAGAGTATCTGAAGAAAAGTAACCTCATGACCCAATATCAACATGGTTTTACGATGGACTGTTCCTGTTAAACTAATCTGATAAGCTTCTATGAAGAAGGAAGTTCTGGACTGGACCAAAGAAATGCAGTGGATGTGGTGTATATGGACTTTTCAAAAGCTTTTGATACGATGCCACACAAAAGGTTGATACATAAAATGAGAGCAATGGGGATAGGGGAAAATATGTGTAAGTGGGTTAAAAACTGGCTTAACGATAGGAAACAAAGGGTGGTTATTAATGGAACACACTCAGAATGGGTCACAGTTAACAGTGGGGTACCACAGGGGTCAGTGTTGGACCCGCTTCTTTTTAATATATTTATTAATGACCTTGTACGGGGCATACGGAGTAGAATCTCAATATTTGCAGATGACACTAAAATCTGCAGGGTAATCAATACAGAGGAGGACAACTTTATATTACAGGAGGATTTATGTAAACTAGAAGCTTGGGCTGATAAATGGCAAATGAGCTTTAATGGGGATAAATGTAAGGTCATGCACTTCGGCAGAGGAAACAAAAGGTATAATTATGTGCTTAATTGTAAAACACTGGGCAAAACTGTCACGGAAAAAGACCTGGGTGTATGGGTAGATGACAAACTCACATTTAGTGGCCAGTGTCAGGCAGCTGCTGCAAAGGCAAATAAAATAATGGGATGCATTAAAAGAGGCATAGATGCTCATGAAGAGAACATAATTTTACCTCTATTCAAGTCACTAGTGTGACCACACTTAGAATACTGTGTACAATTCTGGTCTCCGGTGTATAAGAAAGACATAGCTGAACTAGAGCGGGTCCAGAGAAGAGCGACCAAGGTTATTAGAGGACTGAGGGGTCTGCAATAGTGTTGAGCGAACATGCTCGGCACTACTCGTTACTCGCACGAGTATCACTGTACTCGGGCGACTCGCCGAGCACCGAGTAATCTCGCGATACTCGTGCTGTGCTCGTGGTCGTCATCTCTCCATGTTGGCGCTCTTTTGAGAGTCAGCCCACGTGCAGGGATTGGCTGACAGACCACTGCAATGCCACAGCCCTCTTGGTTGTGGTATAGCAGTGATTGGCCGGCCTGCACAGCGTCACCGAGCCTTTATAAGTCCCGGCGCGCTGTGCTCGGCACACAGCCTTCCAGACAGTGAGTGTAGGGAGAGTGTCTGCTGCTGATTAGGGACAGATTTGCGGCCCTCATAGGTAGATCCGGATCAGGGCTGCAAACTGCTGCTGACCACAACAGTCCTTCTCAGGACTAATCTAGGAGGACATAGGCAGGGTGATCCAGATCGGAGTCCAAGATTTCCAGTGACCAGAACAGTCCTTCTCAGGACTAATCTAGGAGGATATAGGCAGGGTGATACAGATTGAAATCCAAGCTTTTCTGTGACCATTAGAGTCACCACACTCTTGTACTTAGTACCTTAATACAGGTTAGGGACTAAAATCCTCTCTTCAAACCATTACAGTCACCAGACAGGTGTACGTACTACCTTCATACAGGTTAGGGAACTAAAATCCTAACTCTTGTCATCAAAACAGTCACCAGACAGGTGTACGTACTACCTTAATACAGGATAGGGACTAAAATCCTCTCTTGAACCATTACAGTCACCAGACAGGTGTGCGTACTACCTTAATACAGGTTAGGGAACTAAAATCCTAACTCTTGTCATCAAAACAGTCACCAGACAGGTGTACGTACTACCTTAATACAGGTTAGGGACTAAAATCCTCTGTTTAAACCATTACAGTCACCAGACAGGTGTACGTAGTACCTTAATACAGGTTAGGGAACTAAAATCCTAACTATTGTCATCAAAACAGTCACCAGACAGGTGTAAGTACTGCCTCAATACAGGTTAGGGACTAAAATCCTCTCTTCAAACCATTACAGTCACCAGACAGGTGTACGTAGTACCTTAATACAGGTTAGGGAACTAAAATCCTAACTATTGTCATCTCAACAGTCACCACACTGTTGTACGTCATACGTTTCTACAAGTTAGGGAACTAAAATCCTAACTCTTGTCATCTCAACAGTCACCACACTGTTGTACGTCATACGTTTCTACAGGTTAGGGAACTAAAATCCTAACTCTTGTCATCTCAACAGTCACCACACTGTTGTACGTCATAAGTTTCTACAGGTTAGGGAACTAAAATCCTAACTATTGTCATCTCAACAGTCACCACACTGTTGTACGTCATAAGTTTCTACAGGTTAGGGAACTAAAATCCTAACTATTGTCATCTCAACAGTCACCACACTGTTGTACGTCATAAGTTTCTACAGGTTAGGGAACTAAAATCCTAACTCTTGTCATCTCAACAGTCACCACACTGTTGTACGTCATAAGTTTCTACAGGTTAGGGAACTAAAATCCTAACTATTGTCATCTCAACAGTCACCACACTGTTGTACGTCATAAGTTTCTACAGGTTAGGGAACTAAAATCCTAACTATTGTCATCTCAACAGTCACCACACTGTTGTACGTCATACGTTTCTACAAGTTAGGGAACTAAAATCCTAACTCTTGTCATCTCAACAGTCACCACACTGTTGTACGTCATACGTTTCTACAGGTTAGGGAACTAAAATCCTAACTATTGTCATCTCAACAGTCACCACACTGTTGTACGTCATAAGTTTCTACAGGTTAGGGAACTAAAATCCTAACTATTGTCATCTCAACAGTCACCACACTGTTGTGCGTCATAAGTTTCTACAAGTTAGGGAACTAAAGTCCTAACTCTTGTCATCTCAACAGTCACCACACTGTTGTACGTCATACGTTTCTACAGGTTAGGGAACTAAAATCCTAACTCTTGTCATCTCAACAGTCACCACACTGTTGTACGTCATACGTTTCTACAGGTTAGGGAACTAAAATCCTAACTCTTGTCATCTCAACAGTCACCACACTGTTGTACGTCATAAGTTTCTACAGGTTAGGGAACTAAAATCCTAACTATTGTCATCTCAACAGTCACCACACTGTTGTACGTCATAAGTTTCTACAGGTTAGGGAACTAAAATCCTAACTATTGTCATCTCAACAGTCACCACACTGTTGTACGTCATACGTTTCTACAAGTTAGGGAACTAAAATCCTAACTCTTGTCATCTCAACAGTCACCACACTGTTGTACGTCATACGTTTCTACAGGTTAGGGAACTAAAATCCTAACTATTGTCATCTCAACAGTCACCACACTGTTGTACGTCATAAGTTTCTACAGGTTAGGGAACTAAAATCCTAACTATTGTCATCTCAACAGTCACCACACTGTTGTGCGTCATAAGTTTCTACAAGTTAGGGAACTAAAGTCCTAACTCTTGTCATCTCAACAGTCACCACACTGTTGTACGTCATACGTTTCTACAGGTTAGGGAACTAAAATCCTAACTCTTGTCATCTCAACAGTCACCACACTGTTGTACGTCATACGTTTCTACAGGTTAGGGAACTAAAATCCTAACTATTGTCATCTCAACAGTCACCACACTGTTGTACGTCATAAGTTTCTACAGGTTAGGGAACTAAAATCCTAACTATTGTCATCTCAACAGTCACCACACTGTTGTACGTCATAAGTTTCTACAGGTTAGGGAACTAAAATCCTAACTATTGTCATCTCAACAGTCACCACACTGTTGTACGTCATACGTTTCTACAAGTTAGGGAACTAAAATCCTAACTCTTGTCATCTCAACAGTCACCACACTGTTGTACGTCATACGTTTCTACAAGTTAGGGAACTAAAGTCCTAACTCTTGTCATCTCAACAGTCACCACACTGTTGTACGTCATACGTTTCTACAGGTTAGGGAACTAAAATCCTAACTCTTGTCATCTCAACAGTCACCACACTGTTGTACGTCATACGTTTCTACAGGTTAGGGAACTAAAATCCTAACTATTGTCATCTCAACAGTCACCACACTGTTGTACGTCATAAGTTTCTACAGGTTAGGGAACTAAAATCCTAACTATTGTCATCTCAACAGTCACCACACTGTTGTACGTCATAAGTTTCTACAGGTTAGGGAACTAAAATCCTAACTATTGTCATCTCAACAGTCACCACACTGTTGTACGTCATACGTTTCTACAAGTTAGGGAACTAAAATCCTAACTCTTGTCATCTCAACAGTCACCACACTGTTGTACGTCATACGTTTCTACAAGTTAGGGAACTAAAATCCTAACTCTTGTCATCTCAACAGTCACCACACTGTTGTACGTCATACGTTTCTACAGGTTAGGGAACTAAAATCCTAACTCTTGTACAACAGTGTGGTGACTGTTGAGATGACGTCATACGTTTCTACAGGTTAGGGAACTAAAATCCTAACTATTGTCATCTCAACAGTCACCACACTGTTGTACGTCATAAGTTTCTACAGGTTAGGGAACTAAAATCCTAATCTCCTGTGACCTCCACAGTGACCAGGCAGTTGTCGCTCTATACAGGCAAAATGCGCAAAGGCGTTGGCAAGGGCGTTGGCAAGGAACAAGGAAGTGGACGTGATGGTGGTGCAGGCAGAGGCCGAGGTCGTGTGCAAGCACTCATTTCGCAACAACAAAGGGCCACATCTCCTCGCTCGCACGTCCTGTCCCAAATTCTTGGGGCCCGCAGCAGTACACCACTGTTGAACCAAGACCAGTGTCAACAGGTTGTTACTTGGATAGCGGATAATGCTTCAAGTCAGATGGGCACCTCCACAAACACCTTGTCTTCCGCACGGTCAACTGTCAGTAGCCGTGATACTGCACCGCACATTTCCCAACCTGATCCTCCTTCCTACCACCTGGCCGATTACACGTCCACGGACATTACAGATCCCACACTAGGACACTCGGAAGAGCTTTTCACGTATCCATTCGCAGAATCTGGCCTGTCGCCACCTCCTCTTGAAGTGGGTCATGAGGAGATGGTATGTACAGATGCCCAAATATTTGAGCAGCCGCGTTATGACGAACGGAACGTTGTCAAAGTGTCTCAACAAGGGGTGGACGATGATGAGACACAATTGCCAGGAAGTCAGGAGGAGGATCAGGGTGCGGAAGAGGAAGACGACGTGGTGGATGATCCAGTAGCTGATCCTACATGGCAGGAGGATATGCAGAGCGAGGACAGCAGTGCACAGGGGGAGGGAGGCGTAGCATCACAACAGCCAGTACGAAGCAGGGGTGCGTCCGCAGGCAGAAGGCAGGCAACCGTTCCCCGGAACAACAACACGACTCAAGGTGCCTGTGCAAATGTTCGGTCTTCCCGAGTCTGGGAGTTTTTTAAGTTGGCTCCAGAAGACTCTAAAAAGGCCATTTGCCACACCTGCCATGCCACTATCAGCAGGGGTACGAAAACTAGCAGCCTGACCACCACCAGCATGATCAGGCACATGTCAGCCAAGCACCCGACTTTGTGGGAAGTACCACAGAGTCGAGGAGCGGTGCGTGCTGATGTCACTGCTAGGTCTTCGGCTGTTGTGCATGCAAGCCAATCCCCTGTCCATGCTGGCCGCGAACAAGCCTCCGGTCCTGCACCTGAAGTTGCTGAAGCACAAATTACGCCACCATCAAGCACGTCCTTGTCCCAGCGCAGCGTTCAATTATCCATTCAGCAAACATTTGAACGCAGGCGCAAATACGCTGCCAATGCCCCACATGCCACAGTCCTCAATGCTCACATTTCGCGACTCATAGCGCTAGAAATGTTGCCTTTCCGTCTGGTGGAGACGGACGCATTCCGCGACCTGATGGCGGCTGCTGTCCCACGTTACTCGGTCCCCAGCCGACACTATTTCTCCAGATGTGCCGTCCCCGCATTGCATAACCACGTGTCCAACACCATCACACGTGCCCTGAACAATGCTGTTTCAGCCAAAGTCCACCTAACCACAGACACGTGGACAAGTGCTTGTGGGCAAGGCCGCTACATCTCCCTGACGGCACACTGGATTAATATTGTGGAGGCTGGGACCCAGTCTGAGCGAGGGACGGAACACGTCCTTCCCACACCAAGGATAGCAGGCCCTACCTCTGTCATGGTTTCACCGACACTCTACAGCTCCGGAATGTCATGCTCTTCAGCCTCCTCCTCCTCCACCTGCGCATCCTCATCCACTGTACCCTCCACACCAGTCCCAAGCTGGAAGCACTGCAGCACTGCCTCTGCAAAGCGGCAACAGGCTGTGCTGAAGCTAGTCTGCATAGGTGACAAACCCCACAATGCAGAAGAGGTGTGGACAGCTCTGAAACAGCAGGCAGATCACTGGCTCACACCTCTGAACCTAAAGCCAGGAAAGGTCGTGTGTGACAATGGCCGGAACCTGGTGGCAGCTTTGAGGCGAGGGCAGCTGACGCATGTTCCATGCGTGGCCCATGTGCTCAACCTGGTGGTTCAGAGGTTTGTGAAGTCATACCCGGAGGTGTCTGACCTGCTGGTAAAAGTTCGGCGTCTGTCTGCACATTTTCGCAAGTCACCTGCTGCTTCAGCCGGCCTTGCAAGCTTTCAGCGCCGTTTGCGTCTTCCGGCCCACAGACTGGTGTGTGATGTCCCCACGCATTGGAATTCAACGCTGCACATGTTGGTCAGGATATGTGAGCAGAAGAGGGCAGTTGTGGACTACCTGCATCACCTAAGCCGTCGGGAAATGGGTCAAACTCCACACATAACACCTGAGGAGTGGAGATGGATGTCGGACCTATGCACCGTCCTCCAAAACTTTGAGGACTCCACCAAGATGGTGAGCGGTGATGACGCCATTATTAGCGTCACCATACCACTACTCTGCCTTCTAAAACGGTCTCTGCTGAAAATAAAAGAGGATGCATTGCAGGCAGAGCGCGATGACTTAGAGCAAGAAACTGTAGTGGGTGTGGGTGAAAACACACAGCCCAGCCTCATGTCATCACAACGTGTAGTGGAGGACTATGACGAGGAGGAGGAGGAGGAGGAGGATGAAGACATGGAGCAACTCTCAGGCCAAATTGGGGATATGACATGCACACCAGTCATACCCTCGATTCAGCGTGGCTGGCCAGAGGACAGGGGAGATGAGGAGGAGGAGGAGGACAGCATGTTCAGTCATCGTGTTGGTCTGGATACTGATGTGATGGCTGTTAAGAGTCTGGCGCACATGGCTGACTTTATGGTAAGCTGCCTGTCTCGTGACCCTCGCGTTCAGAACATCTTGGCCGACAATCAGTACTGGTTGGCAACACTCTTAGACCCACGCTACAAGGAGAACTTTATGTCTCTCATTCCTGAGGCGGAGAGGTCAGCCAAAATGCTGCAGTTCCAGAGGGCCATAGTCACGGAAGTTGTGAAATCCTTCCCCTCACAAAACGCTAGCGGCATAGGTCAGGATTCGATGGACAACCAAGGCGTACGGCCGAGAGGGGCACAAGTCCAATCCGGAGGAGGCAGGGGAACTGTCTTTACGATGTGGGACAGTTTTCTCAGCCCCTCACGTACCACAGCCCCTGAGGTGCGGGGTAGTGCCACCAGAAATGCTAAGTTCGGGCAGATGCTGAAGGAGTACCTTGCAGATCGAACAACTGTACTGCGAGATTCATCGGTGCCTTTCAATTATTGGGTCTCCAAGCTCGACACGTGGCATGAATTGGCTCTCTACGCCTTGGAAGTCCTGGCCTGCCCTGCCGCTAGCGTTTTATCAGAGCGTGTTTTCAGTGCAGCAGGTGGAATCATCACTGATAAACGCACCCGCCTGTCAACTGAAAATGCGGACAGGCTCACTCTGATCAAGATGAACAAGGGTTGGATTGGGCCAGACTTCACCACACCACCAGCAAATGACAACTGAATTTTATTTTGTTATTTGAATTTGACATGTACCTCCACTCACCCATGGGTACACACTTCCGTACTTTGGCTAATCGCTGGACTGCTACTCCTTCTCCTCATGTGACACCATGATGAGCGTTAGAATAGTTAGGCTCTTGTTTGAGGTATACCCGCAGTGGTAAATTTTTTAGCCCATTCTGTTAGAATGGGCATTACAACGACAGGAGACCCGCTCCTTTTCAATGGGAAAAATGTTTTTAGGTACTCCTACACGTCTCTATCCAGGGACAAAGAGGAGCCTCACAATTTTTGGCTGCCCTGACAAAAGGGCTACACTACAATACACCCTGTTCTTCTTAACAGGCCCTCCTGCACGTCTCCATCCAGGGACAAAGAGGAGCCTCACAATTTTTGGCTGCCCTGACCTAAGGGCTATACTACAATACACCCACTTGAGGGTTACAGGCCCTACTACATGTCTGTATGCATGGGTCATTGTTGAACCTTCCAATTTTTGGCTGCCCTGACCAAAGGGCTATACTACAATACACCCACTTGAGGGTTACAGGCCCTACTACATGTCTGTATGCATGGGTCATTGTTGAACCTTCCAATTTTTGGCTGCCCTGACCAAAGGGCTCTACTACAATACACCCACTTGAGGGTTACAGGCCCTACTACATGTCTGTATGCATGGGTCATTGTTGAACCTTCCAATTTTTGGCTGCCCTGACCAAAGGGCTCTACTACAATACACCCACTTGAGGGTTACAGGCCCTACTACATGTCTGTATGCATGGGTCATTGTTGAACCTCCCAATTTTTGGCTGCCCTGACCAAAGGGCTCTACTACAATACACCCAGTTCTTCTTAACAGGCCCTCCTGCACGTCTCCATCCAGGGACAAAGAGGAGCCTCACAATTTTTGGCTGCCCTGACCTAAGGGCTCTACTACAATACACCCACTTGAGGGTTACAGGCCCTACTACATGTCTGTATGCATGGGTCATTGTTGAACCTTCCAATTTTTGGCTGCCCTGACCAAAGGGCTCTACTACAATACACCCACTTAAGGGTTACAGGCCCTACTACATGTCTGTATGCATGGGTCATTGTTGAACCTCCCAATTTTTGGCTGCCCTGACCAAAGGGCTCTACTACAATACACCCACTTGAGGGTTACAGGCCCTACTACATGTCTGTATGCATGGGTCATTGTTGAACCTCCCAATTTTTGGCTGCCCTGGCCAAAGGCCTAGGCTAAAATACACCCACTTGAGGGTTACAGGCCCTACTACATGTCTGAATGCATGGGTCATTGTTGAACCTCCCAATTTTTGGCTGCCCTGACCAAAGGGCTATACTACAATACACCCACTTGAGGGTTACAGGCCCTACTACATGTCTGTATGCATGGGTCATTGTTGAACCTCCCAATTTTTGGCTGCCCTGACCAAAGGGCTCTACTACAATACACCCAGTCTTCTTAACAGGCCCTCCTGCACGTCTCCATCCAGGGACAAAGAGGAGCCTCACAATTTTTGGCTGCCCTGACCTAAGGGCTCTACTACAATACACCCACTTGAGGGTTACAGGCCCTACTACATGTCTGTATGCATGGGTCATTGTTGAACCTCCCAATTTTTGGCTGCCCTGACCAAAGGGCTCTACTACAATACACCCACTTGAGGGTTACAGGCCCTACTACATGTCTGTATGCATGGGTCATTGTTGAACCTCCCAATTTTTGGCTGCCCTGACCAAAGGGCTCTACTACAATACACCCACTTGAGGGTTACAGGCCCTACTACATGTCTGTATGCATGGGTCATTGTTGAACCTCCCAATTTTTGGCTGCCCTGGCCAAAGGGCTCTACTACAATACACCCACTTGAGGGTTACAGGCCCTACTACATGTCTGTATGCATGGGTCATTGTTGAACCTCCCAATTTTTGGCTGCCCTGGCCAAAGGCCTAGGCTAAAATACACCCACTTGAGGGTTACAGGCCCTACTACATGTCTGAATGCATGGGTCATTGTTGAACCTCCCAATTTTTGGCTGCCCTGACCAAAGGGCTATACTACAATACACCCACTTGAGGGTTACAGGCCCTACTACATGTCTGTATGCATGGGTCATTGTTGAACCTCCCAATTTTTGGCTGCCCTGACCAAAGGGCTCTACTACAATACACCCAGTTCTTCTTAACAGGCCCTCCTGCACGTCTCCATCCAGGGACAAAGAGGAGCCTCACAATTTTTGGCTGCCCTGACCTAAGGGCTCTACTACAATACACCCACTTGAGGGTTACAGGCCCTACTACATGTCTGTATGCATGGGTCATTGTTGAACCTCCCAATTTTTGGCTGCCCTGACCAAAGGGCTCTACTACAATACACCCACTTGAGGGTTACAGGCCCTACTACATGTCTGTATGCATGGGTCATTGTTGAACCTCCCAATTTTTGGCTGCCCTGACCAAAGGGCTCTACTACAATACACCCACTTGAGGGTTACAGGCCCTACTACATGTCTGTATGCATGGGTCATTGTTGAACCTCCCAATTTTTGGCTGCCCTGGCCAAAGGCCTAGGCTAAAATACACCCACTTGAGGGTTACAGGCCCTACTACATGTCTGAATGCATGGGTCATTGTTGAACCTCCCAATTTTTGGCTGCCCTGACCAAAGGGCTCTACTACAATACACCCAGTTCTTCTTAACAGGCCCTCCTGCACGTCTCCATCCAGGGACAAAGAGGAGCCTCACAATTTTTGGCTGCCCTGACCTAAGGGCTCTACTACAATACACCCACTTGAGGGTTACAGGCCCTACTACATGTCTGTATGCATGGGTCATTGTTGAACCTCCCAATTTTTGGCTGCCCTGACCAAAGGGCTCTACTACAATACACCCACTTGAGGGTTACAGGCCCTACTACATGTCTGTATGCATGGGTCATTGTTGAACCTCCCAATTTTTGGCTGCCCTGACCAAAGGGCTCTACTACAATACACCCACTTGAGGGTTACAGGCCCTACTACATGTCTGTATGCATGGGTCATTGTTGAACCTCCCAATTTTTGGCTGCCCTGGCCAAAGGCCTAGGCTAAAATACACCCACTTGAGGGTTACAGGCCCTACTACATGTCTGAATGCATGGGTCATTGTTGAACCTCCCAATTTTTGGCTGCCCTGACCAAAGGGCTCTACTACAATACACCCACTTGAGGGTTACAGGCCCTACTACATGTCTGTATGCATGGGTCATTGTTGAACCTCCCAATTTTTGGCTGCCCTGGCCAAAGGCCTAGGCTAAAATACACCCACTTGAGGGTTACAGGCCCTACTACATGTCTGAATGCATGGGTCATTGTTGAACCTCCCAATTTTTGGCTGCCCTGACCAAAGGGCTATACTACAATACACCCACTTGAGGGTTACAGGCCCTACTACATGTCTGTATGCATGGGTCATTGTTGAACCTCCCAATTTTTGGCTGCCCTGACCAAAGGGCTCTACTACAATACACCCAGTTCTTCTTAACAGGCCCTCCTGCACGTCTCCATCCAGGGACAAAGAGGAGCCTCACAATTTTTGGCTGCCCTGACCTAAGGGCTCTACTACAATACACCCACTTGAGGGTTACAGGCCCTACTACATGTCTGTATGCATGGGTCATTGTTGAACCTCCCAATTTTTGGCTGCCCTGGCCAAAGGCCTAGGCTAAAATACACCCACTTGAGGGTTACAGGCCCTACTACATGTCTGAATGCATGGGTCATTGTTGAACCTCCCAATTTTTGGCTGCCCTGACCAAAGGGCTCTACTACAATACACCCACTTGAGGGTTACAGGCCCTACTACATGTCTGTATGCATGGGTCATTGTTGAACCTCCCAATTTTTGGCTGCCCTGGCCAAAGGCCTAGGCTAAAATACACCCACTTGAGGGTTACAGGCCCTACTACATGTCTGAATGCATGGGTCATTGTTGAACCTCCCAATTTTTGGCTGCCCTGACCAAAGGGCTATACTACAATACACCCACTTGAGGGTTACAGGCCCTACTACATGTCAGAATGCATGGGTCATTGTTGACCCTCCCAATTTTTGGCTGCCCTGGCCAAAGGGCTATACTACAATACACCCAGTTCTTGTTTACAGGCCATCCTGCATGTCTGTATCCAGGGGCATTGGTGAACCTCCCAATTTTGGACTGCCCTGGCAAAGGAAGATACTACAATAGACCTAGTTCCTCAAAATGGGCACTTTATTTCTAGACAGGGCTTCATGTACGTCTCTTGTCAGGGTCATCGGAGTGTCGCACAATGTTTTCACGTAAAATCTTTCATGTAATCACAAAAAGTGACATACACCAGCTTTATCTCACTATTGGGTATGTGCCCTTAACATTTCCACCCTAAATATTCATTTTGGTGTAATTTTGGAAGGTTTTCTGGAGACTCCGTAAAATTGGCGTGAAACTCGGACAACATTGTTCACAGCTGTGACTTTTGAGTGAGAAATGCTTCCAGGGGTCTTCCCCATGGTGTTGCCATGTCATTTCAGCACTCTTCTGAGACTTTTGTGACATTTTTAGGGTT
Organism: Allobates femoralis; assembly: GCA_033576535.1. Taxonomy (NCBI): domain Eukaryota; kingdom Metazoa; phylum Chordata; class Amphibia; order Anura; family Aromobatidae; genus Allobates; species Allobates femoralis. The sequence continues at coordinate 478,935,523 of JARQOC010000001.1, read as the reverse complement.
TTTCCATGCTGCCGGCAGTCATTTCATAAAAATACTCGTGTCTCCCATAGGATAACATTGGGCTCGTTACTCGGGCCGAGTACACGAGTATCTCGGGATGCTCGGCCCGAGCTTCGAGCACCCGAGCATTTTAGTACTCGCTCATCACTAGTCTGCAATACCAAGACAGATTATTAAACTTGGGGTTATTTAGCTTGGAAAAACGAAGGCTTAGGGGTGATCTTATAATAATGTATAAATATATGAGGGGACAGTACAGAGAACTTTCTAATGATCTCTTTACTCTTAGGCCTGAGACTGGGACAAGGGGGCATCCTCTACATCTGGAGGAAAGAAGGTTTAATCATAATCACAGACGTGGATTCTTTATTGTAAGAGCAGTGAGACTATGGAACTCTCTGCCACATGATGTTGTAATGATGGACTCAATATTATAGTTTTCAAGAAAGGCATCCAGGCCCTTCTTAAATGTTAGTAGTAACAGTTATATATACTAGATAGTGTTGAGCGAACATGCTCGGCACTACTCGTTACTCGCACGAGTATCACTGTACTCGGGCGACTCGCCGAGCACCGAGTAATCTCGCGATACTCGTGCTGTGCTCGTGGTCGTCATCTCTCCATGTTGGCGCTCTTTTGAGAGCCAGCCCACGTGCAGGGATTGGCTGACAGACCACTGCAATGCCACAGCCCTCTTGGTTGTGGTATAGCAGTGATTGGCCGGCCTGCACAGCGTCACCGAGCCTTTATAAGTCCCGGTGCGCTGTGCTCGGCACACAGCCTTCCAGACAGTGAGTGTAGGGAGAGTGTCTGCTGCTGATTAGGGACAGATTTGCGGCCCTCATAGGTAGATCCGGATCAGGGCTGCAAACTGCTGCTGCTGACCACAACAGTCCTTCTCAGGACTAATCTAGGAGGACATAGGCAGGGTGATCCAGATCGGAGTCCAAGATTTCCAGTGACCAGAACAGTCCTTCTCAGGACTAATCTCGGAGGATATAGGCAGGGTGATACAGATTGAAATCCAAGCTTTTCTGTGACCATTAGAGTCACCACACTCTTGTACTTAGTACCTTAATACAGGTTAGGGACTTAAATCCTCTCTTCAAACCAATACAGTCACCAGACAGGTGTACGTACTACCTTAATACAGGTTAGGGAACTAAAATCCTCTCTTGAACCATTACAGTCACCAGACAGGTGTACGTACTACCTTAATACAGGTTAGGGAACTAAAATCCTAACTCTTGTCATCAAAACAGTCACCAGACAGGTGTACGTACTACCTTAATACAGGTTAGGGAACTAAAATCCTCTCTTGAACCATTACAGTCACCAGACAGGTGTACGTACTACCTTAATACAGGTTAGGGAACTAAAATCCTCTCTTCAAACCATTACAGTCACCAGACAGGTGTACGTACTACCTTAAAACAGGTTAGGGAACTAAAATCCTAACTCTTGTCATCAACACAGTCACCAGACAGGTGTACGTACTACCTTAATACAGGTTAGGGACTAAAATCCTCTCTTGAAGCATTACAGTCACCAGACAGGTGTACGTAGTACCTTAATACAGGTTAGGGAACTAAAATCCTAACTCTTGTCATCAAAACAGTCACCAGACAGGTGTACGTACTACCTTAATACAGGTTAGGGACAAAAATCCTCTCTTAACCATTACAGTCACCAGACAGGTGTACGTAGTACCTTAATACAGGTTAGGGAACTAAAATCCTAACTCTTGTCATCAAAACAGTCACCAGACAGGTGTACGTACTACCTTAATACAGGTTAGGGAACTAAAATCCTAACTCTTGTCATCAAATACAGTCACCATACTGGTTGTAAGTCATACCTTTATTCAGGTTAGGTAACTAAAATCCTAACTCTTGTCATCAAAACAGTCACCAGACAGGTGTACGTACTACCTTAATACAGGTTAGGGAACTAAAATCCTAACTCTTGTCATCAACACAGTCACCAGACAGGTGTAACGTACTACCTTAATACAGGTTAGGGACTAAAATCCTCTCTTGAACCATTACAGTCACCAGACAGGTGTACGTAGTACCTTAATACAGGTTAGGGAACTAAAATCCTAACTCTTGTCATCAAACAGTCACCATACTGTTGTAAGTCATACCTTTATTCAGGTTAGGGAACTAAAATCCTAACTCTTGTCATCTCAACAGTCACCACACTGTTGTAAGTCATACCTGTATTCAGGTTAGGGAACTAAAATCCTAACTCTTGTCATCTCAACAGTCACCACACTGTTGTAAGTCATACCTGTATTCAGGTTAGGGAACTAAAATCCTAACTCTTGTCATCTCAACAGTCACCACACTAGTTGTAAGTCATACCTTTATTCAGGTTAGGTAACTAAAATCCTAACTCTTGTCATCAAAACAGTCACCAGACAGGTGTACGTACTACCTTAATACAGGTTAGGGAACTAAAATCCTAACTCTTGTCATCAAACAGTCACCAGACAGGTGTACGTAGTACCTTAATACAGGTTAGGGAACTAAAATCCTAACTCTTGTCATCAAAACAGTCACCAACTGTTGTAAGTCATACCTTTATTCAGGTTAGGGAACTAAAATCCTAACTCTTGGCATCTCAACAGTCACCACACTGTTGTAAGTCATACCTTTATTCAGGTTAGGGAACTAAAATCCTAACTCTTGTCATCTCAACAGTCACCACACTGTTGTAAGTCATACCTGTATTCAGGTTAGGGAACTAAAATCCTAACTCTTGTCATCTCAACAGTCACCACACTGTTGTAAGTCATACCTTTATTCAGGTTAGGGAACTAAAATCCTAACTCTTGGCATCTCAACAGTCACCACACTGTTGTAAGTACTACCTTAATACAGGTTAGGGAACTAAAATCCTAACTCTTGTCATCAACAGTCACCAGCACAGGTGTACGTACTACCTTTAATACAGGTTAGGGACTAAAATAATCCTTCATTGCAACATTACAGTCACCAGACAGGTGTACGTAGTACCTTAATACAGGTTAGGGAACTAAAATCCTAACTCTTGTCATCAAAACAGTCACACATACTGTTGTAAGTCATACCTTTATTCAGGTTAGGGAACAAAATCCTAACTCTTGTCATCTCAACAGTCACCACACATGTTGTAAGTCATACCTGTATTCAGGTTAGGGAACTAAAATCCTAACTCTTGTCATCCAACAGTCACCAACAGTTGTAAGTCATACCTTTATTCAGGTTAGGTAACTAAAATCCTAACTTTGTCATCAAACAGTCACCAGACTGTTGTACGTACTACCTTAATACAGGTTAGGGAACTAAAATCCTAACTCTTGTCATCTCAACAGTCACCACACTGTTGTAAGTCATACCTTTATCAGGTTAGGGAACTAAAATCCTAACTCTTGCATCTCAACAGTCACCACACTGTTGTAAGTCATACCTTTATTCAGGTTAGGGAACTAAAATCCTAACTCTTGTCATTCAAACAGTCACCAACAGTGTGTACGTACTACCTTAATACAGGTTAGGGAACTAAAATCCTAACTTTGTCATCTCAACAGTCACCACACTGTTGTAAGTCATACTTTATTCAGGTTAGGGAACTAAAATCCTAACTCTTGTCATCTCAACAGTCACCACACTGTTGTAAGTCATACCTGTTATTCAGGTTAGGGAACTAAAATCCTAACTTTGTCATCTCAACAGTCACCACACTGTTGTAAGTCATACTGTATTCAGGTTAGGGAACTAAAATCCTAACTCTTGTCATCATAACAGTCACCAGACACGGTTGTACGTACTACCTTATACAGGTTAGGGACTAAAATCCTAACTCTTGTCATCTCAACAGTCACCACACTGTTGTAGTCATACCTTTATTCAGGTTAGGGAACTAAAATCCTAACTCTTGTCATCAAAACAGTCACCAGACAGGTGTACGTACTACCTTAATACAGGTTAGGGAACTAAAATCCTAACCTATGTCATCTCAACAGTCACCAACTGTTGTCGTAGTACCTCTATACAGGTTAGGGAACTAAAATCCTAACTCTTGTCATCACAACAGTCACCAGACAGTGTGTACGTCATACTTATACAGGTTAGGGAACTAAAAAATCTCTCTGTCATACAACAGTCACCAGACTGGTGTACGTATACTTTAATACAGGTTAGGGAACTAAAATCCTAACTATTGTCATCTCAACAGTCACCACACTGTTGTACGTCATACGTTTCTACAGTTAGGGAACTAAAATCCTAACATTTGTCATCTCAACAGTCACCACACTGTTGTACGTCATACGTTTCTACAGGTTAGGGAACTAAAATCCTAACTCTTGTCATCTCAACAGTCACCACACTGTTGTACGTCATACGTTTCTACAGGTTAGGGAACTAAAATCCTAACTCTTGTCATCTCAACAGTCACCACACTGTTGTACGTCATACGTTTCTACAGGTTAGGGAACTAAAATCCTAACTATTGTCATCTCAACAGTCACCACACTGTTGTACGTCATAAGTTTCTACAGGTTAGGGAACTAAAAATCCTAAACTCTTGTCATCTCAACAGTCACCACACTGTTGTACGTCATAAGTTTCTACAGGTTAGGGAACTAAAATCCTAACTATTGTCATCTCAACAGTCACCACACTGTTGTACGTCATAGTTTCTACAGGTTAGGGAACTAAAATCCTAACTATTGTCATCTCAACAGTCACCACACTGTTGTACGTCATACGTTTCTACAAGTTAGGGAACTAAAATCCTAACTCTTGTCATCTCAACAGTCACCACACTGTTGTACGTCATACGTTTCTACAGGTTAGGGAACTAAAATCCTAACTATTGTCATCTCAACAGTCACCACACTGTTGTACGTCATTAAGTTTCTACAGGTTAGGGAACTAAAATCCTAACTATTGTCATCTCAACAGTCACCACACTGTTGTGCGTCATAAGTTTCTACAAGTTAGGGAACTAAAGTCCTAACTCTTGTCATCTCAACAGTCACCACACTGTTGTACGTCATACGTTTCTACAGGTTAGGGAACTAAAATCCTAACTCTTGTCATTCAAACAGTCACCACACTGTTGTACGTCATACGTTTCTACAGGTTAGGGAACTAAAATCCTAACTATTGTCATCTCAACAGTCACCACACTGTTGTACGTCATAAGTTTCTACAGGTTAGGGAACTAAAATCCTAACTATTGTCATCTCAACAGTCACCACACTGTTGTACGTCATAAGTTTCTACAGGTTAGGGAACTAAAATCCTAACTATTGTCATCTCAACAGTCACCACACTGTTGTACGTCATACGTTTCTACAAGTTAGGGAACTAAAATCCTAACTCTTGTACAACAGTGTGGTGACTGTTGAGATGACGTCATACGTTTCTACAGGTTAGGGAACTAAAATCCTAACTATTGTCATCTCAACAGTCACCACACTGTTGTACGTCATAAGTTTCTACAGGTTAGGGAACTAAAATCCTAATCTCCTGTGACCTCCACAGTGACCAGGCAGTTGTCGCTCTATACAGGCAAAATGCGCAAAGGCGTTGGCAAGGGCGTTGGCAAGGAACAAGGAAGTGGACGTGATGGTGGTGCAGGCAGAGGCCGAGGTCGTGTGCAAGCACTCATTTCGCAACAACAAAGGGCCACATCTCCTCGCTCGCACGTCCTGTCCCAAATTCTTGGGGCCCGCAGCAGTACACCACTGTTGAACCAAGACCAGTGTCAACAGGTTGTTACTTGGATAGCGGATAATGCTTCAAGTCAGATGGGCACCTCCACAAACACCTTGTCTTCCGCACGGTCAACTGTCAGTAGCCGTGATACTGCACCGCACATTTCCCAACCTGATCCTCCTTCCTACCACCTGGCCGATTACACGTCCACGGACATTACAGATCCCACACTAGGACACTCGGAAGAGCTTTTCACGTATCCATTCGCAGAATCTGGCCTGTCGCCACCTCCTCTTGAAGTGGGTCATGAGGAGATGGTATGTACAGATGCCCAAATATTTGAGCAGCCGCGTTATGACGAACGGAACGTTGTCAAAGTGTCTCAACAAGGGGTGGACGATGATGAGACACAATTGCCAGGAAGTCAGGAGGAGGATCAGGGTGCGGAAGAGGAAGACGACGTGGTGGATGATCCAGTAGCTGATCCTACATGGCAGGAGGATATGCAGAGCGAGGACAGCAGTGCACAGGGGGAGGGAGGCGTAGCATCACAACAGCCAGTACGAAGCAGGGGTGCGTCCGCAGGCAGAAGGCAGGCAACCGTTCCCCGGAACAACAACACGACTCAAGGTGCCTGTGCAAATGTTCGGTCTTCCCGAGTCTGGGAGTTTTTTAAGTTGGCTCCAGAAGACTCTAAAAAGGCCATTTGCCACACCTGCCATGCCACTATCAGCAGGGTACGAAAACTAGCAGCCTGACCACCACCAGCATGATCAGGCACATGTCAGCCAAGCACCCGACTTTGTGGGAAGTACCACAGAGTCGAGGAGCGGTGCGTGCTGATGTCACTGCTAGGTCTTCGGCTGTTGTGCATGCAAGCCAATCCCCTGTCCATGCTGGCCGCGAACAAGCCTCCGGTCCTGCACCTGAAGTTGCTGAAGCACAAATTACGCCACCATCAAGCACGTCCTTGTCCCAGCGCAGCGTTCAATTATCCATTCAGCAAACATTTGAACGCAGGCGCAAATACGCTGCCAATGCCCCACATGCCACAGTCCTCAATGCTCACATTTCGCGACTCATAGCGCTAGAAATGTTGCCTTTCCGTCTGGTGGAGACGGACGCATTCCGCGACCTGATGGCGGCTGCTGTCCCACGTTACTCGGTCCCCAGCCGACACTATTTCTCCAGATGTGCCGTCCCCGCATTGCATAACCACGTGTCCAACACCATCACACGTGCCCTGAACAATGCTGTTTCAGCCAAAGTCCACCTAACCACAGACACGTGGACAAGTGCTTGTGGGCAAGGCCGCTACATCTCCCTGACGGCACACTGGATTAATATTGTGGAGGCTGGGACCCAGTCTGAGCGAGGGACGGAACACGTCCTTCCCACACCAAGGATAGCAGGCCCTACCTCTGTCATGGTTTCACCGACACTCTACAGCTCCGGAATGTCATGCTCTTCAGCCTCCTCCTCCTCCACCTGCGCATCCTCATCCACTGTACCCTCCACACCAGTCCCAAGCTGGAAGCACTGCAGCACTGCCTCTGCAAAGCGGCAACAGGCTGTGCTGAAGCTAGTCTGCATAGGTGACAAACCCCACAATGCAGAAGAGGTGTGGACAGCTCTGAAACAGCAGGCAGATCACTGGCTCACACCTCTGAACCTAAAGCCAGGAAAGGTCGTGTGTGACAATGGCCGGAACCTGGTGGCAGCTTTGAGGCGAGGGCAGCTGACGCATGTTCCATGCGTGGCCCATGTGCTCAACCTGGTGGTTCAGAGGTTTGTGAAGTCATACCCGGAGGTGTCTGACCTGCTGGTAAAAGTTCGGCGTCTGTCTGCACATTTTCGCAAGTCACCTGCTGCTTCAGCCGGCCTTGCAAGCTTTCAGCGCCGTTTGCGTCTTCCGGCCCACAGACTGGTGTGTGATGTCCCCACGCATTGGAATTCAACGCTGCACATGTTGGTCAGGATATGTGAGCAGAAGAGGGCAGTTGTGGACTACCTGCATCACCTAAGCCGTCGGGAAATGGGTCAAACTCCACACATAACACCTGAGGAGTGGAGATGGATGTCGGACCTATGCACCGTCCTCCAAAACTTTGAGGACTCCACCAAGATGGTGAGCGGTGATGACGCCATTATTAGCGTCACCATACCACTACTCTGCCTTCTAAAACGGTCTCTGCTGAAAATAAAAGAGGATGCATTGCAGGCAGAGCGCGATGACTTAGAGCAAGAAACTGTAGTGGGTGTGGGTGAAAACACACAGCCCAGCCTCATGTCATCACAACGTGTAGTGGAGGACTATGACGAGGAGGAGGAGGAGGAGGAGGATGAAGACATGGAGCAACTCTCAGGCCAAATTGGGGATATGACATGCACACCAGTCATACCCTCGATTCAGCGTGGCTGGCCAGAGGACAGGGGAGATGAGGAGGAGGAGGAGGACAGCATGTTCAGTCATCGTGTTGGTCTGGATACTGATGTGATGGCTGTTAAGAGTCTGGCGCACATGGCTGACTTTATGGTAAGCTGCCTGTCTCGTGACCCTCGCGTTCAGAACATCTTGGCCGACAATCAGTACTGGTTGGCAACACTCTTAGACCCACGCTACAAGGAGAACTTTATGTCTCTCATTCCTGAGGCGGAGAGGTCAGCCAAAATGCTGCAGTTCCAGAGGGCCATAGTCACGGAAGTTGTGAAATCCTTCCCCTCACAAAACGCTAGCGGCATAGGTCAGGATTCGATGGACAACCAAGGCGTACGGCCGAGAGGGGCACAAGTCCAATCCGGAGGAGGCAGGGGAACTGTCTTTACGATGTGGGACAGTTTTCTCAGCCCCTCACGTACCACAGCCCCTGAGGTGCGGGGTAGTGCCACCAGAAATGCTAAGTTCGGGCAGATGCTGAAGGAGTACCTTGCAGATCGAACAACTGTACTGCGAGATTCATCGGTGCCTTTCAATTATTGGGTCTCCAAGCTCGACACGTGGCATGAATTGGCTCTCTACGCCTTGGAAGTCCTGGCCTGCCCTGCCGCTAGCGTTTTATCAGAGCGTGTTTTCAGTGCAGCAGGTGGAATCATCACTGATAAACGCACCCGCCTGTCAACTGAAAATGCGGACAGGCTCACTCTGATCAAGATGAACAAGGGTTGGATTGGGCCAGACTTCACCACACCACCAGCAAATGACAACTGAATTTTATTTTGTTATTTGAATTTGACATGTACCTCCACTCACCCATGGGTACACACTTCCGTACTTTGGCTAATCGCTGGACTGCTACTCCTTCTCCTCATGTGACACCATGATGAGCGTTAGAATAGTTAGGCTCTTGTTTGAGGTATACCCGCAGTGGTAAATTTTTTAGCCCATTCTGTTAGAATGGGCATTACAACGACAGGAGACCCGCTCCTTTTCAATGGGAAAAATGTTTTTAGGTACTCCTACACGTCTCTATCCAGGGACAAAGAGGAGCCTCACAATTTTTGGCTGCCCTGACAAAAGGGCTACACTACAATACACCCTGTTCTTCTTAACAGGCCCTCCTGCACGTCTCCATCCAGGGACAAAGAGGAGCCTCACAATTTTTGGCTGCCCTGACCTAAGGGCTATACTACAATACACCCACTTGAGGGTTACAGGCCCTACTACATGTCTGTATGCATGGGTCATTGTTGAACCTTCCAATTTTTGGCTGCCCTGACCAAAGGGCTATACTACAATACACCCACTTGAGGGTTACAGGCCCTACTACATGTCTGTATGCATGGGTCATTGTTGAACCTTCCAATTTTTGGCTGCCCTGACCAAAGGGCTCTACTACAATACACCCACTTGAGGGTTACAGGCCCTACTACATGTCTGTATGCATGGGTCATTGTTGAACCTTCCAATTTTTGGCTGCCCTGACCAAAGGGCTCTACTACAATACACCCACTTGAGGGTTACAGGCCCTACTACATGTCTGTATGCATGGGTCATTGTTGAACCTCCAATTTTTGGCTGCCCTGACCAAAGGGCTCTACTACAATACACCCAGTTCTTCTTAACAGGCCCTCCTGCACGTCTCCATCCAGGGACAAAGAGGAGCCTCACAATTTTTGGCTGCCCTGACCTAAGGGCTCTACTACAATACACCCACTTGAGGGTTACAGGCCCTACTACATGTCTGTATGCATGGGTCATTGTTGAACCTTCCAATTTTTGGCTGCCCTGACCAAAGGGCTCTACTACAATACACCCACTTAAGGGTTACAGGCCCTACTACATGTCTGTATGCATGGGTCATTGTTGAACCTCCCAATTTTTGGCTGCCCTGGCCAAAGGCCTAGCTAAAATACACCCACTTGAGGGTTACAGGCCCTACTACATGTCTGAATGCATGGGTCATTGTTGAACCTCCCAATTTTTGGCTGCCCTGACCAAAGGGCTCTACTACAATACACCCACTTGAGGGTTACAGGCCCTACTACATGTCTGTATGCATGGGTCATTGTTGAACCTCCCAATTTTTGGCTGCCCTGGCCAAAGGCCTAGGCTAAAATACACCCACTTGAGGGTTACAGGCCCTACTACATGTCTGAATGCATGGGTCATTGTTGAACCTCCCAATTTTTGGCTGCCCTGACCAAAGGGCTATACTACAATACACCCACTTGAGGGTTACAGGCCCTACTACATGTCTGTATGCATGGGTCATTGTTGAACCTCCCAATTTTTGGCTGCCCTGGACCAAAGGGCTCTACTAACAATACACCCAGTCTTCTTAACAGGCCCTCCTGCACGTCTCCATCCAGGGACAAAGAGGAGCCTCACAATTTTTGGCTGCCCTGACCTAAGGGCTTACTACAATACACCCACTTGAGGGTTACAGGCCCTACTACATGTCAGAATGCATGGGTCATTGTTGACCCTCCCAATTTTTGGCTGCCCTGGCCAAAGGGCTATACTACAATACACCCAGTTCTTGTTTACAGGCCATCCTGCATGTCTGTATCCAGGGGCATTGGTGAACCTCCCAATTTTGGACTGCCCTGGCAAAGGAAGATACTACAATAGACCTAGTTCCTCAAAATGGGCACTTTATTTCTAGACAGGGCTTCATGTACGTCTCTTGTCAGGGTCATCGGAGTGTCGCACAATGTTTTCACGTAAAATCTTTCATGTAATCACAAAAAGTGACATACACCAGCTTTATCTCACTATTGGGTATGTGCCCTTAACATTTCCACCCTAAATATTCATTTTGGTGTAATTTTGGAAGGTTTTCTGGAGACTCCGTAAAATTGGCGTGAAACTCGGACAACATTGTTCACAGCTGTGACTTTTGAGTGAGAAATGCTTCCAGGGGTCTTCCCCATGGTGTTGCCATGTCATTTCAGCACTCTTCTGAGACTTTTGTGACATTTTTAGGGTTTTTCCATGCTGCCGGCAGTCATTTCATAAAAATACTCGTGTCTCCCATAGGATAACATTGGGCTCGTTACTCGGGCCGAGTACACGAGTATCTCGGGATGCTCGGCCCGAGCTTCGAGCACCCGAGCATTTTAGTACTCGCTCATCACTAGTCTGCAATACCAAGACAGATTATTAAACTTGGGGTTATTTAGCTTGGAAAAACGAAGGCTTAGGGGTGATCTTATAATAATGTATAAATATATGAGGGGACAGTACAGAGAACTTTCTAATGATCTCTTTACTCTTAGGCCTGAGACTGGGACAAGGGGGCATCCTCTACATCTGGAGGAAAGAAGGTTTAATCATAATCACAGACGTGGATTCTTTATTGTAAGAGCAGTGAGACTATGGAACTCTCTGCCACATGATGTTGTAATGATGGACTCAATATTATAGTTTTCAAGAAAGGCATCCAGGCCCTTCTTAAATGTTAGTAGTAACAGTTATATATACTAGATAGTGTTGAGCGAACATGCTCGGCACTACTCGTTACTCGCACGAGTATCACTGTACTCGGGCGACTCGCCGAGCACCGAGTAATCTCGCGATACTCGTGCTGTGCTCGTGGTCGTCATCTCTCCATGTTGGCGCTCTTTTGAGAGCCAGCCCACGTGCAGGGATTGGCTGACAGACCACTGCAATGCCACAGCCCTCTTGGTTGTGGTATAGCAGTGATTGGCCGGCCTGCACAGCGTCACCGAGCCTTTATAAGTCCCGGTGCGCTGTGCTCGGCACACAGCCTTCCAGACAGTGAGTGTAGGGAGAGTGTCTGCTGCTGATTAGGGACAGATTTGCGGCCCTCATAGGTAGATCCGGATCAGGGCTGCAAACTGCTGCTGCTGACCACAACAGTCCTTCTCAGGACTAATCTAGGAGGACATAGGCAGGGTGATCCAGATCGGAGTCCAAGATTTCCAGTGACCAGAACAGTCCTTCTCAGGACTAATCTCGGAGGATATAGGCAGGGTGATACAGATTGAAATCCAAGCTTTTCTGTGACCATTAGAGTCACCACACTCTTGTACTTAGTACCTTAATACAGGTTAGGGACTTAAATCCTCTCTTCAAACCAATACAGTCACCAGACAGGTGTACGTACTACCTTAATACAGGTTAGGGAACTAAAATCCTCTCTTGAACCATTACAGTCACCAGACAGGTGTACGTACTACCTTAATACAGGTTAGGGAACTAAAATCCTAACTCTTGTCATCAAAACAGTCACCAGACAGGTGTACGTACTACCTTAATACAGGTTAGGGAACTAAAATCCTCTCTTGAACCATTACAGTCACCAGACAGGTGTACGTACTACCTTAATACAGGTTAGGGAACTAAAATCCTCTCTTCAAACCATTACAGTCACCAGACAGGTGTACGTACTACCTTAAAACAGGTTAGGGAACTAAAATCCTAACTCTTGTCATCAAAACAGTCACCAGACAGGTGTACGTACTACCTTAATAGAGGTTAGGGACTAAAATCCTCTCTTGAACCATTACAGTCACCAGACAGGTGTACGTACTGCCTTAATACAGGTTAGGGAACTAAAATCCTAACTCTTGTCATCAACACAGTCACCAGACAGGTGTACGTACTACCTTAATACAGGTTAGGGACTAAAATCCTCTCTTGAAGCATTACAGTCACCAGACAGGTGTACGTAGTACCTTATATTACAGGTTAGGGAACTAAAATCCTAACTCTTGTCATCAAAACAGTCACCAGACAGGTGTACGTACTACCTTAATACAGGTTAGGGACAAAATCCTACTCTTCAGTAATCCATTACAGTCACCAGGTGTAGTAGTACCTTATACAGGTTAGGGAACTAAAATCCTAACTCTTGTCATCAAACAGTCACCAGACAGGTTGTACGTACTACCTTAATACAGGTTAGGGAACTAAAATCCTAACTCTTGTCATCAAACAGTCACCATACTGTTGTAAGTCATACCTTTATTCAGGTTAGGTAACTAAAATCCTAACTCTTGTCATCAAAACAGTCACCAGACAGGTGTACGTACTACCTTAATACAGGTTAGGGAACTAAAATCCTAACTCTTGTCATCTCAACAGTCACCACACTGTTGTAAGTCATACCTGTATTCAGGTTAGGGAACTAAAATCCTAACTCTTGTCATTCAACAGTCACCAACTGTTGTTAAGTCATACCTGTATTCAGGTTAGGGAACTAAAATCCTAACTCTTGTCATCAACAGTCACCAACTGTTGTAAGTCATACCTTTATTAGGTTAGGAACTAAAATCCTAACTCTTGTCATCAACAGTCACCAACGGTGTAGTATACCTTAATACAGGTTAGGGAACTAAAATCCTAACTCTTGTCATCAAACAGTCACCAGACATGGTGTACGTATACCTTAATACAGGTTAGGGAACTAAAATCCTAACTCTTGTCATTCAACAGTCACCAGACAGGTGTACGTATACCTTATTACAGGTTAGGGAACTAAAATCCTAACTCTTGATCTCAACAGTCACCAACTGTTGTAAGTCATACCTTTATTCAGGTTAGGGAACTAAAATCCTAACTCTTGTCATCTCAAACAGTCACCCACTGTTGTAAGTCATACCTTTATTCAGGTTAGGGAACTAAAATCCTAACTCTTGTCATCTCAACAGTCACCACACTGTTGTAAGTCATACCTTTATTCAGGTTAGGGAACTAAAATCCTAACTCTTGTCATCTCAACAGTCACCACACTGTTGTAAGTACTACCTTAATACAGGTTAGGGACTAAAATCCTAACTCTTGTCATCTCAACAGTCACCACACTGTTGTAAGTCATACCTTTATTCAGGTTAGGGAACTAAAATCCTAACTCTTGGCATCTCAACAGTCACCACACTGTTGTAAGTCATACCTTTATTCAGGTTAGGGAACTAAAATCCTAACTCTTGTCATCAAAACAGTCACCAGACAGGTGTACGTACTACCTTAATACAGGTTAGGGAACTAAAATCCTCTCTTCAAACCATTACAGTCACCAGACAGGTGTACGTAGTACCTTAATACAGGTTAGGGAACTAAAATCCTAACTCTTGTCATCAAAACAGTCACCAGACAGGTGTAAGTACTGCCTCAATACAGGTTAGGGACTAAAATCCTCTCTTCAAACCATTACAGTCACCAGACAGGTGTACGTAGTACCTTAATACAGGTTAGGGAACTAAAATCCTAACTCTTGTCATCTCAACAGTCACCACACTGTTGTACGTCATACGTTTCTACAAGTTAGGGAACTAAAATCCTAACTCTTGTCATCTCAACAGTCACCACACTGTTGTACGTCATACGTTTCTACAGGTTAGGGAACTAAAATCCTAACTATTGTCATCTCAACAGTCACCACACTGTTGTACGTCATAAGTTTCTACAGGTTAGGGAACTAAAATCCTAACTCTTGTCATCTCAACAGTCACCACACTGTTGTACGTCATAAGTTTCTACAGGTTAGGGAACTAAAATCCTAACTATTGTCATCTCAACAGTCACCACACTGTTGTACGTCATAAGTTTCTACAGGTTAGGGAACTAAAATCCTAACTATTGTCATCTCAACAGTCACCACACTGTTGTACGTCATACGTTTCTACAAGTTAGGGAACTAAAATCCTAACTCTTGTCATCTCAACAGTCACCACACTGTTGTACGTCATACGTTTCTACAGGTTAGGGAACTAAAATCCTAACTATTGTCATCTCAACAGTCACCACACTGTTGTACGTCATAAGTTTCTACAGGTTAGGGAACTAAAATCCTAACTATTGTCATCTCAACAGTCACCACACTGTTGTGCGTCATAAGTTTCTACAAGTTAGGGAACTAAAGTCCTAACTCTTGTCATCTCAACAGTCACCACACTGTTGTACGTCATACGTTTCTACAGGTTAGGGAACTAAAATCCTAACTCTTGTCATCTCAACAGTCACCACACTGTTGTACGTCATACGTTTCTACAGGTTAGGGAACTAAAATCCTAACTCTTGTCATCTCAACAGTCACCACACTGTTGTAAGTCATACCTTTATTCAGGTTAGGTAACTAAAATCCTAACTCTTGTCATCAAAACAGTCACCAGACAGGTGTACGTACTACCTTAATACAGGTTAGGGAACTAAAATCCTAACTCTTGTCATCTCAACAGTCACCACACTGTTGTAAGTCATACCTTTATTCAGGTTAGGGAACTAAAATCCTAACTCTTGGCATCAAAACAGTCACCAGACAGGTGTACGTACTACCTTAATACAGGTTAGGGAACTAAAATCCTAACTCTTGTCATCTCAACAGTCACCACACTGTTGTAAGTCATACCTTTATTCAGGTTAGGGAACTAAAATCCTAACTCTTGGCATCTCAACAGTCACCACACTGTTGTAAGTCATACCTTTATTCAGGTTAGGGAACTAAAATCCTAACTCTTGTCATCTCAACAGTCACCACACTGTTGTACGTCATACGTTCATACAGGTTAGGGACTAAAATCCTCTCTTCAAACCATTACAGTCACCAGACAGGTGTACGTAGTACCTTAAAACAGGTTAGGGAACTAAAATCCTAACTCTTGTCATCAAAACAGTCACCAGACAGGTGTACGTACTACCTTAATACAGGTTAGGGACTAAAATCCTAACTCTTGTCATCTCAACAGTCACCACACTGTTGTACGTCATACGTTCATACAGGTTAGGGAACTAAAATCCTCTCCTAAAACCATTCAAGTCACCAGACTGTTGTACGTCATACCTTGATACAGGTTAGGGACTAAAATCCTCTCCTGTGACTGTTGTCGCAGTATACAAGCAAAATGCGCAAGGGCGTTGGCAAGGAACAAGGAGGTGAACGTTATGGTGGTGCAGGCAGAGGCCGAGGTCGTGTGCAAGCACTAATTTCTCAACAATAAAGTGGCACATCTACTCGCTCACACGTCCTGTCCCAAATTGTTGGGGCCCGCTGCAGTACTACGCTCTTGAACCAACACTAGTGTCAACAGCTTGTTACTTGGATAGCGGATAATGCTTCAAGTCTGATTGGCACCTCCACAAACACCCTGTCTTCCACACGGTCAATTGTCAGTAGCCGTGATACTGCACTGCACATTTCCCAACCTGATCCTCCTTCCTACCAACTGGCTGAGTGCACGTCCACGGACATTACTGATCCCACACTTGGACACTCGGAAGTCCAGAAGTGTGTACCCATGGGTCAGTGGAGGTACATGGCAAATTCCCATTACAAAATTTAAATTCAGTTGTCATTTGTTGGTGGTGTGGTGAAGTCTGGCCCAATCCAACCCTTGTTCATCTTGATCTCAGTCAGCCTGTCAGCATTTTCAGTTGACAGGCGGTTGCGTTTATCAGTAATGATTCCACCTGCAGCTCTGAAAACACGCTATGACAAAATGCTAGCGGCAGTGCAGGCCAGGACTTCCAAGGCGTAGAGAGCCAATTCATGCCACGTGTCCAGCTTGGAGACCCAATAATTGTAAGGCACAGAGGAATCTCGCAGTACAGTTGTTCGATCGGCAAGGTACTCCTTCAGCATCTGACCAAACTTAGCATTTCTTGTGGCACTACCCCGCACCTCAGGGGCTGTGGTACGTGAGGGGCTAAGAAAACTGTCCCACCTCCTAAAGACTGTTCCCCTACCTTTGGCGGATTGGACTTGTGCCCCTCTCGGCCGAACGCCTTGGTTGTCCACCGATTCCTCACCTATGCCGCTAGCGTTTTGTGAGGGGAATGATTAGCCTACTTCCGTGACTATGGCCTTCTGGAAATACTGCGTTTTGGCTGACCTCTCCGCCTCAGGAATGACAGACCCACGGTACAAGGAGAAATTAATGTCTAACAGTGTTGCCAACCAGTACTGATTGTCGGCCAAGATGTTCTGAACGCGAGGGTCACGAGGCAGGCAGCTTACCATAAAGTCAGCCATGTGCGCCAGACTCTTAACACCCATCACTTTAGTATCCAGACCAACACGATGACTGAACATGCTGTCCTCCTCCTCCTCCTCCTCCTCATCTCCCCTGTCCTCTGCCCAGCCACGCTGAATCGAGGGTATCACTGGTGTGCATGTCATATCGTCAATTTGGCCAGAGAGTTGCTCCATGTCTTCATACTCCTCCTCCCCGTCATAGTCCTCCACTGCACGTTGTGATGAGATGAGGCTGGACTCTGTGTTTTCACCCACAGCCACTACTGTTTCTTGCTCCAAGTCATCGCGCTCGGCCTGCAATGCATCCTCTTTGTTTTTCAGCAGAGACCATTTTAGAAGGCAGAGTAGTGGTATGGTGACGCTAATAATGGCGTCATCATCACAGCTCACCATCTGGGTGGAGTCCTCAAAGTTTTGGAGGACGGTACATAGGTCCGACATCCATCTCCACTCCTCAGGTGTTATGTGTGGAGTTTGAACCATTTTCCCGACGGCTTAGGTGATGCAGGTAGTCAAAAACTGCCCTCTTCTGCTCACATATCCTGACCAACATGTGCAGAGTTGAATTCCAACGCGTGGGGACATCACACACCAGTCTGTGGGCCGTAAGACGCTAACGGCGCTGAAATCCGCAAAGGTCGGCTGAAGCAGCAGGTGACTTGCGAAAATGTGCAGACAGACGGCGAACTTTTACCAGCAGTTCAGACAGCTCTGGGTATGACTTTAGAAACCTCTGAAACACCAGGTTGAGCACGTGGGCCACGCATGGAACATGCGTCAGCTGGCCTCGCCTCAAAGCTGCCACCAAGTTCCGTCCATTGTCACACACGACCTTTCCTGGCTTTAGGTTCAGAGGTGTGAGCCAGTGATCTGCCTGCTGTTTCAGAGCTGTCCACACCTCTTCTGCATTGTGGGGTTTGTCACCTATGCAGACTAGCTTCAGCACAGCCTGTTGACGCTTCGCAGAGGCAGTGCTGCAGTGCTTCCAGCTTGGGACTGGTGTGGAGGGTACAGTGGATGAGGAGGAGGAGGAGGACGCTGAAGAGCATGACATTCCGGAGCTGTAGAGTGTCGGTGAAACCCTGACAGAGGTAGGGCCTGCTATCCTTGGTGTGGGAAGGACGTGTTCCGTCCCTCGATCAGACTGTGTCAGAGCCTCCACAATATTAACCCAGTGTTTTGTCAAGGAGATGTAGCGGCCTTGCCCACAAGCACTTGTCCACGTGTCTGTGGTTATACACTTCAGCCCCTGACCTTACCCCTGCGGTATTAAAGAACAGCAATGACTGTCTACCTCCAGTTTCCAATATCATGTCCACTCTCTATTTGAAACTAAACCTTTCCAAAACTGAACTTCTTCTGCTCCACCCATCCACTAACCTCCCTAAATCGGACATCTCTCTCTCAGTTTGTGGCACCACGATAATGCCTAGGCAGCAGGCTCGTTGTCTGGGTGTTATGTTTGACACCGATCTCTCCTCCTCCCACACACAATGTCTCGTCCGCTCATGTCACTTACACTTGAAGAATATCTCCAGAGTCCGTCCCTTTCTCACCCTGTAAACAACAAAAACCCTCACCGTGGCCCTAATCCATTACAGCCTTGACTATTGCAATTCTCTATTAAGCGGCCTCCCCCTCACCAGAGTTTCTCCTCTCCCGTCCATCCTTAATGCAGCAGCCAGGATCACCCATCTGGCCAATCGTTACTCAGATGCCTCTGCTCTGTGCCAGTCATTGCACTGGCTGCCCGTATACTACAGCATCCAATTCAAATTGCTTCTTATCACCCACAAAGCTATTCACAGTGCAGCACCCCTCTACCTCTCCTCCCTCATCTCTGTCTATCACCCCACTCGCCCTCTACGTTCCTCAAATGACCTTCGACTGACATCGGTAATAATCCGATCCTCCCAGTACCGGCTCCAAGACTTCTCCAGAGCTGCACCAAACCTCTGGAATGCTTTACCAAAAGAAATCAGGACTATCCACAACTTGCATGGCTTCAGACGATCCCTAAAAAAGCATCTTTTTAAGGCGGCCTATCATACTCCCTTATAGAAGTCCTTTGTACTGTAGATAGTGGGCTATCCCTCTGGACATTACTCTTCTACAAACTCCACCAAACCAAAAAGGTCTACACAGACTGTATAATGACCATCCATGTAAGCTTAGTTCTATGCCCCATTTCCTCAAGATGCCTGTACCATCCGTGCAATAAGCCCCTGTACCTTGTGCAACCCCTATCCCGTTGTACATTGTAAGCTCTTTTGAGCAGGGTCACCTTCATTTCTTGCTTTATTTTTTGTATTTTCTTTTTTACATTGATTCTATGCCTATTGTTTTGTATCCAATTATTCTACTGTATTTGTTCTGTACTGTAATTACTTACTGTATTATATTTTCTGTACTCTAACCCTACATTGTAAAGCGCTGCGTAATATGTTGGCGCTATATAAATAAAGCTGTATTATTATTATTATTATTAGGTGGACTTTGGCTGAAACAGCGTTGTTCAGGGCACGTGTGATGCTGTTGGACACGTGGTTATGCAATGCGGGGACGGCACATCTGGAGAAATAGTGGCGGCTGGGGACCGAGTAACGTGGGACAGCAGCCGGCATCAGGTCGCGGAATGCTTCCGTCTACACCAGCCGGAAAGGCAACATTTGTAGCGCAATGAGTTGCGAAATGTGATCATTCAGGACTGTGGCATGTGGGGCGTTGGCAGCGTATTTGCGCCTGCGTTCAAATGTTTGCTGAATGGATAATTGAACACTGCGCTGGGAAAAGGACGTGCTTGATGGTGGTGTAATTTGGACGTGGGCAACTTCAGGTGCAGGGACGGAGGCTTGTTCGCGGCCAGCTTGGACAGGGGATTGGCTCGCACGCACAACAGGCAAAGACGTAGCAGTGACATCAGCAAGCACCGCTTCTCGACTCTGTTGTAGTTTCCACAAAGTCGTGTGCTTGGCTGACATGTGCCTGATCATGCTAGTGGTGGGCAGGCTGCTACTTTTCGTACCCCTGCTGATGCTGGCATGGCAGGTGTTGCAAATGGCCTTTTTAGAGTCATCTGGAGCCAACTGAAAATACTGCCAGACTCGGGAAGACCTAACATTTGCACAGGCACCTTGTGTCGTGTTGTTGTTCCGGGGAACGGTTGCCTGCCTTATGCCTGCGTACCCGACCCTGCTTCGTACTGCCTGTTGGGATGCTATGCCTCCCTCCCCCTGTGCACTGCTGTCCTCGCTCTGCATATACTCCTGCCAGGTTGGGTAAGCTACTGGATCATCCACCACGTTGTCTTCCTATTCCTTGGCTAATCGCTGGACTGCTCCTCCTTCTCCTCATGTGGCACCATGATGACCGTTACAATAGTTTGGCTGTAGTTTCAGGTATACCCACAGTGGTAAATGTTTACGCCCATTCTTTTTGAATGGGCATTACAAAGACAGGATACCCGCATCTTTTCTATGTGAAAAATGTTTTGAGGCCCTCCAGCACGTCTCTATCCAGGGACAAAGAGGAGCCTCCCAATTTTTGGCTGCCCTGACCAAAGGGCTATTCTAAAATACACCCACTTGAGGGTTACAGGCCCTACTACAAGTCTGTAAGCATGGGTCATTGTTGAACCTCTCAATTTTTGGCTGCCCTGACCAAAGGGCTCTACTACAATACACCCACTTGAGGGTTACAGGCCCTACTACATGTCTGAATGCATGGGTCATTGTTGAACCTCCCAATTTTTGTCAGCCCTGACCAAAGGGCTATACTACAATACACCCACTTGAGGGTTACAGGCCCTACTACATGGCTGAATGCATGGGTCATTGTTGAACCTCCCAATTTTTGTCAGCCCTGACCAAAGGGCTATACTACAATACACTCACTTGAGGGTTACAGGCCCTACTACATGTCTGTAAGCATGGGTCATTGTTGAACCTCCCAATTTTTGTCAGCCCTGACCAAAGGGCTATACTACAATACACCCACTTGAGGGTTACAGGCCCTACTACATGTCTGAATGCATGGGTCATTGTTGAACCTCCCAATTTTTGTCTGCCCTGGCCAAAGGCCTAGGCTAAAATACACCCACTAGAGGGTTACAGGCCCTCCTGCACATCTCTATCCAGGGACAAAGAGGAGCCTCCCAATTTTTGGCTGCCCTGACCAAAGGGCTATACTAAAATACACCCACTTGAGGGTTACAGGCCCTCCTGCACATCTCTATCCAGGGACAAAGAGGAGCCTCCCAATTTTTGGCTGCCCTGACCAAAGGGCTATACTAAAATACACCCACTTGAGGGTTACAGGCCCTACTACATGTCTGTAAGCATGGGTCATTGTTGAACCTCCCAATTTTTGGCTGCCCTGACCAAAGGGCTATACTAAAATACACCCACTTGAGGGTTACAGGCCCTCCTGCACATCTCTATCCAGGGACAAAGAGGAGCCTCCCAATTTTTGGCTGCCCTGACCAAAGGGCTATACTACAATACACCCACTTGAGGGTTACAGGCCCTACTACATGTCTGTAAGCATGGGTCATTGTTGAACCTCCAAATTTTTGGCTGCCCTGACCAAAGGGCTATACTACAATACACCCACTTGAGGGTTACAGGCCCTACTACATGCCTGTATGCATGGGTGATTGTTGAACCTCCCAATTTTTGGCTGCCCTGACCAAAGGGCTCTACTACAATACACCCACTTGAGGTTTACAGGCCCTACTACATGTCTGTAAGCATGGGTCATTGTTGAACCTCCAAATTTTTGGCTGCCCTGACCAAAGGGCTATACTACAATACACCCACTTGAGGGTTACAGGCCCTACTACATGTCAGAATGCATGGGTCATTGTTGAACCTCCCAATTTTTGGCTGCCCTGGCCAAAGGCCTAGGCTAAAATACACCCACTTGAGGGTTACAGGCCCTACTACATGTCTGAATGCATGGGTCATTGTTGAACCTCCCAATTTTTGGCTGCCCTGACCAAAGGGCTATACTACAATACACCCACTTGAGGGTTACAGGCCCTACTACATGTCAGAATGCATGGGTCATTGTTGACCCTCCCAATTTTTGGCTGCCCTGGCCAAAGGGCTATACTACAATACACCCAGTTCTTGTTTACAGGCCATCCTGCATGTCTGTATCCAGGGGCATTGGTGAACCTCCCAATTTTGGACTGCCCTGGCAAAGGAAGATACTACAATAGACCTAGTTCCTCAAAATGGGCACTTTATTTCTAGACAGGGCTTCATGTACGTCTCTTGTCAGGGTCATCGGAGTGTCGCACAATGTTTTCACGTAAAATCTTTCATGTAATCACAAAAAGTGACATACACCAGCTTTATCTCACTATTGGGTATGTGCCCTTAACATTTCCACCCTAAATATTCATTTTGGTGTAATTTTGGAAGGTTTTCTGGAGACTCCGTAAAATTGGCGTGAAACTCGGACAACATTGTTCACAGCTGTGACTTTTGAGTGAGAAATGCTTCCAGGGGTCTTCCCCATGGTGTTGCCATGTCATTTCAGCACTCTTCTGAGACTTTTGTGACATTTTTAGGGTTTTTCCATGCTGCCGGCAGTCATTTCATAAAAATACTCGTGTCTCCCATAGGATAACATTGGGCTCGTTACTCGGGCCGAGTACACGAGTATCTCGGGATGCTCGGCCCGAGCTTCGAGCACCCGAGCATTTTAGTACTCGCTCATCACTAATACTAGATTCTTTGATAGGGCGTTGATCCAGGGAACTAGTCTGATTGCCATATCTGGAGTCAGGAAGGATTTGTTTTTCCCCAATGTGGAGCTTAGTGTTGCCACATGGTTTTTTTTGCCTTCCTCTGGATCAACATGTTAGGCTATGGGTTGAACTAGATGGACTTAAGTCTTCCTTTAACCTTAAAAACTATGTTACTATGTTACTATGTATGTATGTAAAGTTGAGGGTCGCATGGATTCCACTCAGTATCAGCAGATTCTTGAGAATAATGTTCAAGAATCAGTGTCAAAGTTGACGTTACGCCGGGGATGGATCTTTCAGCAAGACAATGATCCAAAACACTGCTCCAAATCTACTCAGGCATTCATGCAGAGGAACAATTACAATGTTCTGGAATGGCCATCCCAGTCCCTAGACCTGAATATCATTGAACATCGGTGGGATGTTTTGAAGCAGGCTGTCCATGCTCGGCGACCATCAAACTTAACTGAACTGGAATTGTTTTGTAAAGAGGAATGGTCAAAAATACCTTCATCCAGGATCCAGGAACTCATTAACAGCTACAGGAAGCGACTAGAGGCTGTTATTTTTGCAAAAGGTGGATCTACTAAATATTAATGTCACTTTTCTGTTGAGGTGCCCATACTTTGGCACCTGTCAAATTTTGAAATAATACATATTTCACATTTTTGGTTAGTAATATTTCAGGATTGAAATGAGATTTATTGTACTGTGTCCATCAGTTATTACATATATCACACTGAAATAGCTGTTGCATATGACTGTATAATATAGAGGTTCCTGGGTGGGCCATATATATAATATTGAGCATGTGCAGGGCTGCATATATAAAAAATGGAGGCTGCTGGGCTGTGTATATAATATGGAAACTGCTAGACTGTATATATAATATAGAGGCTGCTGGGCTGTATATATTTAGAGGCTTTTCTGGGCTGTATATATTATTTGTAGGTAGGGGCAGCCCAGCACAGCCTCCAAATAATAAATATAGCCAAGCGCAACCTTCATATTATATATACAGCAAAGCACAGCCTCCATATTATATCTAAAGCACAACATCCAAATACTATATACAGCACAGCAACAGTCTCCAGATAAATATATATATAGCCCAGCACAGCCTCCAAATAATATATACGGCACAGCTTCCATTTTATATACTGTATAAATCACAGCCTCTATTTTATATACACATCATAGCCTCCAAATAGTATATACAGCACAGCACAGCCTCCATTTTATATATACAGCACAGCCTCCAAATAATATATACAGCAAAGTTTCCAAATAATATATACAGCACAGCCTCCATAGCCCAGCATAGCCTCCATATAGCCCAGCAGCAGCCTCCATAGCCCAGCAGCAGCCTCCATAGCCCAGGACAGCCTCCATAGCTCACAAAAGCCTCCAAATGGCTCAGCAGAGCCTCCATCGCTCGCATCAGCCTCCAACAGGCTCAGCACAGCCTCCATATAGTTCAGCAGCAGCCTTCAATGCTCAGAAGCAGCCTCTGTAGCCCAGAACAGCCTCCATTTCCCAGCAGCAGCCTCTATAGCCCCCGCAGCAGCCTCCATATAGCTTAGCACAACCCCCATAGCCTGCCGCAGCCTCCATATAGTCCAGCAACAGCCTCCACAGCCCAGAAGCAGCCTCTATAGCGCAGAAGAGCCTCTATAGCTTAGAACAGCCCCCATAGCCCGCACCAGGCTCCAGATAGTCCAGAAACAGCCTCCACAGCCCAGAACAGCCTCCAGATAATGTACCGTATATACTCGTGTATAAGCCGACCCGTGTATAAGCCGACCCCCCTACTTTTGCCCCCAAAACCTGGGAAAATCTATTGACTCGTGTATAAGCCGAGGGTGGACCCTAGCACAAGTATACAGCCCCCAGCAGTGTGGTATACACCAGTCCCAGAGGTAGATACAGCAGCCCCAGTGGTAGTATACACGCAGCCCCAGTAGTATATACAGCCCCAGTGGTAGTATATACAGCCCCAGTGGTAGTATACAGGGCCCCAGAGGTATATAGCAGCCCCAGTGGTAGTATACAGGGCCCCAGAGGTATATAGCAGCCCCAGCGGTAGTATACAGGGCCCCAGAGGTATATAGCAGCCCCAGTGGTAGTATACAGTGCCCCAGAGGTATATAGCAGCCCCAGTGGTAGTATACAGGGCCCCAGAGGTATATAGCAGCCCCAGTGGTAGTATACAGGGCCCCAGAGGTATATAGCAGCCCCAGCGGTAGTATACAGGGCCCCAGAGGTATATAGCAGCCCCAGTGGTTAGTATACAGTGCCCCAGAGGTATATAGCAGCCCCAGTGGTAGTATACAGGGCCCCAGAGGTATATAGCAGCCCCAGTGGTAGTATACAGTGCCCCAGAGGTATATAGCAGCCCCAGTGGTAGTATACAGGGCCCCAGAGGTATATAGCAGCCCCAGTGGTAGTATACAGTGCCCCAGAGGTATATAGCAGCCCCAGTGGTAGTATACAGGGCCCCAGAGGTATATAGCAGCCCCAGTGGTAGTATACAGGGCCCCAGAGGTATATAGCAGCCCCAGTGGTAGTATACAGTGCCCCAGAGGTATATAGCAGCCCCAGCGGTAGTATACACGCAGCCCCAGTAATGCAGGCCCCCCCCAGCGTCTCTCCGGTCACCTGTAAAGCAAGCTATACTTATCAGTGTCCCGCTCGCACCCGCCGCTGCCGACATCCGCGATCCTCCATCTTCATGCGACTCCTCTTCCTGTTTCCTGTGCGCGTCGCCGGGAATGACGTCATTGCCGGCGACGCGCACAGAAACAGGAAGAGGAGTCGCATGAAGATGGAGGATCGTGGATGTCGGCAGCGGCGGGTGCGAGCGGGACACTGATAAGTATAGCTTGCTTTACAGGTGACCGGAGAGACCCTGGGGGGGCCCTGCATTACTGGGGATGCGGGGGCTGCTGTATACCGATGTATACATCGGTATGTACCGATGTATACATCGGTATACAGCATTGACTCGCGTATAAGCCGAGGGGGTACTTTTCAGCCCAATTTTTGGGCTGAAAAACTCGGCTTATACGCGAGTATATACGGTATAATATGGTAATTCTCCTGCTACATTTGTCCCTTGGCCACATCTTGGTATATATAATCCCCATTGTGCTGCACACATTAAAAAAATAATTAATCATACTCACCTTCCTTCCACTTCCCCGGGGCTGTGTCCTCCTCAGATGCTTCCTCCGGTCTGTGCTTCCTTCCTATATGGCTGCATCAGCGGGATGAGGTCACAGGGAGATGACTCATCATGCTGCTGCAGTCCGCAGAGGAGGAGGAAGAAGCTCCCCTGCTCCCTAGAGCCAGCACATGGCTAATTTGTGTCGCATGCAAATTAGCGATATGCATTGGCAGAGCTGCGGGAGCACTCAGCCGCTGGCCATCAGGGCATTTGCCCGGGTACGCCGGGTGCTGACGCCGGCCCTGATCCTATAATGTAATTGGTTAACATTATGGCCATACTCTTTAAAGTGTCTAGGTACAGGAAGATCAGTCATTGCAGGCCTTATGCTACTTTTATGTTTGCTAATTTAGATCTATCACCGAAGTAGGACATAAAACTTCAAAAAAATTCATCAAAATTTAGCCATGTAAAATATCCATTGCACCTAGCAGGTGGTTGCCAGCTCCACTGGAAGGCAACACAGGTGTCCGAATACCCGTGCTAAGTCCCCTGCAACCCAAGCATGGGGGCGGTTGTGGCACCTGTGACCAGCCATGCTGACAAGGAGGAGACTGGTGGTATTTATAGACACAAGGTTACCAACAGGGCATCAGCCATACAAGTCTATATGAGGCACAGTGTCAGAGCTCAGCCTATTGGTCACACCCAGTTATTAGACAAGGTCGGGATGCTCTGCACCAAATACATGCATCACAAGTGACAGACATTCCCCAGAGGGCTCAGCCTCAAACTGCAAAGAGATAAAAAGGTGCAACAAAACACTATAGATGCAGGGACTTCCTGTCTGAGCTGGGATGGAATAACACCTACTAAGCATGGCTCCTACACCACAAGAATCCTACTGAGGAATCTGCAGACATCCACCGCCCCAACACAAGAGAAAGACGGGCTACCACCAGCTACCACTTCACACCACCTATAAAGGTCAGTCACTTCAATCCTGGATTATTTCTGAAACCAGGAGGGTTCGAGGCCTGCTCTGATCCCCATGTGTGCACCCAAGGCCTGCTCTGGCTGCTATCCCACTCGACTATAGGTGTAATCCTACAAGCTGCACCTAGAACCCCTCACAGAACACTGAGAGATCTACTTATCAGAGGTCAGGCAGGTTCTGCTCTCTGGTTCCCTCCCAGTGACTAAGGCCTGCGAAAGGGCCCCCTAAAAGTGGGTCTATGACCTGGCAAAGCAGAGAGAAAACATGGCTCTCCAGCAAGGACATATAGGACCCCAGCAGGGAGGTTGAGCACATGCAACTGGTCATTTCTCCTTGTGTCAGCTAAAAAAGGAAAACTGATGACATCTGGTGGTCGCCATAGACATCTGGTGGTCGCCATAGTGAACTGAGACACAGAAAATCTCTGCTGCCACCTAGTGGACAAAAAAAAAATTAGCACACAACCCCCCCACACAAGTCTCTATTGTCAAATATATCACCAGTAGCAAGACCCACCTCATGTTCACCTAATAGTGACACACAGATGTTATCTCGTGGGGTAAATTTGGATTATTATATTTTATGACCCATTGCAATTAACATATGTAACAAGCAAAAAAGAGGACAAGCAACTTTAGGGTCTATATATGTGAAAATTCTTTATCCTTTAATCATAATCACAGACGCTGATTCTTTACTGTAAGAGCAGTGAGACTATGGAACTCTCTGTCACATGATGTTGTAATGAGGGACTCACTACTAACATTTATGAAGGGCCTGGATGCCTTTCTTGAAAACTATAATATTAACAGTTATATATACTAGATTCTTTGATAGGGCGTTGATCCAGGGAACTAGTCTGATTGCCATATCTGGAGTCAGGAAGGATTTTTTTTCCCCCAATGTGGAGCTTAGTGTTGCCACATGGGTTTTTTTTTGCCTTCCTCTGGATCAATATGTTAGGCTATGGGTTGAACTAGATGGACTTAAAGTCTTCCTTCAACCTTAAAAACTATGTTACTATGTTACTATGTTACAGCACTTCTTTAATAAATTGGGGAAACTTACAAATATAAAAAACCACACTCTGTGATTCCTATATTGCTATGTCTATACACTAAATAAGCAATCGTTATTCATAAGGTAAGATACAATCAAAAACGCTTTTTCAATCCTATATTACAGAAAGCCAGTTGTAATATAGGCTGTATTAAAAGGATCTAGTGTTCATAGACTGTATCACTTTTCCATATCATATATCCAACCATTAGCTTATGAATTAATTTTATATTCCATAGCTTGCCAGAAGATGGGCAGCCAGTGGAAAGTCTATTTGACTCTAAATGTCCTAATGGCGTGGGGAAGGAACCATAAAATTGGAAGAGTTATAATTAACTGATGGCAAGGCAGGGATGCTAGCAATACACTAGAACATGAAAGGCTCTCTTATATCAGTAGTCTGAGAAACAGCGTTTATCACATGTTGTGGGCATGTAATTACATTATGCACGAGTTTTTGCTTCCTTCCGGCGGAAGCGACTGTCACTATAGTAACTGATGATGCAATGTTGATGATTGGCCAGTGCCAATTGGCCCGGAAGCAAAAACTCGTGCATAAGGTAATTACATGCCCACAACGTGTGATATACGCTGTTTCTCAGACTACTGATATAAGAGAGCCTCGGAAAGCAATGTAGAGAAAGACATGGAAAAAATACCGCGCAGCAAATAAAGCAACGAACGAAGAAGTGGTCGTGAGGAAGACAGCTTCTGTAGCACCCAGGCTCCGGAGTACTCGGGTGTCAGGTGGCAAAGGGTTAACTGCTGTGTCATGAGGAATGGCGGCCGCGCCTGATCCCGTGTCCTTGGCCTATCTTTAAAGTGATCCTAAACCCAGAAACTGACCCCCCCCCTTATCTTTAGACCTGTCCCTGCTCCCCCTCTTATCATTTCTAGCCATCCCTTTTGCAGAAAAAAATCGCTTTTGTAAAGTAGAAAAAATGTTATATTACTTTGTCCTGTGTGAGTTCTCTGATTCTTATTGAGCCGCAATAGGAGGCACCTGTCTGCTGCTGCCTTGTAATTATGCACGCCCCTCTCTGCTTGATGCCTTTCTGAGTGTCTGGCCGCGTCATGAAAGGGGCGGGGCTAAATCGCGTCATGCCGGAGCCCCACCCCCTTTCATGAAGCTGCCAGGCTCTTAGAAGCAGAGAGGGGCGTGCATAATTACAAGGCAGCAGCAGACAGGCGCCTCCTATTGCGGCTCAATAAGAATCAGAGAACTCACACAGGACAAAGTAATATAACTTTTTCTCTACTTTCCAAAAGCGATTTTTTCTGCAAAAGGGATGGCTAGAAATGATAAGAGGGGGTGCAGGGACAGGTATAAAGATAAGGGGGGGTCGGTTTCTGGGTTTAGGATCACTTTAAAAGGGGGATTTATATACAGGGGATTATGTACAAGTTTGTCATGACGCCACCTGCAGTACCTGGTGAGATGTCACCAGCGCCGCCACAGTCCTTCAGAGGTCAGTGGTATTGCGGCTGAGATGGTGTAGTCCTCCGTAGGCAGGACTGGGACCTCCGGGGCAGCAATTCCTGTGGAAGGAATGAGTTTGTGGAAAGAAGATGCCGCAGAGTCAAAAAGTCACTTCACCGGGTACTTTGCTGGAACTTTGGCAGCGTTATTACAGTCCTCAGAGCAGTAAGATGTTACACGACAAGCGGCTACGGGTGGCTGCAAGCAGATCTCTGGTAGATAGACGGAACCCCCAGTGTGTGCCTTTCTTGTTCCTTTCCTTCCCTGCTTCCCAGTAGCTTGAGTGAAGCCTGACCTCATATAGAGTAAATCTGACCTCCTGCTGTTTCTCTTTCCTTCCCTCGCTCCCGTCGGGTAACCTTTTGTTAAACACTGCGGCTCTTTGGGCACTGCGACTCTTTGCACAGCAACTTACCAGCCGTGTCTGGTCCCCTCTAATGGTCGCTTAGGAATCAGGGCCATATCTGGAGATACCCCCGTGCTGCGGATTTTCTGCAGGCCGTAAAGGTTCCTACAGGTGCGGGCTCCGGTACCCCGTTTCTCTCCTGGTGGCGAACTCTCCGGTTCCTCTGTTCCCCACTCTTTCTCCGTGTCTGGGATCTGTTCTGCTTGTCCCTGGGTCCCTCAGCCGAGGAGACCCTCCTTCTTGCCTCAGGCTCCCTGCCTGAACTTTTCTAGCTCTCCAACCCTGGAGGCGAGGACCGACGGTCCAAAACAAAAGACCAACGGTCAAAGACAAAAGACCAAAGACCAACGGTCAAAGACAAAAAACCAAAGACCAACGGTCAAAGACCTCCTTG
The DNA here is from genome assembly GCA_033576535.1 of Allobates femoralis. Lineage (NCBI taxonomy): Eukaryota > Metazoa > Chordata > Amphibia > Anura > Aromobatidae > Allobates > Allobates femoralis. Next base: position 478,905,120 of record JARQOC010000001.1, on the reverse strand, counting down.
CCCCCCTGGGGGTGACTATATACCCTCCCGGGTTCCCTCCCACTGCCTGATCTAATGTGGGATGTGGGTTTAGGGTCCCGCCTACCATCCTGAAATCCCCTTGCAGCTGGGATATCTGCACCGCTTTTATGGGTGCAGTACCCCTCTGTGGCACCTACATAGTGGGGCGCCACATACCCCCTTGATGCAATATACTCGTCTGCGAGTATCATACTTGTCTAAATTGAAGTGAAAACATTTTTATATGCATTAAATACCAACGGGTAACGATTTACATCAAGCATATTTAGGTTTCTTCCCATTTCTGGGAGGCTCATTCTTTAAACGTTGCACATAAGAATACACACAGACATTATTTTCTTCGGCCCTATGGGACCGATACTAGGTATGCGGGCCCAGTGGTAATCTCTAGTCCAGCACAGTCCAGTGTGTGTTATCACCGCTGGGCCACTGCTCACACAGCACACATCATTAAATAGTGAAGGGGCAGTTCAGATATAAAGTCATTAGGTTAAATGGGTAATGAAAATGAATGAGTGGCACTAGAAACAAGAGGATCAATGGATATGATGTATAAGTGAATTGCAGAAACTGCCCTATGCTAAATATGATAAAAATGGAGATCTTAGTTCCAATAGTGGCCACTAGAGAGTAAGCTTGGCATCCACTTACAAGGAGCCTCCACTGCCAAGTCCTAACACTATGCCCTGGTGAAATTGTGAAATGTGAATGGGTTTATATGCCCAAAGATGTAATTGGAAACAATGAATAGGTGTGTGTAGGGCTCTCACAATGGTGTCCAAGTGTGGATACCAAACTAAGGAAGGGGGAAGGGGGAATAATATAGTGGGAGCTCAGTCATTCACTTATACATCATATCCATTGATCCTCTTGTTTCTAGTGCCACTCATTCATTTTCATTAATCATGAAATAGTAGTGTCGCGGCAGATAACCATAACTGTAAGTATATTATTTTCTGCCTGCACCTACGCTTGTGGCGATGCCGTCATAATCTGATTTACATTAGGTTAAATGGGGACACACTCTTCATTTAAAGGAAAAGGGGCTGGTTGTTGGGAAGGTGAGGGGCAATGTACATGGGCAATGTCTCGCAACGGGAGTCTATTGCACAAAGAAATGTTATTATTCTATATGGGCGATCCTTATGGCAAACCAGCCTAATGGGCCGGGGTAACGTTCGTAGGTCACCTGCTCCCCTCTATACAGGTCGCGTCGGGGATGTCCTTTTCGCAGGAATGATTCCACATCCCGCCGGGAAAAGAAAACGTTGTCAATTAGTCCAGGTTCACGGGAATCCCCAACCATCCTCCTGGTATACAGAGATTACTGTCCCTGTTTTGCGTAGTTCAATTGGAAGTGGGGGCTGAGCTCTAGCTTCATCTCGCAGTCTCCTGGTTGCCTGCTCCCGTTGATACCAGTCCTGCATACCCACCTGGTCTCTTTCATTATGGCTGGCCGGGTGCACGGTAGCGACTGGTACTGTGGGGGTGGCGAGCTGTTGCTGGAAACCCTCGATGTCACTCGCATCTCCGCGGAGCTTAAGATGGCGGAAACTCCTCGCTGGTGCCGCTGCCACGTGGTCCACCAAGCCACTTCTGGAGTGCTCCCTCCCGAGGCTCCATCCGGTTCTTCGCCGTCGTCGTCGTAGAGGTCCTCCTCGACTTCCCCATCTGGTGCTATGGGTGGTTGAGCTGCCTCCAGCCGGAGACAACTGCTGGCCCGGGACGATGGTGAAGTTGGAGGCTCGGTCTGAGTCCCCGTGTCCCAGGTCTGGACGGGTGGTGGTAAGGAGGCGCGGTATTCCTCTACCGCTTGTTCAGCTACTGCTGCCTCCCGTGCCTCGCAGGTTGTTCTCCTTGCGGACAGCTTGAAGGTCTGCTCGGCACTCCACCGCTGACACACCCAAGTCAATGTCTGCTCCATTTCTTGGCGGAGCCGAGTAAAAGCATCCCGCCAGTGCTCAGCATCCCCCTCCGTTGTTAAGAGGGACACCGCTGCCGGATCGCCTTGTTTGGCGCGGATCTGCTCCTTCAACTCCCGCACAACGTCTCTCCATCGGGGTGCTGCCATGCTGCCAGGTACAAAGGAGGTGAGAGTCTCCTGAAGTGAGTGTCCCTCACTGCTGAGTATTTGAAGCAGTGTAGCAGGAAGTGGTTTTCGTCCTCTATGGCCTCCTGATCACAGTGTTTGCACAGTCTTTCCTCCCTGGGCTTGTAGCTCTGCCTGTGTCAGCCGGATTCAATGGCCAGACTGTGGGCACTGAGTCTATATCGGCTCAGGATCTTACGGTCTCTGGGGTCTGGGAGTTTCTCCAGATATGGGGCCAGTCTACATCTCTGTAAACTCTGGTACATGCTCAGTTTCTGTGAGCTGATGATATTGTTCTTCCAGTCACTGACATACCTCTCCTGGCCTTCGTCTACCATCTTCCTGATTCCGGCTTTTGTCAGGTTGTTGTGAATGGTGTTCTGGTCGTGTTGGGTTTGACTGGGCTGTTCCGAGGGTCCTGGTTTTCCTGTTTCACCTACATGTGTCAGGGCTTTATGGTGATGGGAGCTTGGATTGCTCCTACGCAGGTGAGCCTGACAGCGCCCTCTTTAGAACCGTTAGGTGTAGAGGGAATCTGCTTAGCTCGGCCCGACAAGCACTGTTGGAGGTGCTCCGATGGACCTGGAGAAGGTGCTTACAGAATTCCTTGTGGAATATTTCTGTTGGGCTGGAATCCCACCTTGACCAATCTGGGTAGGTGCGAGGACCCCAGACATCGCTGCCATATAGGGCGATTGGGGCGATGATAGAGTCGAAGAGTTTTAACCAGACCCTCACTGGTGGCTTCAGAATATAGAATTTCCTTCGAATGGCATAGAAGGTTTTGCAGGCCTTGTCCTTCAGGGTCTCTATGGTTTTGTTTGAAGCTCAATGACCGGTGAATCTCTAGGCCCAGGTAGATATATTTCTCTGTTCCTGTGAGGGTGCAGTTGTTGAGGACAAATGGCGGGTGCTGGTCTGATCTTCTCTTTCTCCTCTGGAACACCATGATGTTGGTTTTCCTTAGGTTGACCGGTAGTGCCCAAGTGGAGCTGAAGTTCTCTAAGATATTCAGGTTGTCTTGGAGGCCTTTCTCGGTTGGTGACAGCAGCAGCAGGTCATCTGCATACAGCAAGAATTTCACCTGAGCGTCGCAGAGGGTGAGACCTGGTGCTGTGGAGGATTGCAGAGCGGTAGCCAGCTCATTGATGTAAATGTTGAAGAGCATTGGACTTAGGCTGTAGCTTTGTCTGACTCCACAGTTCTGCTGGAAATAAGCCGTTCTTTTACCGTTCACACTCACGCTGCAGTGGTTCTCGGTGTAGGAGCTTTTGATGACATCATAAGTCTTTCCTCCTATTCCGCTCTCCAGCAGTTTCAGGAATAGGCCCGGGTGCCACACCGAATCAAAGGCCTTTTTAAAGTCCACGAAACAGGCGTATATTTTCCTGTTCTTTGTATTGTAGACATGTGTCTGAATGAGGCTGTGCAGGATATAGATGTGGTCAGTAATGCGGTGGTTCAGCATGAACCCTGCTTGGCTTTTGCTGAGGACGTTGTGCTCGGTGAGGAAACTGAGGATCCTCTTATTCAGGATACTGTTGAACAGTTTTCCCAGGTTCTGCCGACACATATGTCTCTGTAGTTGGCTGGGTCATACCTGTCTCCACTCTTGTGGATGGGTGTAATGAGGCCTTGGTACCAGGTAAGTAGCCAGCACTCAGCACAATATTGAACAGTTTGACCATTACAGCCTGTATTTCTGGTGGGCTGTACTTCAGCATTTCTGGTAGGATTCCATCCAGTACAAAAACTACTAGAAATAAGCAGCATCAAGCGCCATTCATCTAGTGGTGCATCTAGTGGTGCAGAAGTATTGTACTGTGCAGCCCATTTGCTCAGGCAGCAGAGCAGTCGGGTAGCTTTCAGACACTCTGCATCATATGTATCAGTGTGAATGGTGCTCTATGCAGGCCCATTGTTGCATGGCAAGTCGCCTCCCACACTTTGTTGGTTGAGGTGATTTATTAGCCTGCACCTGGGCTTGCTTCACATGTGGGCTCTGACTGCATCTTGTAAGTGCAGTTGGTTTCTGTTTTTGGCATGGATGGTAAGGATTCCATCCAGGCCACCGGCTTTTCTACACCTTATGGAAGAGATTCTCTCGGCTACTTCCTGTAGTGTAATAGGTGTATCCACAGGGTTTTGGAAATGTTTGATTTTTTTTTCCTCCATTGCTTTTAGTTTTTCCATTATGTTTTCCTGTTCTTGGCTTAGTTTTTCCTTTGGGATGTTATAGAGGTGTCTGAAGTAATGGAGCCAGATGTTGCCATTTTGGATATGGATATTGTTTTTCTTGTCTTTTGTGCCCATGTGGTTCAATAGTTCCCAGAAGGAGTTGTCTTGGCATCTTGGAGTTGGTTAAGCTTGGTAGAGATGTAACTCTGCTTCTTCTTCCTGAGGATGGTTTTGTACTGCCTTTGTACAGTGTCATAGGCTTCCCTCAGACCCGGGTGGTTGGGGTCTCTGTGTTTCTTGTTTGAGGCTGTACTCAGGGTCTTCCATGCGGTTTTACATTCTCTGTCAAACCAGCCATTGATATGTGTTTCTTTTGGTCTCTTGTAGCTGACTTTTTTAAGGTCAGACAGTCTGGCCATTGCATAGAATATATTGTTGAGGTCCTTTGCAGCTTGACTCACTCTTTCTGGGTTAGGCTTGTACTCGTAGTTGTAGAAGTGGTGGAGCATCCGCTGTATTTCAGGTCTGCTGGAAGCCTCTTTATACTTTAGTGCCGACATTTTGGACCATTTGTAGGATGGAGGCTGGTTGAAGAGACCGCTCTGCTGTGGTGTTTGAGTGGATGGTTTCTCTGTAGATTTCATGTACAGAAGAAGTTGGCTGTGGTCTGACAGTTGCGTTTGTGGGATGACTATGAAGGTGCTGATATTTGCCATGTTCATATCTGTAATGGCATAATCTACTAAGAATTAGTTAAGAATATGAAGTCCTAAACTTTTACATACGTTCAGGAGCTTTCTGCCACTTTTGTTGACTGTACTGTCCTAGCTGTTTCTCTCTGTGTACTAAATCTTGGCTGTCATTCTCTGCTCCAAATATGTAGATGTTTTCATCCGTGGTTAGGAAGTCTTTCTCTCTCCCTGTTCTTGCATTGAGGTCGACAAAGATGAGAGCCCAGGGCCTGATAATGGGCGGCTTCTCTTTGTATGATCTCGAAGCAGTCTGGATTGAAGTAAGGGGACTCTGACGGTGGTATATAGGTGGCGCAGAGGTGGACATCAGACTGACAGGTGAGGATGGAGCTTCTGATTCTGATCCATATGTGGCTGCCTCCTCTCTTCACCGGTTTGATGTACTGGTGGAGCTCCTCTTTATACCACATCAATATTCCTCCTGAGCTCCGGCCCTGTTTGATATTTTTATCTTTCAGGGCAGGAACAGATAATTCCCTGTATCCGGTAGGCACCAGGGATTCGTTTTCGGCTCTGGTATATGTTTCCAGGAGGATCTGAATGGATGTAAAACAAATGACCCTGACTTTATACAGACAAAGACTGAAAACTATAAAGGTCGAGGTGTTGAGACCCTAAATATTCCAGCTGCTGATTGTAAGTGAAGTCATTTTTCTATATATCTTGTGTGTATTTACCTTGTAATGAGTATGGCTGTGTAGGGCACACTTGATTTCTGACTGTTTTGTAGATGTGCTTGGTTCCATCCAGTCACATTAGTTTCTTGCACAGTGCGCTGAGCAGGATCTTTATCTCATCCATATCTCTGCTCTGCATGTATCTGTGTGGGGTCGGTGGTCCCCTCCGTGGAGATCTCCACCTCTGATTTTGGGTGAAGGGCTTTGTTTCCATCTTCCGGAGGTAGAATTGGGGTTTCTGCCTTTTCATTGTTGGGGGTCTTTCAGTGTGATTATAGTCACTGTTGAATCCAGGCCTGGGGTCTCTGTTTAGTACGATGTCTATCATCTCTTTGGCCAGGAGGCTGACCCCTTGTTTGTTGAGGTGTTTATTATCGTGCAGGTGACGGTGGTTTATGGAGAGGTATTGTGCCAGGGTCATATTTGGCACAGTCTTGATCCTTTCGGTCAGTTCCATATTGATGCTTTGGGTGGTTTGCCTAGGTATTTCCTTTGTTGGGAGCAGAGATGATAGAATGATTTTGCTGTCTGGGAATTTTAGTTTTGCCATCTTTGCCTATTTGATCAGTTGTTCTGCGATCTGCTGGTGCTGGTCTGGCAGATTGTTTGTATCGGTGTGTATAATAATATGGTTTGGGTTGGTAAACCGTGGATTATTGATAACCTCTGTCACCTGTTCAATATTTGCACAGCGGATTTTACTGACCCGTTTTCCTGGGAATAGCCGTTGTGCATTTAAGTACTTCCCATTTGAGTCCATTATTAGGACAATGTCAGGGCTTTGTGATGTCTTGGGTGGGTGACGGTGCTGCTGTTGGGGGTCTGTGTAGAGATGTGCACATTAGAAATGTCCCCTGGGGGTTGTTGTCCTTTAAGGATATGTGCCTGTTGTCTGATATGAGAAAAACATTTTTCAAATTGTTGAATGTTTTTCCTCAGTTCCTTGTACCATGATGGTGCCATTGTTGTACAAGCTTATGGTGAGTGAGCTGGTGTCATCATCTGCTTGGCTGTTAATTTTAATCTGCCGGCCATTTCTAATGTTGCAATTTGATATATATTTATATTGTTTGCACAGGGCGGTGTGCCAGGCTGAGAGTTGGTCTGTGTAGAATAACACGTTGGTTTTTCTTTTAGGTTCATCTTTGGTGTAATCTGAATAAAGATTTTCTGGATTTTCTCTAATTATATTCCCTTTTTTAGTTCTAGTGTTAGGGGTACTTCACACACTGCAACATCGCTAGCAATGTCACTGGAACATCACAGGTTTTGTGACGTAACAGTGACCTCTCCAGCGATGTCGCTATGTTTGACATGCACCTGCAACCTGGCCCCTGCTGTGAGGTCGCTGGACGTCGCTCAGGACCATTTTTTGGTCCTTGGTCCTTGGTCTCCCACTGGTCAGCATGCATCGCTGCGTGTAACAGTGAGAGACCAGCAATCCAGCAACTTCACAAGCTGGTAACCATGATAAACACCGGGTAACTAAGCAGCATGCGCTGCCTAGATACCCGGTGTTTATCATGGTTACCAGCTGCCTCCCTGCTTAGCACAGCCTATAAGCAGGGAGGAAGCTGGTAACCATGATAAACACCAGGTAACTAACCAGCACGCGCTGCCTTGGTACCTGGTGTTTATCATAGTTACCAGCTTCCTCCCTGCTTACAGGCTGAGCTAAGCAGGGATGACGCTGGTAACATCACTTCCAGCGATGTGGGAGGTGGCTCTCTGGTCGCTGAGGAGATCTGCCTGTTTGACAGCTCCCCAGTGACCAGGTAACGACGCTCCAGCTATCGCTGTTGGGATCGCTGAAGCATCGTTGTGTGTGACGGGGCCTTTACTCTGCCCCTGTGTTATCTCAAGATCTGACCCCCTGGTGTCCTGTATCTCCAGCCTTGGGCTTTGTTCATTTACTTGTTCTACATTTGCGTTTTCCATTTTTGAAATTATATGGTAATTATAATCCTTTTTTCTAAGAGGATTAATTTGTAGAAAGTCTATAGGTTGTGTTGTGGTTGGAGAATTCTCCTACCTTTGGATGCCCAGGTCTCTGGATGTCAGATGGATGCTGCCTGTTGTTTGCAGTTGTCCTCCAACAGATTCTTGTTTTGTCCTTTACATTTTATGAAAAAAGGAAGAAATACAGGATTTAAAGTCCAGCTCAGTCCAGATCACTTCTCTGTTCCACGGAGTTGATTTTTTCCAGGTTTTTTCTTACAGTGGGCTCATTACAAGGTATAAAGTGATGGAAATTCAGGAGCTCATGTTCAGTGCTTCTTACTCCTAGGAATGGTGGGCGTATATGGATTCACAAAACCTAAATAAAAGGGTGTGTAGGCTCAGCGCAATTCCTTTATATCAATGGCTTATGTCTACTGTATATCAATATAGCTAACAATATGTATACTAGAAAATTTTAAATAAAATCACAGATATGTGCTTTTTTTTACCGTGTACCGGATATTTATTAAAATTATTTTTATCAAAAAATGTTTTTTATATAAAATGCTTTAAAACATTAAAATCCTGTTTATATCTACTATATAATTGCCGTAGCACGTTTTGTGTCGGCCCCCGGCACGCCGTGGCTATGTCACACTGTGACGTCACCACGCCGTGCGAGGCATTGCCCGCGTAGCAGGCTTTGCGACCGCCGCTGTCATCCCGCCACTCGGCATGAGGGGCCCATTGCCTCCACCCCCTGGGGGGCCCCGTGCTGACACCAGCCGCCTCCAGGCTTTCTGTCGGCTCCTTCCCCGGAGAATGAGCTCTTCCTCCCTGGGCACTGACACTCTCCCCGGCAGCAGATCGCAGGAGGGCGGCATGAAGGTGAAGCAGAGCGGCGGCGGCGGAGGGCAGGTGGCGGCGGAGGAGGCGCTGAGCAGGAAGACGCTGATCAGCCCGGAGGACGTGCTGCTGCTGCAGAACATCACCGCCGGTCAGTGTGTGTGTGTGTGTGTGTGTGTGTGTGTGTGTGTACATGCTTTAACTCTGGAGTGTGTGTGTGTGTGCACAGACCGGCGTATGTGTGTGTATATAATATATATCTGTGCAGTGTGTGTGTATATAATGTGTGCATGAATATAATACACATCTGTATGTGTATATAATGTGTGTGTGTGTGTGTGTGTGTACATGCTTTAACTCTGGAGTGTGTGTGTGTGTGCACAGACCGGCGTATGTGTGTGTGTATATAATATATATCTGTGCAGTGTGTGTGTATATAATGTGTGCATGAATATAATACACATCTGTATGTGTATATAATGTGTGTGTGTGTGTGTACATGCTTTAACTCTGGAGTGTGTGTGTGTGTGTGCACAGACCGGCGTATGTGTGTGTGTATATAATATATATCTGTGCAGTGTGTGTGTATATAATGTGTGCATGAATATAATACACATCTGTATGTGTATATAATGTGTGTGTGTGTGTGTACATGCTTTAACTCTGGAGTGTGTGTGTGTGTGTGCACAGACCGGCGTATGTGTGTGTATATAATATATATCTGTGCAGTGTGTGTGTATATAATGTGTGCATGAATATAATACACATCTGTATGTGTATATAATGTGTGTGTGTGTGTGTGTGTGTACATGCTTTAACTCTGGAGTGTGTGTGTGTGTGCACAGACCGGCGTATGTGTGTGTATATAATATATATCTGTGCAGTGTGTGTGTATATAATGTGTGCATGAATATAATACACATCTGTATGTGTATATAATGTGTGTGTGTGTGTGTACATGCTTTAACTCTGGAGTGTGTGTGTGTGTGCACAGACCGGCGTATGTGTGTGTGTATATAATATATATCTGTGCAGTGTGTGTGTATATAATGTGTGCATGAATATAATACACATCTGTATGTGTATATAATGTGTGTGTGTGTGTACATGCTTTAACTCTGGAGTGTGTGTGTGTGTGTGTGCACAGACCGGCGTATGTGTGTGTATATAATATATATCTGTGCAGTGTGTGTGTATATAATGTGTGCATGAATATAATACACATCTGTATGTGTATATAATGTGTGTGTGGTGTGTGTACATGCTTTAACTCTGGAGTGTGTGTGTGTGTGCACAGACCGGCGTATGTGTGTGTGTATATAATATATATCTGTGCAGTGTGTGTGTATATAATGTGTGCATGAATATAATACACATCTGTATGTGTATATAATGTGTGTGTGTGTGTGTGTGTGTACATGCTTTAACTCTGGAGTGTGTGTGTGTGTGCACAGACCGGCGTATGTGTGTGTATATAATATATATCTGTGCAGTATGTGTGTATATAATGTGTGCATGAATATAATACACATCTGTATGTGTATATAATGTGTGTGTGTGTGTGTGTGTGTGTGTACATGCTTTAACTCTGGAGTGTGTGTGTGTGCACACAGGCCGGCGTATGTGTGTATATAATAAATATCTGTGCAGTGTGTGTATATGTGTGTGCGCATATCTACTATATAATTGCCGTAGCACGTTTTCTGTCGGACCCTGGCACGCCGTGGCTTTGTCACTATGTGACGTCACCACGCCGTGCGAGGCATTGCCCGCGTAGCGGGCATTGCGACCGCCGCTGTCATCCCGCCACTCGGCATGAGGGGCCCATTGCCTCCACCCCCTGGGGGGCCCCGTGCTGACACCAGCCGCCCGCCGTGTGCCCGGAGAGGAGGGAGGACGGAACTTCCTGTCCGGCAGCTCTGCCCGCCCCTCCTCTCCTCCTACAGCACACGCACGCCGGTGGCGGTGAGTCTGCACTCCCCCCGGCCCTCACATCTGTCTGACAGCACCCCCCCCCCCTCCAGCCTCCGCTCTCCCCTCCAGCCTCCGCTTCTCCCCTCCAGCCTCCGCTCTGCCCTCCAGCCTCCGCTCTGCCCTCCAGCCTCCGCTCTGCCCTCCAGCCTCCGCTCTCCCCTCCAGCCTCCGCTCTCCCCTCCAGCCTCCGCTGTCCCCTCCAGCCTATGCTCTCCCCTCCTGCCTCCGCTCTCCCCTCCAGCCTCCGCTGTCCCCTCCAGCCTCCTCTCTGCCCTCCAGCCTCCGCCTTCCAGCCTCCCCTGTCCTCTGCCCTCCAGCCTCCGCTCTGCCCTCCAGCCTCCGCTCTGCCCTCCAGCCTCCGCTCTCCTCTCCAGCCTCCGTTCTCCCCTCCAGCCTCTGCCCTAAAGCCTCTGCCCTCCAGCCTCTCCCCTCCAGCCTTTCCCCTCCAGCCTCTCCTTTCCAGCCTCCAGCCAATCCCCTCCAGCCTCCAGCCAATCCCCTCCAGCCTCTGCTCTCCCTTCCAGCCTCTGCTCTCCCTTCCAGCCTCTGCTCTCCCTTCCAGCCTCTGCTCTCCCTTCCAGCCTCTGCTCTCCCTTCCAGCCTCCGCTCTCCCCTCCAGCCTCTGCCCTCTAGCCTCTGCCCTCCCCTCCAGCCTCCGCTCTCCCCTCCAGCCTCCGCTCTCCTCACCCCTCCATATGCAATGTACAGTATCTACTATATAATTGCCGTAGGCACTTTCGTGTCGGTCCCCGAAAAGACCGTGGCTATGTCACTCTGTGACGTCAGCACGTCGCTGGCCTGTGCGAGCAATGGCCGCGAGGCCATTGCTCGCGCAGGCTGAGGACGAGCAATGCGAGTCGCTGGCTTGCGGCCATTGCGAGTCGCTGGCCGAAAATCGAACCAGAGGCTCGGCCTCAAAGTTAACGATTTACCGGTCAGGTAGCGCGAGCAATGGCCGCGAGGCCATTGCGAGTCGCTGCCTGAGCCGCGCTTCTAATTGGTCGGCGCCAGCGAGTCGTTACACTTGCGGCGCGCTTGCGGTAATCCTCATACAAAGTATAGTATTCTAGACACCCGATGCATTTGCATCGGGCTCACAGCTAGTATATATATATATACACAATTCAATGAATATTTCATTACTTTTCTGGACAGGGTTCTGTTCTATTAGTGGGGGTGATGTCTCTCAGAATCCATATGGGGTGCCCTAAAAAACATTTAGTGTATCAGTATATATATATATATATCTTTCTGTTGGCTATCTATTATATAATCGCGAATCGCAAAAGCGCCCCTCTCGGCGCTACTTCCGGCGTGGTCATGTGGATACGCGCGAAGCATTGGCCGCGAAGCGGCCATTGCGAGCAGTTTTAAGCCGACTCGCAATGGCCGCCAATGCCGCCTCTGCTCCCCGCTACCCACAGACCACCTACCACTATGCAGCTGCCCCCTGTGCCTCCCCCCCAGCCCCGATCCACAGCCCAGCAACGCTCCCCAGACCCGCACCGCCCTCCAGCACCGCACACCCCACCCTCACCTCCGCCGCCAGCCCCCATCCACAGTCTACCACAGCCCCCCCCCCCAATGTCCGCACAACACCCACCCACAATGTCCGCACACCACCCCCCACAATGTCCGCACAGCCCCTCCCCCACAATGTCCGCACACCCCCTCCCCCACAATGTCCGCTCAGCCCCTCCCCCCCAATGTCCGCACACCCCCTCCCCCCCAATGTCCGCACAGCCCCCCCGCCAATGTCCGCACAGCCCCCCCCCCGCCAATGTCCGCACAGCCCCCCCGCCAATGTCCGCACAGCCCCCCCCCCGCCAATGTCCGCACAGCCCCCCCCGCCAATGTACGCAGAGCCCCCCCCACCAATGTCCGCGGCCCTACACCCTAAGCCCCCGCCGTCCCCTAACCTAAAGCCCCCGTCGATCACTTACATGCCTTCTTAGTCATCTGATCGTCCGTCCGGCCAGGCGTCCTCTTCCTCCGGCCCCGGGGGTCTTCTCTCTTCTTTCCGCCATCTCCGCCTCTTCGTCCGGCCCCGGGGATCTTCTGTCTTCTTTCCGCCAACTTCCAGCTCCGACGTCCTCTTCAGTTCTCATTAAGATAGAATGGACGAAAAAATCGCCATTCTAACTCAATGAGATCTGAGGCGCTCTTCTGATTGGTCGCTGTCTACTGCCCTCAGCCAATCAGAAGAGCCCCTCATTTCCCATTGACATACATTAGCGGTGTGTCGGCGATTTTATGGCCGCCCACCTGGTTCTATTTGTCGGCCCTAAAATCGCGGACACACCGCTAATGCATGTCTATGGGCAGTGAGCTCGAATTCTGATTGGTCGGTGTCACAGAGAGCGACCAATCAGAAAGCGGGCTGGCTGCCCATAGACATGCATTAGCGGTGTGTCCGCGATTTTACGGCCGACAAATAGAACCAGGTGGCCGGCCATAAAATCGCCGACACACCGCTAATGTATGTCAATGGGAAATGTGGGGCTCTTCTGATTGGCTGAGGCCAGTAGACAGCGACCAATCAGAAGAGCGCCTCAACAAATAAATTTAATAATAAATAAAATAATTAAAAAATAATAAAAAAAAATAATAAAAAATAATAAATAATTAAATAAAAAATAATAATAAAAAAAATAAATAAATGCTAATAGGCGGACCTGAAGGAGAACTGTGTCTCACTTAAAATAAATAATAAATTTAATAATAAATAAAATAATAAAAAAGTAATTAAAAAATAATAAAAAAATAATAAAAAATAATTAATAATTAAATAAAAAATAATAATAAAAAAATAATAAATGCTATAGGCGGACCTGAAGGAGAACTGTGTCTCACTTAAATAAATAATAAATTTAATAATAAATAAAATAATAAAAAAGTAATTAAAAAATAATAAAAAAAATAATAAAAAATAATTAATAATTAAATAAAAAATAATATAAAAAAATAAATAAATGCTAATAAGCGGACCTGAAGGAGAACTGTCTCTCACTTAAAATAAATAATAAATTTAATAATAAATAAAATAATTAAAAAATAATTAAAAAATAATAAAAAAAATAATAAAAAATAATAAATAATTTAATAAAAAATAATAATAAAAAAAAAAAATGCTAATAATATAATGCTATTAATGCTATTAATAATGCTATTAATCCTATTAATTATGCTATTAATGCTATTAATGCTAATATTTATCCTATTAATGGTATTATTAATGCTATTAATGCTAATAATAATGCTATTAATGCTATTAATTATGCTATTAATGCTATTAATGCTAATATTTATCCTATTAATGCTATTAATGCTATTAATAATGCTATTAATGCTATTAATAATGTTTATTAATGCTATTATTAATTCTAATAATGCTATTATTAATGCTATTAATGCTAATAATAATGCTATTAATGCTATTAATCTATGCTATTAATGCTATTAATTATGCTATTAATGCTATTAATGCTATATATTTAAACCTATTAATGCTATTAATAATGCTATTAATGCTAATTAATAATGCTATTATTGCTATTAATAATCCTATTAATGCTATTAATAATGTTATTAATGCTATTATTAATGCTAATAATGCTATTATTAATGCTAACTAATGCTAAATAATGCTATTAATTATTAATAATGCTTATTTAATGCTATATTATTATTAATGCTATTAATTGCTATTAAAAATGCTATTAATGCTATTAATTATGCTATTAATGCTATTATGCTAAATTATTTATCTATTAATGCTATTATTAATGCTATTAATGCTTAATATTATAATGCTATTAATGCTAATTAATTAATGCTATTAATGCTATTATAATGCTATATAATGCTAATTAATTAATGCTATTAATGCTATTAATAATGCTATTAATGCTATTAATTAATGCTAATTAATGCTATTATTAATGCTATAATGCTTTAATAATTATATGCTATTAATGCTATTAATAATGCTATTAATGCTATATATATTATGCTATAATAATGCTATTAATGCTATTATTTATCTATTAATGCTATTATATGCTATTAATGCTAATAATAATGCTATTAATATGTTATTAATGCTATTTAATGCTAATAATGCTATTATTATGCTATTAATGCTAATAATATGCTATTAATAATGCTATTAATGCTATTATAATGCTATATGCTATTATAATGCTATTAATGCTATTAATAATGCTATTAATGCTAATATGCTATTAATGCTATTATATGCTATTAATGCTAATAATAATGCTATTAATGCTATTATTAATGCTATTAATGCTATTAATTAATGCTATTAATGCTATTATGCTATTATGATTAATGCATATCTATAATGCAATATTTATGCTATTAATGCTATTATAATGCTATTAATGCTAATTAATTGCTATATCAATATTTGCTATTAATGCTATTATGCTATTATGCTATTAATGCTATTATATGTATGCTATTAATGCTATTATTTATGCTATTAATGCTATTTTATTAATTATGCACATACTAATGCTATTAATGCTATTCATAATGCTATTACTCCTATTAATACTGCTCTTAATGCTATTAATACTGCTATTACTGCTATTAATACTGCTAATATGCTATTAATACTGCTATTACTGCTAATAATAATGCTATTGCTTATATTATTGCTATTGATGATGCGATTATTATTTAAAGAATCTTTAAAAACAATAAACATATTTAAAATACCCGATAAATTTGCATCAGGCTAACAGCTATAACTACTATAATCAAATTAATGCACGTTCTAGAATCCCGATGCATTTGCATCGGGCTCACAGCTAGTTATTGTATATTAAGCTTGGATGATTTCTCTTACTTCTATATATTGCTCTATATGTTTTCTTCTTGTCGGGCTATGTATTGCTTGATGTGGATTTCCTCCTTTTTTGCGGTGCTTCCTTATAAAAATGTTTGTATTAGTATGTTGTTGTATGGGGGATCAAAATATCCCTGTATTTTTGTGCTCACCTGTTTTTTCTTGCAGGGGTGGCTGTGGTGTCCCAATATTCTGGTTTTACTTGTGGTGTCTATATTTCTTTTTTCTCCCATCGCTTCCACGACAGCATTGGAGGATGTCGTCCACGCCCTATTGGGGGACAGGAACACAGAGAGGTTAAAAGCCCCTCCCCTTCCTCCGCACTCCAGTGTCTTCCTGTCCCCCTTGGGGCATGGAGAGGTTCCAGTGCTGTCAGGCCGGCAGGGCCAGCATTTGGGTAGACTTACGGCCGGGCCAGAGATGGGCGTCGGGGGCGTCCTCCTCCTCCTTCTCGGGGCTCCCATATGGGACCTGGCGGCCTTCCTGCGTCCTCCGGGGCAAAGCAGGCCGTTTTCGGAGCGCCGGAGGCCTGTGTCAGCTCTCCGGCGTCTCCCTCCTCCAGCTGCGGTCCCGGGAGCGCGCGCCGAGAATGCCGCGACGTCACTTCTGGTTTTCGGGCGGCAGCTCCTGTGCGCGCGGCGGCTGCTTGGGCATGGCTCCAGGGACCCAGCAGGCCTATCGCACGCGTTTGCCTGCGGCCAGTGACCGGGAGGAGGGAGGGAACAGCTGTTCCACGTTGGGGGCACGGTGCTTAGGGATAAGTACCCGCCGGAAGACTACACCCAGGTAAGGAAATCCCTGAAGATGGAGGGTGGTAGATCTTCCTCCTCTGCCTCTGCAGAGCCCAGCGTTCCCCCAGCTCCTGTAAGTGTCTTGGGGGTGGTCACTGCGGTAGGGGGCATTAGATCCCTTCACTCACTCTGGGTCCCCTTCTTTCCCCTTTTTCTATAGGGAGACATGGGCCCCCTTGTTAAAAGCAGCAAAACCCCATCCAGAAAATGTGGCATCTGCGGCATGAAACTTCCTTCTTCCTGCAAAAAGAAGTTGTGTCAGCCATGTACTGACGGTGTGGTTAGGGAAGAATCCCCGTCCCTGCTTGATGAACTACGGTCCATGGTTAGACACGAAGTTGAAGCAGTTAGACAGGAGGTGCAGGCTTCTATCTCAGCCTTGCCGGTTTTTGCTGCAGCATCCAGGCCTTCCCCTCCAAAAAAGAGGAAGCTCCAGGACTATGATTCGATGACTTTTATGGAAGCTGTCCAGAGCTCTGCGTCCGAGGACGGCGAGGATATTGCCTCTGTTGCCTCTACACAGGCACGAGATTCTGGACACTACTATTTTTCCTCTGAGTCCATGGGGGAATTGCTGGACGCTGTCCGTAGCACCATGGGAGTTGAGGAGGTGGAACCCCCTTGTTCAGTGCAGGACGCCATGTTCAGTGGCTTGAGGGCTAAGCGGCAGTGGGGCTTCCCTGTCCATGAGGTCATCCGGGAGCTTGTCCAGCGGGAGTGGGAGTTGCCAGAAAATAGGCTAATCACCCCTTCCGAGTTAAAACGACGGTTTCCCTTGGAGGGTGCTGACTTTATCGGGGATGATCCGAAGGTGGACATCCAGGTGGCCAGGGTGGCGAAAAAGACCGCCTTACCGTTTGAAGATTCCTCCCAGTTGAAGGACCCCCTCGATCGTAAGATGGAGAGTGTTCTCAAAAAATCCTGGGAGGCGGCCGCTGTGTCTTTGAAGGTGAACATTTCATCGACATGTGTGGCCAGATCGCTCTTTAAGTGGATCTCCCAGCTGGAAGAACACATCCTGCAGGGTACTTCCAGGGAGGAGCTTTTGGATTCCATTCCCCTTCTAAGACGTGCTACAGGCTTCCTGGCTGATGCCTCGGCGGAGTCGGTCCGCATTGGCGCCAGGTGCGCAGTGTTGTCCAGCACAGCTCGCAGAGCTGTGTGGCTTAAGATGTGGAATGGGGATGTCACGTCTAAGCTAAAGCTTTGTGGCATCCCTTTTCAGGGGTCTTATGTCTTTGGTCCGGCATTGGATGACATCTTGGAAAAGGTGTCAGACCGGAAAAAGTGTCTCCCGGAACAGAAGCCCTTTAGGAAGCAGTCCTTTCGGGCCGAGCGTAGCCAGCCCTCCCAGTATAGGGGGAAGGGTAAGTCCGGTCGCTGGGCCTACCAGAAAGGTGACAAAAACCGTAATATCTTGCTCCCCCAGAACCGAAGTCAGGGGGCGGGGGGCCAGCCGGGCTCTAAGCAATGACGCTGGGCCCATTGCGGGGCGGCTCTTGAGGTTTCTCCCTCAGTGGGAAGCAATCTCCTCATGCCCTTGGATCCTCTCGACCATTCGGGAGGGTCTGCGATTGGACTTCGAGAGTCAGCCCCCTCCATGTCTGCGGATCACTCCCCTTCCTCTAGGGGACTCTCGCACACTGTTTTTGTTGGGTCTGCAAGACCTGTTAGGTTCCGGAGTGGTGTCTCCGGTCCCTCCGGGAGAAGTGGGCCAGGGGCACTACTCCAGGTTGTTTGTGGTACGAAAGCCCTCCGGGGCGCCCCGTATCATCTTCAATCTAAAACTTCTCAATCGTCATGTTCTTTACAGGCGATTCAAGATGGAATCTGTCCGCTCGGCGATTCCCCTGATCGGTCAGGATTACATGATGGCCACCATCGACCTCCAGGACGCGTACTATCACGTCCCCATTCACCCGTCTCACAAACGCTTTCTGCGCTTCGCGATCTCCGGGGCAGGCGGGACGGTCCATTATCAGTTCAATGTACTGCCGTTCGGGATCTCGTCAGCCCCAGGGTTTTCACCAAACTCATGGGGGAGGTGTTAGCATTCATCCAGTCCCAGGGCTTATGCGTGATTCCCTATCTAGACGACATGCTGGTAGTGGCGCCTTCGGCAGAGGTCCTGCGCACCCATGTCTCCAGAACTTTAGAGATTCTTCAGGGTCTAGGGTGGGTGCCCAACCTTCGGAAGTCGGAACTGGTTCCGGCAACCCGCCGTCAATTTTTGGGAGTCTTGCTGGACTCCTCCAATCAGACCTCGTTCCTTCCTGTCGCACACCGACTTCTGCTCCACAACAAACTGACCCGCTTCCGGGCTCGGGAGTCTCCTACCTTGCGGGAGGCGATGTCCCTGTTGGGGTCCATGACGGCCTGCATTCCATCAGTGGCTTGGGCTCAGGCTCATTCCCGTCTGCTTCAGGAACACATTCTGTGCTCCTGGGACAGGCGCCAGGATTCCCTAAATTCTCGGGTCCAGACCCGGGGCGGGTGGTGGCCTCCCTTTCCTGGTGGATGAATCCCGGGAACCTCCAGACGGGGGTGGTCTGGCTGCAGGCTCCAGTGACCACCGTGACTACGGATGCCAGCGGGTCCGGTTGGGGAGCGATGGTGGATCGCGTGCCGTTCCAGGGGGTTTGGAGTCAATCGATCAGTCATCAATCTTCTAACTTCCGGAACTTCTAGCGGTGGAGGAGACGCTTCATGTTGCAGTTCACGTCCTACAAGGGCGTCACGTCAAGGTTCTGTCGGACAATTTGACTACGGTTGCCTTCTTGTGCCACCAAGGTGGTACTCGGAGCATCCACTTGCAGGTGCTCGCAAGACGAATATTTTCCTGGGTGGAACGCCATCTTCTCTCCTTGTCAGCTGTTCATCTGAGGGGAGCAGACAATGTACAGGCAGATTTTTTGAGCGCACGGAGGTCCACCCGGGCGAATGGAGCCTCCATCCGGCCGTGTTTCGCTCTCTTACGGACAGGTGGGGGGTCCCATCAATCGACCTGTTTGCATCGGGAGCAAATGCCAAGGTGCCGACATATTTTTCCCTGAGTCGATCAGACCATCCTCTGGGGCTGGACGCCTTCGCCCATCGCTGGGACTTCCGGTTGGTGTATGCCTTTCCTCCGATCCCGCTGCTCCCCAAGACGTTACAGAAGATTCGGGCAGAGGGGGTGACGGCTATCCTGGTGGCTCCCCTGTGGCCCAAGCGGGCATGGTACGGTGCTATCCAAGACCTGTGCCTGGAGGGTCCGATTCTGTTGCCCCACAACCTCGACCTGCTATCCCAGGGTCCTCTGTTTCACCCGGACCCTCAGTGGCTCCATCTGGCGGCCTGGCTGTTGAGGCCGAGATCCTGACGGCCAAGGGCCTCTCCCAAGCAGTAATCCGCACGCTTCAGCAGAGCAGGAAGCCCGTGACGAACGCCATTTACGGGAAGGTTTGGAAACGCTTTCTGTCCTGGTGTGCTCCTTCCGTTCCGAATATCCATCATCCTAATGTGGCTCTCATTTTGGATTTTTTGCAGCGAGGCTTGGATTTGGGCCTTCAGCCGAGCACTCTTAAGGTCCAGGTTTCAGCTCTCAGTGCCGTGTTTGATCAGGATCTTGCTGCCCATCGATGGATCAAACGATTTTTTACCTCTGCTTGTAGACTGCGTCCCAGGCTTCGGCCTTCCGTCCCTTCTTGGGATTTGAACATTGTTCTTCAAGGGCTTTCTCAGGATCCCTTTGAGCCTTTGTCTGCTGCTTCCATTCCATCTCTCTCTCACAAGACGGCGCTTTTTGGTGGCCATTACTTCGGCCAGGCAAGTTGGGGAGCTGCAGGCGCTGTCTGTCCGGGCGCCTTACCTAGTGGTTTCCGATGATCGCATTACGCTTCGGTTGGATCCGTCCTTTCTTCCTAAAGTTATGTCGGATTTCCATCGGTCCCAGGAAGTGGTTCTACCGTCCTTTTGTCATTCTCCTGCTAATGCGGCTGAGGCCGTGTTTCATACCTTGGATGTGCGTCGATCTGTCCTCCACTATCTCCAAGTGACCGCTTCCTGGAGGTTGGATCAGAACCTGTCTGTCCAGCATTTTGGGAAAAACAAAGGGAAGAAAGCTTCCAAGGCTACCATCGCTTCCTGGATCAAGAAGGCGATCTGTTCGGCCTACGTCGCTCAAGACCTTGCTCCTCCAGTGGGGTTGAAGGCTCATTCCACTCGGGCTGCTGCTACATCCTGGGCAGAGCGGGCTGGAGCTTCATCTGAGCAGATATGCAGTGCGGCTACGTGGTCGTCTCTCCACACCTTTTCTCGCCACTATAGGTTAGATCTGTCCTCTAGTCGGGATCTGTCCTTTGGTAGGAAAGTCCTACAGGCAATTGTCCCACCCTGAGGAGTATCTGTGGTATTCCTCCAATGCTGTCGTGGAAGGCGATGGGAGAAAACTAAATTAGTTCTTACCGGTAATTCCTTTTCTTGGAGCCTTCCACGACAGCATCAGTTCCCCCCCTTATTGTCGGTATTTGGATTCGGTTGTATCAGGTAATCCATGTCTTCAGGTGATCTTGGTAATACACTGGAGTGCGGAGGAAAGGGAGGGGCTTTTAACCTCTCTGTGTTCCTGTCCCCCAATAGGGCGTGGACGACATCCTCCAATGCTGTCGTGGAAGGCTCCAAGAAAAGGAATTACCGGTAAGGACTAATTCAGTTTTTATATTTCGTCCTTTGAATCTACAACAATATATATGTGTAATGTGGTAGTATTATTATACAGCCTTGCTATATTCCTTTTGAGTCTATGTCTGTAGTATTAGGAAAGTTTAACCCCTTCACCCCCGGGCCTAGTTTGACCCTAATGACCAGGCCATTTTTGTCAATTCTGACCATTGTCCGTTTATGAGGTAATATCTCTGGAACGCTTCAATGGATCCTAGCGATTCTGAGATTGTTTTTTCGTGACATATTGGGCTTCATGTTAGTATTAAATTTAGGTCGATAATTTTTGCGATTATTTGTGCAAAAATAACAAATTTGGCAAATGTTTTGAAAATTTAGCAATTTTCAAATTATGAATTTTTATTCTGCTAAACCAGAGAGTTATGTGGCACAAAATAGTTGATAAATAACAATTCCCACATGTCTACTTTACATCAGCACAATTTTAGAAAAAAAAATTTTTCTCGGAAGTTATAAGGGTTCAAAGTTCATCAGCAATTTTTCATTTTTCCAGCAAAATTTACAAAACCATTTTTTTTTGTGACCACATCACATTTGAAGTTCCTTTGAGGGGTTTACATGATAGAAAACACCCAAAAGTGACACCATTCCAAAGACCGCACCCTTCAACCTACTCAAAACTACATTCAAGAATATTATTAACCCTTCAGGTGCTTCACAGGAACTAAAGCAACATGGAAAAATTAAATTGCTCATTTTTTCCTTCCAACAAAAATGATCTTTTAGCCTCAATTCTTTCATTTTCACATGGGCAACAGGATAAAATGGATCCTAAATATTGTTGGGCAATTTGTCCTGAGTACACCGATACCTCATATGTGGTCATAAACCACTGTTTGGGCGCACGGCAGGGATCAGAAGGGAAGGAGCGCAATTTGACTTTTGGAGTTAATTTTCCATTCAAAAAGTGAAATGGCGCTCCTTCCCTTTCGAACCATGCCGTGCGCCCAAACAGCGGTTTATGACCACATGAGGTATAGGTGTAGTCAGGAGAAATTGCCCAACAATTTTTAGGATCCATTTTATCCTGTTCCCCATGTGAAAATAAAAATATTTAGGCTAAAAGAAAATTTTTGTGAAAAGAAAAGTACTTTAATTTTTACGCATGAATTTGTGAAGCACCTGGGGGTTCAAAATGCTCAAAACCCATCTAGATAGGTTCCCTGGGGGCTCTAGTTTCCAAAATGGGGTCACTTGTGGGGGAGCTCTAATGTTTAGGCACACATGGGCTCTCCAAACGCGACATGGTGTCAGCTAACAATTTGAGCTGATTTTCCATTCAAATTGTTAGCGGACACCATGTCGCGTTTGGAGAGCCCCTGTGTGCCTAAACATTGTAGCTCCCCCAGAAGTGACCCCATTTTGGAAACTAGACCCCCCTAGGAACTTATCTACATGCATAGAGAGCACTTTGAATCCCCAGGTGCTTCACAAATTGATCCGCAATAATGAAAAACAAATTTTGTGTACTTTTTCCTTATTACAGATCAATTTG
Source organism: Allobates femoralis (assembly GCA_033576535.1). Taxonomy (NCBI): domain Eukaryota; kingdom Metazoa; phylum Chordata; class Amphibia; order Anura; family Aromobatidae; genus Allobates; species Allobates femoralis. The sequence goes on along the minus strand of JARQOC010000001.1, from coordinate 478,882,758 downwards.
TGAAGCACCTGGGGGTTCAAAGAGATCACTATGCATCTAGATACGTTCCTTGGGGGTCTAGTTTCCAAAATGGGGTCACTTGTGGGGGAGCTCCAATGTTTAGGCACACAGGGGCTCTCCATACCCAACTTGGTGTCAGCTAACAATTGGAATCATTAGCGGACACCATGTCGCGTATGGAGAGCCCCTGTGTGCCTAAACATTGGAGCTCCCCAACAAGTGACCTCATTTTAGAAACTAGACCCCCCCAAGGAGCGTATCTAGATACATAGTGAGCACTTTGAATCCCCAGGTGCTTCACAAATTGATCCGTAATAAGGAAAAAGTACCTTTTTTTCACACAAATTTTCTTTTTTCATTTTTATGGATCAATTTGAACCCCCAGGTGCTTCACAAAGTGCTCACTATGTATCTAGATACGCTCCTTGGGGGGGTGTAGTTTCCCAAATGGGGTCACTTGTGGGGGAGCTCCAATGTTTAGGCACACAGGGGCTCTTTATATGCGACATGGTGTCCGCTTACAATTGGAGCTAATTTTCCATTCAACTTGTTAGCGGCCACCATGTCGCGTATGGAGTGCTCCTGTGTGCCACCAGCACAAGGGCAACTGGAAGAGTTGGGGTACAGCACCAGAAAATGGCTCCTCTAATTAATGTGCTATTTTCTGGGGTGGCTGTGGGTTGCAATTTGCAGCGTGAGGGGGCCACAACATTTGGCTCTCTCCATGATGAGGATTGCAGCCCCCCAACTGCCAAGTTGTACCTGGCTGGCAACCAAAAATACGGCAAAGCTCCATGTGATTGTATTGGTAGAATAAAAAAAAAATGATGTGGGGCTTCGCCATATTTTTGGTCCAGCCAGGTACAACTTGGCAGCTACGGACTGCCACCAACCCCCAGCTGCCTCATTGTACCTGGCTGGCAGCCAAAAATACAGCTAAGCCCATTTTTTTTTTTTTCTAGGACTAATTCTAGAAAGAAAAATGGCGTGGGGCTCTGCAATATTTTAGGTCCAGCCAGGTACAACTAGGCAGCTGGGGGCTGGAATCCGCATCATGGAGAGGCCCAAGCATTCTGGGCCCCCCATGCTGCGAATTGCAGCCCGCAGCCGCTCCAGAAAATGGCGCATTCATTGAAGCGCCATTATTTGGCGCTGTGCCCAGACTCTTCCAGTTGCTCTGGTGCCGGTGGCAAACTGGGTAATAAAGGGGTAAATGCCAGCTTTTTGATTGGCAGCTGGCACTAAGCCCGAGATTCATAATGTCGGGCCAATGTTAGACCTGTGTCATGGCAATAAATAGTTAATAAATTATTGCAGACACCCAGAAATCTTCCAGTGTGCAGGCTGCAGTGTCCCACATCCTCCCCTCCTCTAGAATTTCTCTATCTCAGATTTTATGTAATGTTTTGAGCTAGATGTAGCAGTGTAGAAGTTCTTATCAGCATGTTCTGAATGTACTGTACGAATCCAAGGCTAAATTGAACTAAATAACACACAGAATATGAATTGAATGTTTTCAGAATAAAATGTAGATTCAGCATAATATGATGCAATCACCCCTACTAACACCCCTTTTAATATCCCTTTCAGGAGTCGTATAAAACTGTTAACCCCTCCCTTAATAAAGGTCTTTGTCATTAAGCTCTACTTTGACATGGGTGCCAGCGTGGTTCTTACGGTGGCGTGCACACACTTAGACAAAGCATCAATTTGGCGGCCGACAATTAAGATGACAGCCCACCTGAAAGGTGTGGAGGGCATCCATTACCCCCGGCCATTAGGAATCTCTAGTAAATACCGTATATACTCGCGTATAAGCAGAGTTTTTCAGCCCAAAATTTGGGCTGAAAAGTCCCCCCTCGGCTTATACGCGAGTATACAGCAACAGCCCCAGAGGTATACAGGCCCCCCATCAAGATCTAGGGCCCCCCCCCCTTGCACGGCAAACCTGTAAAGTAAAATCATACTTATCACTGTCCTGTCGCGCCGTCCCGCCGCTGCCAACATGACGATCCCGGGCTTCATTCAGCGTCTTACGGCGGCTTCCTGTGGTCGCGGGCAATGACGTCATTGCCCGCGACCACAGGAAGCCGCCGGAAGACGCTGAATGAATCCCGGGATCGTCATGTTGGCAGCGGCGGGACGGCGCGACAGGACAGTGATAAGTATGATTTTACTTTACAGGTGTGCCACGCAAGGGGGGGGGGGCCCTGGATCTTGATGGGGGGGGCCTGTATACCTCTGGGGCTGCTGCTGTATACACCCCTGGGGCTGGTGCTATATACACCCCTGGGGCTGCTGCTGTATACACCACTGGGGCTGCTGTATACTACCTCTGGGGCTGCTGTATACACCACTAGGGCTGCTGTATACTACCTAAGGGCTGCTGTATACACCACTGGGGCTGTATATACCTCTGGGGCTGCTGTATACTACCTCTGGGGCTGCTGTATACACCACTGGGGCTGCTGTATACTACCTAAGGGCTGCTGTATATACCTCTGGGGCTGCTGTATACTACCACTGGGGCTGCTGTATACTACCACTGGGGCTGCTGTATACTAACCACTGGGGCTGCTACTGTATACTACCACTGGGGCTGCTGTATACCACACTGCTGGGGGCTGTATACCTGTGCTGGGGTCCACCCTCGGCTTATACACGAGTCAATAGGTTTTCCCAGGTTTTGGGGGCAAAAGTAGGGGGGGTCGGCTTATACACGAGTATATACGGTAGTCAAAAAAATACACCAGAGAAAAATCCTTTTATTTGGAAAAAAACACAAACAAAATTCGGACTCCATCTTTATTATAAAGATCCGACGTAGTCCTCAACGAAGGTCCCATGACACTCGATCGCCTCTGCTCAATCCATAGACTGCAGCAATGGATCAAGTGTCGTCTTCCTACAGTCTCTGGGGTCAGAGTTATGGTGCACTGTATGACAATGATCCCAGAAACTACAACAAGAGGACGCTTGATCCCTTGTTGCACCCATCCATCCACCTATGCACCCATCATCCACGCACGCACACATCCATGCACGCACACATCCACGGACGCACACATCCACGCACACTTCCATGGACACACATCCACGCACGGTGACATCCACACACGCACACATCCACGCACTTCCACGCAAGCAGACATCTACGCACACACATCCACGCACACTTCCATGGACACACATCCATGCACGCATCCACACACGCTGACATCCACACATGGTGACATCCACACACGCACACTTCCACGGACGCACATCCACGCACGCATCCACGCATGCACACATCCATGCACACATCCACGCATGCACATACACGCACACATCCACGCACGCACATCCACATCCATGCATGCATCCATCCATCTATTCATTCATTCATACTTACCCACCGATGAGGAGGAGGAGCCACACCGGAGCAGCAGAGGAGGCCGACAAGCAGGTGCACCGGCACGTGCAGCCCGCCGGAGTAGGGTGAGCGGGGCTAGAGGTGGGGGGCTAGGAAGGGAGGGGGGGTGAGCAGGGAAAGGAGGGGGATGAGCGGGGTGGAGGGGGCTTTGCACGCTGAACGGCGGGTGCATGGGCCCGTCGGCAGATGCAATACAGGAGGAGGAGGGCGGGTGGATGGCGGGAACGCGGGGGGGGGGGGCAAGCCGGACACATGGGGGGCTTGAAGGAGTGGGGACAGGACGCAGGGGTGCTGGAGGAGAAAGGCGGCGGGGGCGCAGGAGAGGATGACCGGCGGGTGCACCGGCGGTGCTGCCCGCCGGCAGATATTGATGATCAGAGGGGCGGGAGGCGGATGGGAGAGAAGGGGGGGCCCCTAATATGTTCTGTAGCGGGAGGGGGCTGAGGAGAAGGGGGGCACCCGACGATCCGACCCTCCAGATCAGATTGGAGAGCTCCAATCAGATCTGGAGGGGTGAATCCCTATAATTCGCTCCGATCAGCAGTTTCACTTTTACACTGCCGATCGGAGGGGTCCTGGGCATGGGGGGGGGGGGGTAATCCACCCCCTATGGGGTCAACTTCAGGTTGTCACAGAGCATCAGCAACTGTGACACCTGAGTGACCCAGCTCACTGGAGCTGCACCAGAGCAAACAACCCAGGACGTTGTACAACGTCCTGTGTCGGGAACGACGAGAAACCCAGGACGTTGTACAACTACTGTGTCGTTAAGAGGTTAATACTAAGACAATCTAATATATAAAGCTGAATTTATGTATGTGTGTGTGTATGTCCGGGATTGGCATCTACACCGCGCAACTACAGCCACAAAATTTTGCACAGTCACACATCTGGACCCCGAGAGCATCATAGGCTATGTTGTGAGGCGAAATTTTAACCATGCGCGTTCCAGTTCACCAAACTATTTTGCCCCTATCTACATAATAGGGAAAAAGTGACAGTTACCAGTTGACAGTTGTGAATGAGAGGGGCTTAATGACAGCGCCATAGACTATATGCTGGTATATGCTGTTAGTCACTAAGGTGGGGCCCCAACATGGGATATTCACCACGCACGGGGACATGTATACACACCACATGCACACAAAGAGTAACAGCAAGTGTATAGTCGCTAAGGTGCAGCCCCAACATTGGATACTCACCACGCACCAAACACACACACATACCACAAAGAGACACACACAACACTGAGACCCCCCCCCACACAAACCCCCCCACAGGGACACACACACATACACACCCTATAGGGACACATGCACTCACCCCACAGGGACACACACACACACCAGGGACACACACACCACACAGATAGACACAGATGTGCACAAATCACCTCACACAACTCACCTCATACGTCTGGTATCTTTAATTTCCAAAAATAAACATCTGATTAAAAACAACCAATGTGCAACACATGTGCCATATAGGGAATTAAGGCAGATGTCAGTCACATGAGCTGTCTATTATGTGTATGTGTGAGGTAATATATATTGCCCGGCCGGGGGGAGGGTTTACTGTTGGCTGGAGATTTATTAGGCTGCCTATAGCAACCAATCACAGCTCAGCTTCTATTTTCCTACAGGTCATTAATATGACATATTCAAATTCTATTTTGTTATAGCTAACATCAGTTATTTATTAACCTGGGTGTATCCGGGTAGTACAGCTAGTTTAAAATAAATGGACAATGGGAAGAGGGCGCAGGGCATCACACAGATGAAAAAAAATCACACCGAACAGGTCATTATAATAGGAATTATAAAAATATATGATATACCATATGTAATAGAGCTACAAATAGCAGCTATTTATTAAAAAAAATATAAGTTAAAATTTTGAAAAAAACTGAAAAATGATAATTGGACAATCATCAAAATCAATCTTTAAAATCAATGGTTATAATTGAGTTTGACTAAGTAGAAAAAGTGCTAGTGCAATAAAAAGAAAGGACATAACATACCCATTACATGATTAAATATATAAAGTGCAAGTGCTGTAAATGTAATTACTGTATTTGTTTGGTGGCTTTTTGTTTCATTGATATAAAAAGAAACAAAAGGATGGGATCAAATTACCTTAAATTAAAGGGGTTGTCCGGCTTCGTGACATATCCTCAGTGTATATCCAGCCTGCCTAATGCTGACAATCACTCATGTGCTTTCTGTCAGTATTCTACACTGTTCCTGAGATAACAGTAATCTGCTTCTGAAGAAACCGACCAGGGGGTGTGTGCTGGATAATGTAATCTGGTCGTGTCCTCCTACTCTACTCCAAGTCTGCCCTCCATAGAAACAACCCCGCCCACTATAGCAACAGGCCCTCTCTGTACACATGATGAGTCCTCCACACATTACCAAATCCTCCCCCTACAGCATGGCTCCCAGTGCAGAGAGCAGAGAGCAGACCTCCTCCCAGCCACACGTAAGGCGAGTGTGCAGAGCAGGCAGGGCTGCTGTTATCAGTGTGGAGCGAGGACTGGAAGCATCTCATCTTCACAGGGGTTGGCAATCACACTGGCACACTGTAACAAAGTACTGCTGAGTGAAAGACAGTTCATGTCTTCACACAGGGGCAGACTTGGTGCAGTGTAACAGCAGCCTGTCCAATCAGTACCTGCTGAAGAATGAAGTGTTGGGGGTGTTTGTATGGAGTATACTGTATATGATACTAAGGATTCTGATACTAAAAATATAGGGCTTGTCTGGGGTTGTTGAGGAGCCCTTCCTTCCTTCTATCCTTCCTTCCTGCTATCCTTCCTTCTATCCTTCCTTCCTTCTATCCTTCCTTCTATCCTTCCTTCCTTCTATCCTTCCTTCTATCCTTCCTTCCTTCTATCCTTCCTTCTTTCCTTCCTTCCTATCCTTCCTTCCTTCTATCCTTCCTTCCTTCTATCGTTCCTTCTATCGTTCCTTCTATCCTTCCTTCTATCCTTCCTTCTATCCTTCCTTCTATCCTTCCTTCCTTCTTTCCTTCCTTCCTATCCTTCCTTCCTATCCTTCCTTCTATCCTTCCTTCCTTCCGTGAACCTATATCCTTCCTTCCATCCTTCCTTCCATCCTTCCGTGAACCTGTATCATTCCTTCCATCCTTCCATGAACCTGTATCCTTCTTTCCTTCCTTCCGTGAACCTGTATCCCTCCTTCCGTGAAACTGTATCCTTGCATCCATCCTTCCTTCCATCCTTCCATGAACCTGTATCCTTCCTTCCATCCTTCCGTGAACATGTATCCTTCTTTCCATCCTTCCGTGAACCTGTATCCTTCCTTCCTACCATCCTTCCGTGAACCTGTATCCCTCCTTCCATCCTTCCGTGAACCTGTATCCTTCCATCCTTCCGTGAACCTGTATCCCTCCTTCCATCCTTCCGTGAACCTGTATCCATCCTTCCTTCCTTCTATCCTTCCTTCCTTCCGTGAACCTGTATCCTTCCTTCCATCCTTCCTTCCTTCCATCCTTCCATACTTCCGTGAACCTGTATCCTTCCTTCCATCCTTCCGTGAACCTGTATCCTTCCATCCATCCTTCCTTCTTTCCATCCCTCCGTGAACCTGTATCCTTCCTTCCATCCTTCCGTGAACCTGTATCCTTTTTTCCATCCTTCCGTGAACCTGTATCCTTCCTTCCATCCTTCCTTCCGTGAAACTGTATCCTTGCATCCATCCTTCCATCCATCCTTCCTTCCTTTCATCCTTCCGTCCCTCCGTGAACCTGTATCCTTCCTTCCATTATTCCGTCCTTCCGTGAACCTGTATCATTCCTTCCATCCTTCCGTGAACCTGTATCCTTCTTTCCATCCTTCCGTGAACCTGTATCCTTCCTTCCATCCTTCCTTCCGTGAAACTGTACCCTTGCATCCATCCTTCCTTCCATCCTTCCGTGAATCTGTATCCTTCCTTCCATCCTTCCTTCCTTCCATCCTTCTGTGAACCTGTATCCTGTTGTTCCGAGATTTATATGGTGTATTTGGTGGCTCAGTGGTTAGCACTGTATGCTGGCTCAGTGGTTAGCACTGTATATGGTGGCTCAGTGGTTAGCACTGTATATGGTGGCTCAGTGGTTAGCACTGTATATGCTGGCTCAGTGGTTAGCACTGTATGGTGGCTCAGTGGTTAGCACTGTATGGTGGCTCAGTGGTTAGCACTGTATACGGTGGCTCAGTGGTTAGCACTGTATACGGTGGCTCAGTGGTTAGCACTGTATACGGTGGCTCAGTGGTTAGCACTGTATACGGTGGCTCAATGGTTAGCACAGTATGGTGGCTCAGTGGTTAGCACTGTATACGGTGGCTCAGTGGTTAGCACTGTATACGGTGGCTCAGTGGTTAGCACTGTATACGGTGGCTCAGTGGTTAGCACTGTATGGTGGCTCAGTGGTTAGCACTGTATACGGTGGCTCAGTGGTTAGCACTGTATACGGTGGCTCAGTGGTTAGCACTGTATACGGTGGCTCAGTGGTTAGCACTGTATACGGTGGCTCAGTGGTTAGCACTGTATGGTGGCTCAGTGGTTAGCACTGTATACGGTGGCTCAGTGGTTAGCACTGTATACGGTGGCTCAGTGGTTAGCACTGTATACGGTGGCTCAGTGGTTAGCACTGTATACGGTGGCTCAGTGGTTGGCACTGTATACGGTGGCTCAGTGGTTGGCACTGTATATGGTGGCTCAGTGGTTGGCACTGTATATGGTGGCTCAGTGGTTAGCACTGTATACGGTGGCTCAGTGGTCAGCACTGTATACGGTGGATCAATGGTTAGCACAGTATGGTGGCTCAGTGGTTGGCACTGTATGGTGGCTCAGTAGTTAGCACTGTATGGTGGCTCAGTGGTTAGCACTGTATACGGTGGCTCAGTGGTTAGCACTGTATACGGTGGCTCAGTGGTTAGCACTGTATACGGTGGCTCAGTGGTTGGCACTGTATATGGTGGCTCAGTGGTTGGCACTGTATATGGTGGCTCAGTGGTTAGCACTGTATGTGATGGCTCAGTGGTTAGCACTGTATATGGTGGCTCAGTGGTTAGCACTGTATATGGTGGCTCAGTGGTTAGCACTGTATTTGGTGGCTCAGTGGTCAGCACTGTATATGGTGGCTCAGTGGTTAGCAGTGTATGGTGGCTCAGTGGTTAGCAGTGTATGGTGGCTCAGTGGTTAGCACTGTATACGGTGGCTCAGTGGTTCGCACTGTATACGGTGGCTCAGTGGTTAGCACTGTATATGGTGGATCAATGGTTAGCACAGTATGGTGGCAAGGGATTTGAATCCCACGAGCTCCTTGGCCGCCAGCTGAGTCAATGAGCGGCGCTGGATTCAAAGCTTTGAATCCCGCGCCGCTCAACTGTCACCGTTGACTGCGTCGATTGCTAAGCGGGATTGAAATCACGCACCAACAGCGCTCATTGGTCGGCACCGAAGAATAAGCGGTGTTGGCCCGTGATTTAAATCCCTCTGCGCTCATGTGTCGACGCCACAGAGACCCCTACAGTTTGCTCATGGTTGGATGAGTTTCTGGCTCTTCCCGAGGAGGCGTTATCCATATCACTCAGAAGAGGGGACGGGCAGTCAGATGGCAGGAGAGGCGGGATGGACAGCGGGTGAGGCAGGACTTACCAAGCTGCAAGCGCGCCCATCGGACCGGAAACAGGTAATTATTATACAGAGCGGGAGATTTGTGTAAGTTATTTATTGTGTTTACGGGGCAGTCAGGGCATAATAGGCTCCTTGTTAGAAAGCAGCATAGTCCCTGATTAAAAAAGGAGCTTTTATTTTAATACACAAAAATGGGGTGACAGTTCTCTTTAAAATAAAAATTAATATAGATTTTGATTGTCAGAATAAATGTTTGACTGTATGAACACTGCGGATCATGGAAATGGTGCAAGAGCGCAATTCTTCTTTTTTGTTTCTTTAATTCTTCAATTATTCATACCGACACCTCAGTGTTACTATATAGTACTGACCCCAGACATCATACCGAAACCTCAGTGTTACCATACAGTACTGACCCGAGACATCATACCGACACCTCAGTGTTACCATATAGTACTGACCCCAGACATCATACCGAAACCTCAGTGTTACCATACAGTACTGACCCGAGACATCATACCGACACCTCAGTTGTTACCATATAGTACTGACCCCAGACATCATACCGACACCTCAGTGTTACCATATAGTACTGACCCCAGACATCATACCGACACCTCAGTGTTACCATATAGTGCTGACCCCAGACATCATACCGACACCTCAGTGTTACCATATAGTACTGACCCCAGACATCATACCGACACCTCAGTGTTACCATATAGTGCTGACCCCAGACATCATACCGACACCTCAGTGTTACCATATAGTACTGACCCCAGACATCATACCGACACCTCAGTGTTACCATATAGTACTGACCTGAGGCATCATACAGACACGTCAGTGTTACCATATAGTACTGACCCGAGGCATCATACCGACACCTCAGTGTTACCATATATTGAACATGGTGAATGAAAAACCCAAAAAACAAAAGGTGAAATTGCAAATTTCCTTTTTTTTGCAATTTCACCGCACTTGGAATTTTGTTGCCATTTTCCTGTACACTATATGGTAACATACATGACGTGATTCACAAGAACAACTCGTCATGCAGAAAACAACAAGCCTCATATGTCTAAATTGACGGAAAAATAAAAAAGTTATGGAAGAAGGGGAGAGGAAAAACGGAAAGCAGAAAATTGCCCGGAGGTGAAGGGAACAATACATAAAGTGCAGCTTGTCTTTCCCAGCACTGGGAGAGGTGAATCGTCCGTGTGCACTTGCTACATATTACAGCTACAAACATTATAAAGTGATAGGATGCAGGATCACGGAAGGATGAAAGGAAGTATACAGGGTTAACGGAAGGATGGAAGGATGGATGGAAGGATACAAGTTCACGGAAGGATGGAAGGGATGATACAGGTTCACGGAAGGACGGAAGGAAGGATACAGGGTTAACGGAAGGATGGAAGGAAGGAAGGATGGATGGAAGGATACAAGTTCACGGAAGGATGGAAGGGATGATACAGGTTCACGGAAGGATGGAAGGAATAATACAGTTTACGGAAGGATGGAAGGAAGGATGGAAGGAAGGATACAGGTTCATGGAAGAATGGAAAGAAGGATACAGGTTCACGGAATGATGGAATGAAGGATACAGGTTTACGGAAGGATGGAAGGATGGATTCAAGGATATAGTTTCACGGAAGGAAGGATGGAAGGAAGGATACAGATTCACGGAATGATGGAAAGAAGGATACAGGTTCACGGAAGGATGGAAGGAAGGATACAGGTTCCTAGAGGGATGGAAAGAAGGAAGGATGGATGGAAGGATACAGGTTCACGGAAGGATGGAAGGAAGGATACAGGTTCACGGAAGGATGGAAGGAAGGATACAGGTTCACGGAAGGATGGAAGGAAGGAAGGAAGGAAGGATACAGGTTCACGGAAGGATAGAAGGAAGGATAGGAAGGAAGGAAGGATAGAAGGAAGGATAGAAGGAAGGATAGAAGGAAGGAAGGATAGGAAGGAAGGATAGGAAGGAAGGATAGAAGGAAGGATGGAAGGAAGGATAGGAAGGAAGGATAGGAAGGAAAGAAGGAAGGAAGGAAAGAAGGAAGGATAGAAGGAAGGAAGGATAGGAAGGATAGAAGGAAGGATAGAAGGAAGGAAGGGCTCCTCAACAACCTCAGACAAGCCCTATATTTTTAGTATCAGAATCCTTAGTATCATATACAGTATACTCCATACAAACACCCCCAACACTTCATTCTTCAGCAGGTACTGATTGGACAGGCTGCTGTTACACTGCACCAAGTCTGCCCCTGTGTGAAGACATGAACTGTCTCATTCACTCAGCAGTACTTTGTTACAGTGTGCCAGTGTGATTGCCAACCCCTGTGAAGATGAGACGCTTCCAGTCCTCGCTCCACACTGATAACAGCAGCCCTGCCTGCTCTGCACACTCGCCTTACGTGTGGCTGGGAGGAGGTCTGCTCTCTGCTCTCTGCACTGGGAGCCATGCTGTAGGGGGAGGATTTGGTAATGTGTGGAGGACTCATCATGTGTACAGGGAGGGCCTGTTGCTATAGTGGGCGGGGTTGGTTCTATGGAGGGCAGACTTGGAGTAGAGTAGGAGGACACGACCAGGTTACATTATCATGGCAGCACACACCCCCTGGTCATTTTCTTCAGAAGCAGATTACTGTTATCTCAGGAACACTGCAGAATACTGACACAAAGTACATGAGTGATTGTCAGCATTAGGCAGGCTGGATATACACTGAGGATATGTCACGAAGCCGGACAACCCCTTTAAGATATCACATATACAAACCTGATGACATGATAGTGGTGCACACCTGCTCTGCTGCCATGCACTCCTGCATTCACCTCTAGGGGTGAATTAAATATGACCTATATTGACATTGTAAACTGATGACATATTACAACTCTTGCACTTCAGTGTTTTTCATCACAAATATACCAGTGTGGCTGTACTGTGAGCAAATTTCGTGGCCTAAATGTGCTGCCGTGTCCTGTAACATCTCCCTTTGAGCACATCTGGGAGGTCATTGATGGGCAAGTGCATTGGGAGCTGCCAGAGGATCTTGATGATTTCCCCCAGTGCATTCAGTGCAGAAAAATCCCTCTCAGACAACCATTCCACCTGACTACTCCCTCCCCGCTACTCCCCAGCCTCTCCTGGCTGCCCATTATCCAAAGACTCTAGATCTCCTTCTCTCCTCCCCTCTTGTCTCCTCTTTCCACAACCACATACAAGATTTCTCCTGTGCATCCCCCTAATCTGGAACTCTCTGACCCAACACATCAGACTCTCGCCTACCATGAAAACCTTCAAAAGGAACCTGAAGACCAAACTCTTCTGACAATACTACAACCTGCGGTACCCCTCAATCCAATATACAGCTGCACAACAAGCTCTACTCTCACATACTGTATCCTCACCCATCCCTTGTAGTCTGTGAGTTCTCGTGGGCAGGGTCCTCTCTCCACCTGTACCAGTCTGTGCCTTGGCCTTGCATTTTTCTTGATTATTATTTGTACTTGTTTTTTATTATGTATACCCCTTTTCACATATAATGCGTCATGGAATGCATGGCGCTATAATAATTATAGTAAAAAAATAATCCCAAACCTGTAAGTGCGGGAATTTCTGCATACTCCATACTGAATAAATTGAGGTGTTTGGAAAATTTTGTTTCATCCTTTGCAGACCAGTAACCTGTCTATCGATCCTGGGATTTCTATAATTCCACAACTCTTCCTTCTTGGTGTTACAATTTCAATGTTTAGGTATAGTATTAGTTAAACATTGACATTTAGTCATTAATAATATAAATGAGAAAATGATGTACTCACCCCAAGCCAATTGTAATGTTGTTCAAAACAAACCTTTTTTAATCAAATGAATTTGATCTTTGTAGATTTTAGGAACTGTTGTATATTAAAAATACAAGGAGGTCAAGTTACATGCGTTACTATGTTGTTGTCTGTAAAGAAGCATTCCTGTTAATTTATTTTATGCCTTAAAGGGAACCAACCACCTCGGATGACCCTCATACACTGTTAATATGTGCCCCTGCAGCCTAGTAAACCATTTGCAGCACTGTTTTTGTGTGAAAAGTGGCTGCAGTAGAAGTGAGATAATGATTTTATAAACTTACATGCCTGCGTATTTCTGGGCGTCTCCCTGTGTGTGCTGGGAGTTGTGGGCTGTGCTCATCATGGCTGCTCTCCCCTCCCTTATGCACGCCCCCTCTCAGCCTGCTATAGTGATGTGAGGCTGATTGCGTCATAAAGGGGCGGGGCTAAATCGCGGCATCCCGGTAGCCCCACCCCCTTTATGACGCAATCAGCCTCACATCACTATAGCAGGCTGAGAGGGAGCGTGCATAAGGGAGGGGGAGAGCAGGCATGACGAGCACAGCCCACAAGTCCCAGCACACACAGGGAGACGCCCAGAAATACGCAGGCATGTAAGTTTATAAAATCATTATCTCACTTCTACTGCAGCCACTTTTCACACAAAAACAGTGCTGCAAATGGTTTACTAGGCTGCAGGGGCACATATTAACAGTGTATGAGGGTCATCCGAGGTGGTTGGTTCCCTTTAAACCTGTGTAAATCAGGGTCTGGCTGGCAAATTTCAGCCGGGGGGGCAGGCACAGCAATGGCCCTAGAGCAATGAGCATCAGGGGAAGAGCGGCCTCCCAGACCAACATGACAGATAGACGGGTGGCTCCAAAACTGCTGCTTGACCATTGGCCTGGGGGGCACCTGTCCTCTTGCCCCCTGGGCCAGCCAGATCCTGGTATAAATGTATACATGATAAGTGTATTGATTGTTGAGTATAATAATTCACTATCGCTAACATATACACAGGTTTAGGGAATAAAATAAGTAACGAAGATATTCCTTAAGAATCTTTTTGTAAATACTGATCACAGCTGCATTTTTACATGCAAGAAAACCAGAGACTAAATAAATAAAGCATGGCCAAAACCCCACAAATGATTTAGCCACATTGTGGGAGAAACATTTATATTGGCTAATGATTGATGACCTCTTTTGAGGACTGATGTTTGGGCACCATCTATAGTGTCCTAAAGAGTCATGTGCAGGTCATGTTTTTAGGATTTCCTTAGTACAAGGGTTGGAATTATCATATATGCAGGTGATTAAATTAAAGTGTCACCTGTGCCATACTAAGGAAATCCTGAAAACCTGACCTGTGGGAGGCCCCTGAGGACTGGAGTTGGGAAACATTGCTATGCTGTAAGTCATCAATATGAGACCGGTGACGGTCTGACATCTCGCTCATCCATCAATTAACTGACATTTTCACCAGTAAGGGCCAGATAAAAGCGATAGTGGGATACAACCCAGCTGCTGGTTACTGCACCTTTCCTCATATTTGTTTGAATGAGAAATAAACATCAGTACTCTGCAGCAGCAATTAAACAATGCACAGGGCTGCTGTGTTTTTATCTTTCATATGGAAAAATGCTATTACTGCAGATATGGGGTTAATGGTTAATGGTACAACCCGCTCTCGAGTACCCCGGTCCCTAGTGTGCGACACAAGTGCCAGGCAGGTTCAGAATACTGTCTCTGGGGGGCGCCAAGGTGCCGGGCCCGGTCCTGTTGTCCCAGATGCGTCAAGTAAAGGGAGTATTTAAAGGGGATTTGTCGTGACGCCTCTCGGGGTATGTGGTGAGTAGGACCACCGCTGCCGTATTCCTGCTGGGGACGGTGACTTAGGGCAGCGTGGATGTTAAGCTCTCCTCGGGTAGGGCTGAGGGTCCCCAGAGCAGGTGTAGTGTTGATGGAGGGGCCTGGTGAGGGATTGTGCTCTGTGCAAGACACTTTTCGCTGCTGCTTCTTCTCCAGCCAGCATGTGTGTGGAAAGCAGTCTCCGGCTCTTCAGGTGGGATTCAGTTGCAACACTGGAAGGGATGAAAGCAGTCTCAGGCAAGGGTGAGCTTACTGGGTACTTTACTCAAGGTCTTCAGCAGCAATTTACAACAGTTCTCAAGGCACAATTCTCTCAGTTCTTTCAAGTACAGCTCTTTACTCTTTTTAACACTGATCCAGGTTACTGGTTATGCAGGTCAGGTAGCTCCTCTGCGTTGCTTTTCCTCAATTCCTTTCAGGCCCTTTCCTCTCTCTCTCTCTTAGTACTTCACCCACGGGTTTGGTCAGGCCATCGCAGGCTTTGTAGTGAGTTGTCGCTCTCTTTCAGGGTCACTAGCCCTAGTCTGATGGCTGTGTTCCAACCCGTTGGTAGGTAAGTTGCAGGTCATAAAGTAGCTGCCCCACACTGGTGTGTCCAGTGATTAGGGTCTTGAATTCTCCCCGGTCACTTCTACAGAGTCGGTTCTCTGGCTGTAGTGACCTAGCCTCCAGTGTCCCAAGTATGGTTGTGGGATCACAAGGCTCCCTCATCCTCACTGTCTCTCAGCTTCAGGGCTCCTCCGGTCAGCTAAGGTGTGTGTGGCTGCCGGGCTCTTGCCCACCCACACTTCCTCTGTCAAACTGTGGCTCTTCCCTCGCCTTCAGCTATGGAGCGATCTTTCTCTCCTAGGAATGTAGCCTCTAGGATTCTGCGTCCTCCTGGGCACCCATCCTCCTGGGAATATACCTCTCTCTACTACTGTTCTGCTCTAACTACTTTTTCTACTCTCCCTGCAACTGGTGCTCCTGTGTTTTTATCTACAGTGCCACCCACTGGATCAGTGCTGTACTATGCTCCACCCATACTGCTCTTAACCCATGCTACCCCTTGTCTAACCTAGAGTCCTAGGCGTAGGGTCGGTGTGTACCTGTGTAGGTGTTTCTCAGTCAACCGTCTCTACCTTACCTGGCTGCAGTTCACCCTGTGGCGGCCCTGGTCGCAGGGGCGCCACACTTGCATGTTACACTGCAGAACCTGGAGGAAATGAACATTAATACTCCCAGCAACATTTTGGTTTCAGTCATGGGGGCAGCACCGGCAGTGGTTCAATCAATGTTCAGAGTATGGAGAGGGCTGTAACTGATCCCCTGCACTGACAGCCGCTCAGCATTAGAATCAGCCGTCAGGCAGTGCGGGTTGGGTGCGGCTACAGTCGGCCCTCTCCATATACAATGACTAATTCTCCAGGCAGTGTTCGGTTTCAAAGTTAATTTCCTCCCGTTCAATATGCAGATGCCAAGCAGGTTCAGAATGCTTTTAACCTGCAGATATGGGGCTAATCTATAAGTTAATAGCATTATGAATCTACCCCATGCCTAGACATTAAACTCCGCTGGGAGGAAATGAACTTTAATCCTCCTGGCAACGTTTCGGTTTCAGTCTTGGAGGTGACACTGGCAATGTGCGGGTGAAGGGCAGGTTCTGGATGCTAATAACCTGCAGATTAACCCCATATATACAGTTGTGGCCAAAAGCATTGACACCCCTGCAATTCTGACAGATAATACTCAGTTTCTTCCTAAAAATGATTGCAATTACAAATTCTTTGGTATTATTATCTTCATTTAATTTGTCTTCAATGAAAAAACACAAACGAGAATGAATCAAAAAGCAAAACATTGATTATTTCACACAAAACTCCAAAAATGGGCCAGACAAAAGTATTGGCACCCTCAGCCTAATACTTGGTTGCACAACCTTTAGCCAAAATAACTGATGGTTACCGGAAGCTGGTGATCGCAATGAGTTTCCTACAATGATCTGCTGGAATTTTAGACCATTCTTCTTTGGCAAACTGCTCCAGGTCCCTGATATTTGAAGGGTGCCTTCTCCAAACTGCCATTTTTAGATCTCTCCACAGGTGTTCTATGGGATTCAGGTCTGGACTCATTGCTGGCCACCTTAGAAGTCTCCAGTGCATTCTCTCAAACCATTTTCTAGTGCTTTTTGAAGTGTGTTTTGGGTCATTGTCCTGCTGGAAGACCCATGACCTCTGAGGGAGACCCAGCTTTCTCACACTGGGCCCTACATTATGCTGCAAAATTTGTTGGTAGTCTTCAGACTAATGCCATGCACACGGTCAAGCAGTCCAGTGCCAGAGGCAGCAAAGCAACCCCAAAACATCAGGGAACCTCCGCCATGTTTGACTGAAGGGACCGCGTTCTTTTCTTTGAATGCCTCTTTTTTTCTCCTGTAAACTCTATGTTGATGCCTTTGCTCAAAAAGCTCTACTTTTGTCTCATCTGACCAGAGAACATTCTTCCAAAACATTGTAGACTTTCTCAGGTAAGTTTTGGCAAACTCCAGCCTGGCTTTTTAATGTCTCGGAGTAAGAAGTGGGGTCTTCCTGGGTATCCTACCATACAGTCCCTTTTCATTCAGATGCTGACGGATAGTACGGGTTGACACTGTAGTACCCTCGGACTGCAGGGCAGCTTGAACTTGTTTGGATGTTAGTCGAGGTTCTTTATCCACCATCCGCACAATCTTGCATTGAAATCTCTTGTCAATTTTTCTTTTTCGTCCACATCTAGGGAGGTTAGCCACAGTGCCATGGGCTTTAAACTTCTTGATGACACTGTGCACGGTAGACACAGGAACATTCTTGTCTTTGGAGATGGACTTGTAGCCTTGAGATTGCTTATGCTTCCTCACAATTTGGTTTCTCAAGTCCTCAGACAGTTCTTTGGTCATTTTTCTTTTCTCCATGCTCAATGTGGTACCCACAAGGACACAGGACAGGGATTGAGTCAACTTTAATCCATGTCAACTGGCTGCAAGTGTGATTTAGTTATTGCCAACACCTGTGTTAAGTGCCACAGGTATGTTACAGGTGCTGTGAATTAGAAAAATCATGTGACGCTTCTCTAATTTGTGTAACAGTGCCAATACTTTTGTCCACCCCCTTTTTTATGTTTGGCGTGGAATTAGATCCAATTTGGCTTTAGGACAATTATTTTTGTGTTTTTCAGTGAAGACAAATTAAATGAAGATAATAATACCAAAGAATTTGTGATTACAATCATTTTCAGGAAGAAACTGAGTATTATCTGACAGAATTGCAGGGTTGTCAATCAGTAGCGTAGCTAGTGGTGGGGCAGGGGGGGCGAGCGCCCCGGGCCCCCCCGACATGAGGGGTCCATTGTCCGCCCCCTGGGGGGCCCCGTGCCCCGTGCTGGCAGCCGACTGCCGTGCCGGCTGGAGAGGAGGGAGGACGGGACTTCCTGTCTTGCAGCTCTGCCCGCCCCTCCTCACCTCCTCCTTACAGCAGATGCACACGGCGGCCGCAGTGAGTGTGCAACGCCCCCCCCCGGTCCTTCAACAAGAGGTGTGTGAGAGAGGGGTGCAGAGGGTGGCAGGCTGTGCATGGGGATGAATGATACAGGGAGGCTGGAGGATGGAAACTGCAGGGGGACAGAGGATGGAATCTGCAGGGGACAGAGGATGGAATCTGCAGGGGACAGAGGATGGGATCTAAAGGGGACAGAGGATGGAAACTGCAGGGGGACAGAGGATGGAATCTGCAGGGGGACAGAGGATGGAAACTGCAGGGGGACAGAGGATGGAATCTGCAGGGGACAGAGGATGGAATCTGCAGGGGACAGAGGATGGAATCTGCAGGGGACAGAGGATGGGATGTAAAGGGGACAGAGGATGGAAACTGCAGGAGGACAGAGGATGGAATCTGCAGGGGGACAGGATGGAAACTACAGGGGGACAGAGGATGGAATCTGCAGGGGACAGAGGATGGAATCTGCAGGGGACAGAGGATGGAATCTGCAGGGGACAGAGGATGGAATCTGCAGGGACAGAGGATGGAATCTGCAGGGGACAGAGGATGGGATCTAAAGGGGACAGAGGATGGAAACTGCAGGGGGACAGAGGATGGAAACTGCAGGGGGACAGAGGATGGAATCTGCAGGGGACAGAGGATGGAATCTGCAGGCGACAGAGGATGGAATCTGCAGGGGACAGAGGATGGAATCTGCAGGGGATAGAGGATGGAAACTGCAGGGAATAGAGGATGGGGAGTGCAGGAGGATGGAGAGCGCAGAAGGATGGAGCGTGCAGGAGGATGGAGGATAGAGAGCGCAGGAGGACAGAGAGCGCAAGAGGATGGAGAGCGCAGGAGGATGGAGCACACAGAAGGATGGAGCGCGCAGGTGGATGGGGAGCGCAGGAGGATGGAGAGTGCTGAAGGATGGAGGGTGCTGGAGGATGGGAAGTGCAGGAGGATGGGGAGTGCAGGAGGATGGAGAGTTCAGGAGGATGGGAAGTGCAGGAGGATGGGGAGTGCAGAAGGATGGAGAGTTCAGGAGGCGAGTGGCCATTTGGCCCAATTCTTAGGGGCGGCAGCTGCGGCAAACTTTCCGAGCGCCCCGGGCGCCACAAACATTTGCTACGCCACTGCCTCAGATGATGGGGTGGCACGAGAATCCTCTGCCAGCACCCCACCCCCCCCGCTCTTCACATGGGGGCCCTGGGTGCAGATCTCGCCCCCGGGCCCAGAGCAGGCTAGCTACGCCACTGGTGTCAATACTTTTGGCCTCAACTGTAGCAGGTAAAAGTATTTTTACATGTGACACATTCATTTAAATCTGTACGGTGGAGTAGCTTAGCTAATTGGAGACTGTATGGGTGTCAGACCCCGACCATCTCATCATTTAGTCACTAACTACCCCAAATAAAATTATGTTAAATAACTGCACTTGAAAGTGAAACAACAAACAAGCACAGATCCTTCCGGTATATTTACATGATCATCATATCTAGAGCAACTCATCACAATATTACTGACCTGCATGACGACATTATGATCTTAAAACCAAGCTATGGAAAAATGTATTTCTCATTTTCTGAGATCCAAAACATTTATGATACAGATGTAGTTTATATGGTTGTAGAGGAGTTAAAATTGCATTATTTGTTGTAATTAAAGGAAAACTGCCATGTCAAAAATCCATATGCAACTGCTATTATTTTCTAATTCCTCGCTCTAAACTATCTCTTTTGATGTATTTCTTTTATTTTATATTTCCCTCCTATCTTGTATAAACTTCAAATAAAGAGATTCACTCCATCTATCACTCACAGTGAATGATCCACTTAGTTCTCTGCTGTACACTCCCTATATGTATGTCACATATTCACACCACATCACTGCACAGGAGATCACTGGGGGGAGGGCTGTATTCTCCTCTCTGCTCTCTGTGTTTGCAGCATCACAAGAGGTCAAATGCAACATAAAAACTATGACGGCACAGCAGGGATAACTGCTTAGAGGGAGAGAGCTATTACAGGTCTTCCTTATCTAGACTCCATTTGTTTATGTCCTCAACAGAATAGAAGCTACTGAAACCTGACACTGCACTGTCTGAGAGCAAAGGGAGGAGGGAGGAGAGAGCTGCTGAGAGGGAGTGCATAATACATGACAGTTTATACAGCAGCCGGACTATTCCTGTTTGCTTATAATGGAGAGGACTAATTCAAGAGCTCCCTGCAGGGTCTGACAATGCTGATAAACTAAAAATATGGAAAATCATTATTGCATTATTGTACCGTTTGTAAACGGTCTGCCAAGACACTATTCAAGGGTAATATTAGGTCATTTTCAGTAGGATACTGACAGTGTCCATTTAAAAAAAAAAAAAAAAAAGAGCTGTAAAAGAGGTGAAAAATTGCTGGATAAATGTTTTCCAAAAATAACAAAGATGACAACAGTCTTTTAACACACATTTGTCTATTGGCAACATTATGTACAGGGGCGGACTGGCCCGGGTTCCTGGGGGGCAACTGCCCTCCGGGCCGCCGGAATATGACAGTTCGGGGCCGCCTGGTACTGCCGACAGCCGCCCTGAATAGTGAAAGGATCATGAACTGAGCGGCTGTCAGCGCGGTGCGGCCGCAGTGGGACCGCCCGGGCTTCATATCGCAGCAAGCAGGGCTGCGTTGCAGTCCCTGTCACGTTGCCAAGGCCGCGGTTGGGTATCCAAGGGGCGTGCCAGCCCAGCACGCACCACTCCCCCAGCAGCACGCACATCCAACCCGGAGGAAGTGGCTCCTACCCCCTCCTCTCCTCCCCTCTCTGCTCTTCCCAGCCTCTTCCTGGTCATGTGGCCCTAATGATCAGGAGAGTGGATGGGTTGCCATAGTTACGTGATGCCGCTCTCCCGGCAGCGGAAGTGCGGTGTCTGGAAATGGCGGCCGGCAGGGATCAGGCCAGGTTCCTTGGTTACAGACTCTGGGTCTTCTTCCTCCTGTTCTCCCAGATCTGGGGCCGCCAGGAGGAGTTCAGCCCCGGACATTCCCTGCCTGTATGGGCTGCCGCAGCTGAACACAGGTCCCGGCAGTGAGAACTGAAATGTATGTGTCCTGTGCTGGGCTGCAAATGGTGGTGATGGCAGAGAGGGGCCTGGCTGCAGGGGTTGACAGTAATAGCCGGGGGGCTGCAGGTGGTGGTGATGGAGGGGGGGAGTGGTTGCAGGGGGTGGTGATGGCAGAGAGGGGTCTGGCTGCAGGGGTTGACAGTGATGGCCAGGGGACTACAGGTGGTGGTGATGGAGGGGGGGTTGCGGGTGGTGGTGATGCCAGAGAGGGGCCTGGCTGCAGGGGTTGATGGCTACAGGGCTACAGGTGGTGGTGATGGCCAGGGGAGACCGTGTACAGGGAAGGAGACCGCGTGCAGAGGGGAGACAGCATACAGTGGAGGAGACAGCATACAGAGAAGGAGACATTACAGAGGAGAGGACAGTCATTACAGGGAGGGGAAGACAGCTACAGTGGGGAGACAGCGTACAGGTGAGGAGACAGCATACAGGGAGGAGACCGCATACAGGTGAGGAGACAGCGTACAGGTGAGGAGACAGCGTACAGGGTAGGAGACAGCGTACAGGGTAGGAGACAGCGTACAGGGAAGGAGACAGCGTACAGGGTAGGAGACAGCGTACAGGGTGGATACAGCGTACAGGGGTGGATACAGCGTACAGGGGTAGGAGACAGCGTACAGGGTAGGAGACAGCGTACAGGGTAGGAGACAGCGTACAGGGGTGGATACAGCGTACAGGGGTAGGAGACAGCGTACAGGGAAAGGAGACAGCGTACAGGAAAGGAGACAGCGTACAGGGAAGGAGACGGCGTACAGGGAAGGAGACGGCGTACAGGAAGGAGACGGCGTACAGGAAAGGAGACGGCGTACGGGGAAGGAGACGGCGTACAGGAAGGAGACGGCGTACAGGGAAGGAGACGACGTACAGGGAAGGAGACGGCGTACAGGAAGGAGACGGCGTACAGGAAAGGAGACGGCGTACAGGAAAGGAGACGGCGTACAGGGAGGAGACGGCTACAGGGGAGGAGACGGCGTACAGGGGAGGAGACGGCGTACAGGGGGAGACGGGTACAGGGGAGGAGACGGCGTACAGGGGGAGACGGCGTACAGGGGAGGAGACGGCGTACAGGAGGAGACGGCTACAGGGGAGGAGACGGCGTACAGGGAAGGAGACGGCGTACAGGAAAGGAGACGGCGTACAGGAAAGGAGACGGCGTACAGGGGAGGAGACGGCATACAGGGAAGGAGACGGCATACAGGGAAGGAGACGGCATACAGGGAAGGAGACGGCGTACAGGGAAGGAGACAACATACAGGGGGTGACAGGCATGGAAAGGGAAGAGCCAGCGCACAGTGCTGGAGAGAGATAGCATCAGAGGGATTATATTTATGGGGTTATACATATAGATATATAATACAGTCCGCCGCCTTCATATTATATATATATAACCGTATGTGTTAAAGGGGGCCCACTGAGACTCTTTCGCCCGAGGCCCACAAAAACCTGGAGCCGGCCCTGGTCATGGCACCCGGCTGGCCTGCGGCATGCAGGGAGTGGAGAGGGCGCCTGCGCCACTGCGCCAGGGAGGAGGGAGGGTTCAGAGCGGTGTGTAGCCTGTGTGCTACGTCAGCACGCAGGCAATGAACCTTGTGTGAACCCACCCAGTCCCTCCAGAGCGGAGCGCAAACAGTGACGGCCGCCATACTGTTTGAAATTTGATTGTGCTGCCCTGCTGTCTGCTCTGCTGCCGGTGAGACAGACTGGAGCCTGGTGGTGGCATCCAGGTGGCCCCACAGGCAGTGCTGTTGGATTGAATGAGGACTGGAGCCGGAGCGGAGGCCAGCCAGGCCAGTCTGAGTCCCCCCACTACCTCCCTGCCTGGTGCTGCTGCAAAGACAAGTAGTGAGCTGCTGCCTGCTGCACTACTGCTGCCTGCCTCGTGCCTCACCTGAGTCGCCTCGCCTGTGTAAATGTAAGTGAACTGCTGTTTGTGTGTGTGTGACTCTGAGTTTGTTGTCCTGCTGCTGCTTACATGTAAATGTAAGGCTGGGTTCACATTTGCAGATTCCTCCGCAGCGTTCTGCGGAGGACATCTGCAAGGAGCCGGCAGCCTTATCTTTTATAATGGGCCGCACGGTGTCTGCAGATGCTTTCCCGGTGCGGATGAGAGTGTGTGATCTGTGCGCATGCCAGGCTCCGCATGCGCACAGATCACTCATGACGGGCAATGGGCGCTCTGCAAGCATCTGCAGGCACCATGCGTCACATTAGAAATGATAAGGCTGCGGTCTTTGCTTTAATGTTAGTACCAGGCCTGGGGAGCAACTACAGGGAGGAGGGAGCGCAGCATCGGGATTGTGGAGCAAAAGACATAGGCGGGGAAACCTGCGGTAAGAAGAGGACTTCTCCGACGGCTTTCCTGCTTTGTGCTTCGTTCCCCGATCCCTGATGCCCCCTCCTCGCTCCCTGGAGCTGCTCCCCCCCGGCACGGTCCTAACTTCGTATCAGGCAGGGAGGCGGTGGGGGGAGCGATGAGCGGGCATCATTGAGCAGGGTGCGCAGTACAGAGCAGGAGAGCTGGCGGTGAAGTCTCACCGCTGGCTTTCCCGCCGGTTATTTCAAATGATCAGCTGATGCAGATCAGCTGTTCATTAGAAGTAGCCGCGGCGGCGGTGCTGTCAGGGAAAGGTTCATGTGAGTTTATGCTGCATGAACTCACATGCACTTTACTACGCCTGTGTGCTGTACAGCTCAGCTACATCTCTGGTAGAGCTTCTGTACCAGAGATGTAGCTGAGCTAAAGAAGAAAAGCTGATTGGACTACTATAGCTCCTCAAACATTTTTGTTAAATGGGTCGTTAGAAGGTATACCGCTGTTGAACATATGTGTCGGTGCTGGTAGCATCCAACACCTCCTGCTCCTTGCCCCCAGTAGCAAACCCCCCCCCCCCGCCCCCGCCCCCGCCCCCGCTCCCGCTCCTCACTTCGCCTCAGGCGGCAGAGGGGCTGGTGGCCCGTCACAATGGGCCTCTGAACTGTGCTTGCCACCCAGGCTGAAATCTGCCAGCCAGCCCCTGATTATGTATACACCCTACAATATATGCTACATGCACAAACTAAGATTAAATAAAAAAAAGACAATTGTACAACCCAAAGACATAGTAAAGTAACAAAACTATGGAATATAATACCAATCTACACAATCTATGCAATCTTTATGCTGCTCATTCTACTGTGTCTTTTAATAGGCTGTATAAATCAGTTTGCACAATCCTCTAATGTGGAGAAATATGAAGACATCATGTACCAGAGACAGAAGCCTAGAAACACTTTGAGATGCCGGAGCTGAACGAGGGAATTTCTCCAAACAAAAATAGAAAAATCACCATTTTAACGTTACAGTTCCTGTTCTGTTTTGCAACACGGAAAATGTGCCTCATCTAAAAATAAGTGTTTACGCCATCCTTAACATGAAAGAACCAGATTTTACAGAAACTTAGACATGTTACTATAGACAGTGCGAAAAATGTAATTATACCTAAGCAAAAAAGCATTAAAGGGCTCATAAAATCACTGCCCCATCTGAGAATGTAATGCAGCAAACCAATGGTGGCAAAGGGTCAGCTTGGGCTTTAATAATATTAAAGATGTGGAAATGAAGTGCACTGACTTGCTCTAAAACTCAGGCTGCACGGTCTATACACTTAGCAAGACGCTAGTTATCTGCCATGCAATAGTGTGGCACCCCTGCAGTTTGGCTGCCACAAATTTCCTTAGCATTGATTGTAATACCATAGTCTGTGGAGAATTAAAATGCCCTCTGCTGGAAGCCTGAAACATCCAACACCATCCAATCTTCAACCAAGAAGCTGAGAACTGAAAAGGCAGGTCCCAGTGTCTGGTTGGAGGGAGGAGGTAGGAGAAAAGGGTAGTGGTAGTCAAGAGGAGAGGTTCAGTCTGTGTCAGGCCTGGACACTGACAGGAAGGACCAGCTACAGTACAGGGTTCCAGGCCCTAGTTTGACCTGGTAACGGAAACTGGAGGTTGCTGGGTTTTATGCCTAGTAGCCACACTCAAGTAGGCATTTTCTCAGGCGCAGCTACATAGAGAATCAGGGACCTGCAATAAAGAGTGAGGTTAACTACAGGATTTGCATTGCCTGCCTGGCTAAAGGTTGCCCATAACAACCAGTGGAAGTACAGGAGAGCTTGCAAGCAGCTGGAAACCTCAACAGACAGAAATTAGCAGGTTGGCTATTATGCTCACCCAGCAGAGTGGACTTCAGTTCTTTCCAGACTGGCTGGACCACGAGACAAGGGGTGCTTGTACCCTTGACCTGTTGCAGCATCTACTGTAAAGGTAAAGAGCAAAGAGACTGTCTTATGTGACTCCTTTCCTCCTACACCATCACACCTACTACTACTACTCTCATCATCCTCATCCCTCAGGAGTGAGCCCTGGTTGGAGAGGGTTAAACATCACACTGCCATTACACCTATCTCCTGAGGATTATTTGCAGTGCTGGCCACATACTAGCTGGAAACTCCAACTGGCATCACAAACTCTTTCTTTATTATTTTTATTTCTCCATTTTTGATTCCCCTCTCCAATGTGAGCCAAAGCCTCAGCACTGGCCACAGCCACCGTGAACCCTGACCACTGGCCAAGCTGCAAGGTACCCCAGCCCTTTGTCCGTACATGACACTCTTGTGGAGCACAAAGGAAATGTTTGATGCACAATGCAACCCAGAGGACAATGGGATAGTTTTCGGGAAGGAAGGCCGTAATGGTACAAAGCTGGGAATGGGACACCACCTGACACTGGCCTGTGTCTGTCACTACCTGCTCTGTTGTCCCTATGTGGGTCCTTCCCCCAGCCACCATCACGTGTCTAATCCCTGGCTGTCACCTCCTCTTGGAAAAATCAGATAAAACCCTATTCTGCAATTGCTTTATTCAAGCTAATTGGCTGCCAGCCTGGAATATCCAAGCTAGAAGAGAGACAAAGACTAGTAGACATAAGGGCTTGTGTGATTGGCTGCCTAAGTCACATGCCCTTGGCATATAGGAAGTGGCCTTTTCCCTTCTCTGCCATTTTCACAGTGTTATGCTCCATTCACATCAGTGGTAAATGTAATTTTGCTGCAGATCTGGCAGATGTCGCATAACAGCCGACTTGCGGCACCAATCCGGCCAGCCCCATTCCTTCTCTATGATGCTTGCGGTCAGGTGCAGCAAGTGCAGTTTTGCCGGATCAGGCAGATCTGGTACTTGCGGCCGCGCAAAAAAAACGCAGCTAGCAGTGTTTTTTTCGCAGTGTCACAAGTGTCGTGCGGCAAGTGTGGTTTTGCCGGATCAGGCAGATCTGGTACTTGCGGCCGCGCAAAAAAACCGCAGCTAGCAGTGTTTTTTTCGCAGTGTCACAAGTGTCGTGCGGCAAGTGTGGTTTTGTCGCATCAAGCAGATCCGACACTTGTGGCACAGCGAAAAAAACACTGCTAGCTGCGTTTTTTTGCGCGGCCGCAAGTAAAAGATCTGCCAGATCTGTCAAAACTGCACTTGCTGCACCTGACCACAAGCGCTATAGAGAATGAATGGGGCTGGCCAGATCAGTGCCGCAATTCGGCTGTTACGCGACAAATCCTGCGACATCTGCCGCAAAATTACATTTACCGCTGATGTGAATGGAGCCTTACAGCTTAAGGACAGTGCGTCTGCCACCACTGCTGCTGCTGTGAGCCTGTTAGATTGTTAGAGTCGCGAGCTATCTGTCTATCTGACAATAAATTGATAGTAGGTTTAGTGACTCTTTCCTAAAATAGCCCTTTTGTGGCAGAATAGCAGTGTTTGCTAAATCTCCCTGGATGTTGCCATAAACTGTTTTTGGGCATAGAACCAGTGTTTGCCAAATATGCTGTATTCCCATACAGGCATTTTGTGCCAGACAACAACAGATTACCAACCATATTTAATGCAAACAGATTTGTAAAAGGCCGTGGTCTTGGTGGAAAGGGCCCTTTTCCAGACCCTGTGCTTCACATGCAAGCTGCATCTTTCTGCAATTTTTATTCTGGGTCAATTGATGCCACTTTCATGGTATCTGGCCTTAATTATTTGATGTGTGGAGACTGTTATTGGGGTCTCCTTCTTGTCTGTTCCCTGAATTTATCAGGGCTTTTTGGGGAGCATTCCTACACATGTCACTGACCTATCTGAATCCTTCTTGTTGTGGTAGTCCGTGAAGCTGATACTTATGCTCCATCACTCAGGTGGCACAAAATTGACTGGAGCGGTTGCATGAGGTTTGAGAGCCCCCTTCCCACTGAGCCTGTACAAGTCACTTACCCAGCTGAATAATGAATTCTAAAATACTCTGTCAAACTGATATTTGTGAGAAAATGCGCAATAGGGTCTTATCTCCAGATAAAGAGGTGAATGAATGTGTGAGTAAAACTGCTCACCTGTTCTGGTTGTGTCACCCACAACCAGTATGATAGCCAGAAATTGATGTAGTCGCCTGAAAAAGACAGCTGCTGCAAGTACCGCACCTCCACGGATAACCGCGGTGAAGAACCTGTAGATCTGTAGGACAAAGTGCCGTTGTCTCTGGTGATCCTTTTGACGGCAGCAGGGACACAACGGCAAACTGATATTTGTGTCACCTGAGTGTGGTAAAGCATGAAATTGACTAGAGTGGTTGCATGAGGTTTGAGGGCCCCCTGCCAATAGGCCTAGACAGGTCACTGAGCCACCTGAATCCTTCTTCTTGTTAGGTGGCACGAGTATCAGCTTCACGGATTAAAGAGTGTGGCGGAGCATAAAATTGACTGGAGCAGTTTCATGTGGTTTGTGGGTCCCCTGCCCACTGGGTCTATACAGGTCACTGACCCACCTGATTCTTTCTTCTTGTAAAAATCTATGAAGCTGATACTCTTTGCCATCTACAGTAAGTGTGGTGGAGCATAAAATTGACTGGACCAGTTGCATGAGTTTTGAAAGCCCCCTGCCCACTGAGCCTGTACAGGTCACTGACCCACCTGAATACTTTTTCCAGTAGTAGTCCTTGAAGCTGATACTTGTGCCACCTGAGTGTGGTGGACCATAACATTTATTGGAGCTTTTGCATGAGGTTTTAGGGCACCTTGCCCAACAGTCCCACACCTGTCACTCATCCTCCTTTTCCTGATCAATGTTTAACCTTGTTATGCTAGGCCAGGCCTTGTTACAGACTCTATGCCATGCATGGAGCCTGTACAGTTTTTGTCTGGGTAAATTGATGTCACTTTGATGGTATCTGGTCCTAATTTTTGGAAATGTGAAGACTCTTCTTGGGGTGTCTTTTTTCATGAATTTATCAGGGCTCCTTGAACACCATGCCTAAACGCGAAGCTTGAAATACTGGACCAGTCCTTGTACCATGCATCCATAATCCACCATGAACAAAATGTTAACTCTGGGGAATAGATGGCACTTTTCCTGGTGTCTGCCCTAATTTGAGCTGTTTTGGCAGCTTCTGGGCACCTTTGAAGGTGTTTTCTAGTCCCTTGATTTTTCCTCCTATTGATTTCAATGGGGTTTGGCAAATCGAACCCAAACTTCAAAAAGTTCACTCATCTCTACAGATGAGTGGACCCATGGATGTTTTGGTTCGCCAGGTTCGGCCGGGTTTTAGTTAAAAGTTTGATTTGGGACCCGGACGTGAACCTAACTTGACCCCGAACACCATGTAAGTCAACGGGGAACTGAACTTTGGTGATATAAAATGGCTCTAAAATAGTCGTAGTAAGGGCTTGGAGGCTGCAAATGGGGGTAATTACCTGCAACAAATGTGGATATGGTATAAATAATTTTTGAAAAATGATGTGGGGTCTCCCCAATTTTTGATAATACTAGTCCCCAGATGTATTTCTTTACCTTGGCTGTTTAACAAGCTGGGAAGGTCCGTGGTTATTTGGCCCTTCCCAACTTAAAAATATCAGCCTACAGCTGCCGCAGAAGTGGCGCATCACATTAGATGCACAAATTCTGGTTCTTTGCCTGGCTCTTCCCGATTGTCCTGGTGTAGTGGCAATTGAGTGAGGTAATGAATTTTAGGGTTGATGTCAGCTGTGAATTGTATATACAGAAATAATGAATTAAAATCTTATAGGGCTGATCTCACTCTATACAGACAAAGATAACATAAGTAACCAAAAAATGCAGTTTATAAATGAAGGTCTTTAGCATTCAACCTCAAGAATACTCAAATTTTACAAAAATCTGCAGTCTGGAGAATACAGATTTGTTGAAATTTTCTCTACATGGATTCAGTATTTTACTGAACAAAAAATATGTGGAAGGTAAAGGCACCAGTCCAGTTGTGATAGGAGGCACTTGGAGCAGGGACCCCTACGTTGGTAAAATGCAGAAAAAACTGCGGCACTCAATCCTGTCATTGTGTTTGGCGTTGTACCTGTGCACACTAATTACAAAACTAAGGAAAGTGGCACTCAGCTGAAATATTTCTATATTATAATTGTCACAGCAAAGAAAAATAGAGATACTTACCTTTATAAATATTGTCATATCAATAAACTACCCAGTCACCACGTTGAGGTGTATATCTTAGACCGCGTCTTTAATGTGGCACCCTGTACCAGGTAACCACAGGCTTCCCTAGGACACTAAAGGATTTTCCACAGTTGATAACCACAATTACACCCAACACCTTCCACCCCAGGCCTACAGGGGGAGCCCAACTGGTTGCCTTAAACCAGTCCCCCCTATAAATACAGGTTCTGGGGGCGGAGTTAGACACAGTGTGCAGACGCTAGAAGAGCTGTGAAGGTAGCTCAGAGACTAGTGAGCTGAACTGGTACTGGAGCCGTGCTAGGCCCGTACCAGTACACACAAGAACCAGTGTGAGGGTCCAGAGAGTAGAGACCGAAAGCAAAGGCGAGAAACACTTTACCGGGGGCAGAGGAGCCATACCGGCTCACCCCACCAGAACACCGGTCACTGGAGCCCGAGTCTGCAGGAGACAGAGAAGATAGCCCCAGCAGCGAATCCAGCATCCCAAGGAGGCTTAGCTTCCCGGACACCTGCAACACCAACAATTGAGAGCCAGAGACCGTGGGGATATAGACGGCGGTGGCCCATGAGAGAGCCCTCAGTGCAGTAACACGGTTGTGGAGAGAGAAGTAACGGTCTGGTTAGGTTCCATAGCTGCCAGACTCGGGATGTAGGCCTCCTTATTCTGCTCTCCCGTTCTAACTCGCTGTGGAAGTCCTAAGGTGTTTCCTTCAGACCGGACGTGTGTACCTGCAACCAGTCATCAGTAAAGGTACCAAAAGACTTTAATGTGTGCGTGTCCCTCCTTCAACTTATCCTGCACCACACCGACTACGTTCCCCTACTCCAAACCTGTGCAGCAACGACTGTACTGCTGTACTCCACCATCCATTCCTACTTCCAACGCCCCGGGGACTCCGCTCCTCCTGTATGGAGCCACTCCACCCTGCTGCCGCCCTTCACCCTGGAGGCCCAAGCAGCGCCGGTGCCTTCACCGGAATCTACAGGTGACGTCACGACTGACAACTCCAATCCCTGTAAATGCACCCCTTTATATTGTCACCCAAGGGCACAGGCTCGGGCACGTACCACCAGTGACATCCCTGCAACTGACAGCTCGAGACCTGAGTACCCACTCCCTTGTGGCCCCAGACACTAACTTTTATTTTCAGCCTCTATTTGTGTTAAAAAACCTCCTCTTTTATGGGTAAACTAGAAAAAAACTGATAACAGAGATATTAGAATAACGGGCTACAAGGGTGGGGGAGGTGCACTACATAGAGTGTTAACCCATATTACAATTACATTGGAAAAATGGCTACTACATATCCCAGGAACAACATCTGAGCTCTCCTTCCATAAAAGTACAGTGCTTGGAACAGCTACAATCCTACACAGAACCTTGGGGCTTGTGATTCTACGACTCCGGTAAGGCATTAGATGTGTTCGGCTGCAGGTTGAAAGCTAGGGGAGTGGCTGTCTAACCTGTATTCTCCTGTGGACATGACATATCAGACATAAGCAGATTCCTTTTGGTCACATGGGCTGTGAAGTCAGAAAAGGACCTGCGCCACGAGATGTAGGGGAGCCTTGCGACCAGAATGGTATGGTTTCAGAGCCCACAATAGGTGAGGAGACCTAAGGGAAGCCTGGATCAACCCGGACTCAGGGAGCTTGAAGCCGGTCTGAGCCCGGACCAGACAAGAGTCTGTGATCCTGGAGAGGCAGCATCTCCTCATCATGGACTAAGGTTAGTGATCACTCCTATGGACTAAGGTCAGTGATCTCTATCATGGACTAACCGGGACGTGCTGTGTGTGCCCCATTGGGACAGTCTGAAGAGACATAGGTATGTATTATATGCAGTTTATGAGGCAAGTGAATAAACTGCTGGACTTTGTGTCACTTTAAAACACGGTTGATTGCACTGTTTTCTGCTGCCAAGCAATCCCCTCGGTGTGCGTGACAACATGTGGTGGAAAATGCGGGCATCCCGACCCGCTGGGGCATCAGAGCATGGTTGCTGACAGTAGCGGTGGAAGTGCATGTAAATGACTTGTCGTGTGGTTGCCCATAGCAGCCGAATGGGGATACAAGCATCAGGCTGGTGGCTCAGCGGGGTCGCGAAGACTCCAGGCCGCCGCACTCAAGTCCGTTTTTTTGCTGGTGGCTCAGCGGGGCCACGAAGACTCCAAATCAGGGCTCTCAAACCAGGTTTGCTGGTGGCTCGGCGGGGCCTCAAAGATGCCGCACTCAAATCTGTTTTTTCGTGGCTCAGAGCTGTCACGGTGTGTGGCGATGTTACCCGTGGAGATAGCAGGAGGTGCTGTGGACTGAGCCATTAGTCTGTTGTGGGGTATCCCCGGAGTGTATCCCCTATAGACCGAGTAGTCACCCAAAGGGGGATGGAGACCCAGAAAGTACTAGCTGCCCAAAAGGGGATCGGAGCATTCCAGTGGAATAGGGGTGGTACAGACAGACTGTTCATCCA
Organism: Allobates femoralis; assembly: GCA_033576535.1. Classification (NCBI taxonomy): domain Eukaryota; kingdom Metazoa; phylum Chordata; class Amphibia; order Anura; family Aromobatidae; genus Allobates; species Allobates femoralis. The sequence goes on along the minus strand of JARQOC010000001.1, from coordinate 478,850,408 downwards.
AACAAGGGTACTATAAGTGTTCGGTCTGTAAGGTGGACTACCTACTCAGGGAGATCCCTTGCATGTGTTCAGTGGAAGTCGATGTGGAGTCCGAGACTGCACTGGTAGCTTCTGGGAATCGGGTGACCCTAGTGAGGGTCACGCCTGAGCTCTTCCTCATGCCCGGTAAAACTATTGGCGTCACCTGCATTCATGGGTGCACTATAGACTACCCGGTGTCGAGAGTTGTCATTGAGATGACCAGGGACATTGATAGCCATGATGTGGGTGTGGTCTTGGGCTTAGCATGTCCAGTCATAATAGACCAAATTGTTTTCTGATTTGTGGAAACCAGGGTTCAGGTCTGGCTCCTCTGGCTAGAGCCAGAATAACCTCCTGCTGTACAACGCCCCTTAGGACCAATGAGGTTACCCAGGGCCATATCTAGGGGGATGCTGGTGGGTCATCTGCCCCGGGCGCAGCAGGCAGGAGGGCGCCGTCGGGCCTCCTGCTGCATCACCCGCAGTCTCTTCCCTGCGCCTCCATTTGAAGCCCCCCCGCCCCGCAGTGTGAGCCGCTGTTCTCTGCTCCTTGTGTCAGTTGACAACGGGAGCAGAGAATCCGTTGCGCGCCGGTTCCAGCATTCCATGGTACAGAGCGTCTATCAGACACTCTGTACCAAGGAAGCCCCAATAGTAGCTGGCACTTCTGGGTTGGGAGGACTTCAGCAGCAGCGTGATCAGGTCACCTGACTCGCGCTGCTGACGTCACTCGGCGACTCGCCAGACAGAGAGAAGACCGGTGTCTTCAGCTCCTGTAGCAGGAGCACTTGTCACCAAGCACCAATGTAAATAGGGGAAGGGGAGAGGGTGGGAATGTAAGAGGAGCAAACTGGGGGGGCTGAGGGAGGGAGTATGGGGGCAGTGTGAGGAACAAATGTGGGGGGTAGTATGGGGCAGTATGAGGAAGAAATGTGGGGGGAGTATGGGAGTTGTATGAGGAGCAAATGTGGGGGGGGGGAGTATGGGGCAGTATAATAAACAAATGTGGAGGGAGGGATGATAGGGGCTGTATGAGGAACAAACATGGCGGAGGGAGGATAGGGGCAGTATTAGGAACAAATGTGAGGGGGAGTATGGGGACTGTATGATGAACAAATGGGGTGGGAGTAAGGGGGCTGTATGTGGAGCAAATGTGTGTGGGGGGAGGATGGGGGCTGTATGAAGTGCAAATGGGGGGATTGGGGCCGTGTGAGGAGCAAATGAGGGAGAGAGTGGAGGTTGTATGATGAGCAAATGTGGAGGGTAGAGGGGGGCTGTATGAGCAGCAAATAAGGGGAAGAGGTTGGGGACAGTGTATGTGGACGCAGCATGGAGCGCCAGCAGGGGAGATTTGAGAACACACAAAACGGAGTGAGGGGTTGATAAGTGTGGTCACAGTATGGGGAGGACAGTATGGGAAGCAATGGGGTAAGTTTGAGGATCCAGTATAAATAGTGAGAGGGAGATGGCTGATGAACAGTATCTGGAGTAAAGGAGGATTGGTGTGGATACAGTATAATGAGTGAGGGGGGGATGGCTGCCTCACAGTATGTGGATTGAGGGGGCATGGCTGCGACACAGTATGTGGAGTGAGGAGGATGTCTACTGACACAGTATGGGAAATTCGGGGAGGATAGCTGCAGACATAGAAGGTGGAGTGAAGGAGTTGTCTGCTGACACAGTATGTGGAGTTAAGGGGGGGATAAATGTAGACACAGTGTGTGGTGTGAGAGGGAGATAGGTGTGAACACAGTATGTAGAGTGACGGGAGGGAAGTGGTGAAGAAACTTTAGGGGATGAGAAAAATGTAATGGGGCACAGAATAGAGTGAGTAGTGTGGGGCTGTATGGAGAGGGGGCAGCATGTGGGGAACAGTGTGAGGCTCCAGCCAGGAAGAGGGAGTGTGATGAGAGAGAACAGTATACACATTGGGCAGTATAGGAGGACACAGTGTGAGAGAACAGTATGATCAGGTAGTTCACTATGGAAAGGAGAGGGCATGTGTGATGAGGGGCAGTGTTAAAGACATGCGCCTAAAGAGGGACAGTGTGTAAATCAAATTTTGTTCAGAGAACTGTGAGGAGGAGCAATTATTATTCCGGGGTCAGTGTAGGGCAGATATTTTTACTTTGGAGAATTTTGACCATTCTGCTATTTTTAACTGTATCGTGCCGGGATGGGCTGAATACCGGAGAAGATGGATGTCTCCAGAGATGAGCTGTGGATGTGAAAAGTCATCATGGTGTCTGGACAAGATGAAAGATGAAGACAAGAAAAAGGTGAACCTGGATCAGAGACAAGGTCATCTATAAGGTACCTGGATGTAAATGATTGTGATACTAATTCTCATTAGTGCTGTAGTTCCTGTATCGTCTTATGACTGAACAACTCCCAGCACCTCCTTACCTTTGTTAAAGGGATCCTGTCACCTCCAAAACGCCTCCTAAGCTAGCAAAACATGTCCCTGCAGCATCCCATCACTAATCTCACACTCCTTTTGTCTCCTAAAAGCATCCTGTGAAAGTGCATAAAAACGTTTTAATACTCACTCATTAGTGATTATAATTAGCAGTGACCAGGGGCGGAACTACCGTGGTGCAGCTGGTGCAGCTGCACCAGGGCCCCGACCAGCTAGGGGGCCCCTGGAGCTCCAGCGGCAGGTCCGTTCCCCTGACTGGCCCGGCGCGAGATCGGGAGATCCCCCGGGGGCCCCGACACTTTGGGGCCAAGCCCACTAAGCCCCACCCCCATACCCCCCCTGGGCACTGTAGGGGGGCCCGGACGCAAAGGGGGGGCCCACTGGTCCCCTGAGAGTCCCCACATGTCATACTTGGGGGCCCCTGACCGCTGCCCCCACACGCTATCCTCGGGGCCCCCTTACTGCTGCCTCCCCCCCTCTCCATTACCGGCAGTCGCGCTGATCTGCCTGTCATGTGGGCTGTAGGCGGCGCCGCTCTATTTCCTGTATCGCGCCGGCTGCAGCGTCACACTACATGACAGGCTGCGCTCAGCGCGACTGCCTGCCGGTAATGGAGAGCGGGGGGACGCAGCACTAAAGGAGGCAGTGGTAAGGGGGCCCCGAGGATAGCTTTGTGGGGGGCAGCCGTCAGGGACCCCCTTGAATGACATGTGGGGGTGCTCAGGGGCCAGTTAGTGTGGGGGCAGCTCTCATGGGCCCCCCCCCTAGGATGAGTGTGGGGGCAGCTCTGATGGGCCTCCCCCAGGATGAGTGTGGGGGAATCTCTCAGCTCTCATGGGCCCCTGAGGCTGAGGTGTGGGGGCAGCACTCAGGGACCCACAAGAGCCCCCTGGTGGTGCTGGGCCCCCCTGGTGGTGCTGGGCTCCCGTGCTGGGCCCCCCTGGTGGTGCTGGGCCCTCCTACTGGTCCTGGGCCCCTCTACTGGTCCTGGGCCACTCTGGTGCTGCCGGGCCCCCCTGGTGGTGCCTGGTGCTGCCAGGGTCCCCTGGTGGTGCCTGGTGCTGCCGGGCCCCCCTGGTGGTGCCTGGTGCTGCCGGGTTCCCTTGGTGGTGCCTGGTGCTGCCGGGCCCCCCTGGTGGTGCCTGGTGCTGCCGGGCCCCCTGGTGGTGCCTGGTGCTGCCGGGCCCCCCTGGTGGTGCCTGATGGTGCCGGGCCACCTGCTGGTGCCGGGCCCCCTGGTGCTGCCGGGCCCGGCTGTTGTTTCCACCTCTTTTTGAAACTCCCGTCTCCTGTGGTACTCTGACGTGCCAGCCAGAACGTCATATCCGGTCCTGTGCATTGTGGGGGTTCATGACATGTACGGGCAGCTTCAATATGTGCACTGGGCATGCGCCGGAGCCCGGCCGAACATGTGATCAGCCCCCACAATGCACCGGGCCGGATATGACGTTCGGGCTGGTGTGACAGAGTACCATAGGAGGCGGTAACAACCATGGCTTGACCCTCCCTAGTTTTGATCCTGGGTACACCCATGGCTGCACACCCGCGGCACTATTCTGTCATTGAGTCCCGTGGTGCTGTCGGGTGTCAGCTGTGCTCAGTGGCGTAGCGGGGGGGGGGGGGGCCACAGGCGGCACTTGTGTGGGGGCGGCACGCGGCAGCAGCAATTCCTCCCCCTCCTTGGGAGAAGCGCCACTGCAGGACCTGTCAGAGCGACCGCGGTGATCACTTCATGATAGGACCTGTGCGGTGACGTCACTTCCTGAACAGCCGCACAGGGCGGCCCGCACTTTACTTCTGGCCGTTCTGGATCCTGGAGGGAGGCTGATATTCATTGAATTTAACCAGTGACTCCTGACTCCCTGTCCTTAACAGGTACACTAAGTGGCTCCATGGAGATGAATGCTGTATATAGCATATGGGATATGGGTCATATGCTATATACAGCATACAGAGGAGAAGAGGACAGGGGGGCAGAAGGACAGGAACAGGGGGGCAGGAGGACAGGAGGACAGGAACAGGGGGACAGAAGGACAGGAACAGGGGGACAGGAGAAGAGGACAGGGGGACAAAAGGACAGGAACAGGGGGACAGGAGAAGAGGACAGGGGGGCAGAAGGACAGGAACAGGGGACAGGAGAAGAGGACAGGGGGACAAAAGGACAGGAACAGGGGGACAGGAGAAGAGGACAGGGGGGCAGGAGGAGTGGGGCAGTGTATGGTGATAGTGGCGGCTGTACCAGCTATCTCTGCCTCCATGCGGCAGCCTCCACCTTCCTGTGTTGGCAGGGAGTGGCATGCTGGGAATTGTAGTTCTCCTGCCTGTTCGGACGTTATTGTATGTTTTCTGGGGTGTGTGTTGGGGGCTGGGAGTTGTAGTTCTCCTGGGCGGGCTCAATGTTCTCCCGCCGCCTGTCTGTGGTTATTGTGCCTCTTCTGGGATGTCCTCGGCTCCGTGCTGTGCACAGTGTACCACCATGTCCCCAGCTCCGTTCTGTGCACAGTGTACCACCATGTCTTCATCTTCGTGCTGTGCACAGACAGTGTACCGTACACTGTCTGTGCACAGCACGGAGCTGGGGACTTGGTGGTACACTGTCTCCCGCTGCCTTAAAATCGGTCTGTTTCTCATCCAGGAGAGTCGGATGAGTGACATCCGTTTTTTGGTCTGTTTGGCAACTGCTGTGCGAGTGTCTGACATTTTTCTCAGATTCTCAGATCACAGCCGTGTGCAATCAATCTGTTCTTTCCTCAGCAGCTATTACTGTATAATCATTTACAGGAACATTTTGCAGTGTTCTGAGCTATAGAATGATAATGTATCCGTGAAAAAAACAGATGCCTCTCGGATGGTCAGTGTGCTGTCCATGATTTTGTCAGACCCATAGACTTGCATTAGTGAGTCTCGCGCGGGAATCACATACTGTCGCAGCATGTTGCAACTTTTTTCTCATCCTGAATCTGGATGAGAAAAAAGCGTCCGACACTCACCAATGTGCTCTCAGAGATTGATTGCAATGTGAGAAAATCACACATTAAACTCATCAGAGTTTCACCCTAGTGTGTCCGTACCCTAATACTAAAATCCATATAGTAATCCTACTGGTATGGGGAGGATTTATGGCTCAGTTAGTACACTCCATACTTCTTGTTATTAACCAGTTAATGCTCTCTTGTCCACCGCACTGCAGTATCAAAAGAGGACGACAGCGAGACAGACAGCAACATGGCATCAGAGAGCCCCTGACCTCGAAATAGAAGATCCTCAGATCCCGGTATTGTGACATAATATTAAGAATAAAGGTTTTTTGCATTTATATTGCATTATGAACTCCACAGCACGGCGGCGAAAATTGCTCCGGCCCCGTGCCCTCCTTCACTCCTGCTTGTTGCCATACACTGGGGTTGTGCAGAGGTGGCAATTGCACCCCTTCTCTTTGTGTTTTAGTATAGTAGTTATATTCTTGTATATAGGGGCAGACAGTGTATGCTATGTACACATCCAGATTATCAACAACCAAAGTGGCGGCAAATTGTACGACCGCCCCGGGCGCCACAAACAGTTGCTACGCCGTTGACTGTGCTGCACACCCGCGGCAATATTCTGGCACTGAGTTCCAGGAGGGGGGGCCCCAAAAAATTTCTTGCACCAGGGCCCACTACAGTCTGGGTCCGCCCCTGGCAGTGACTATATTCTTTAGTCACCAAGGCAGGCTGTTTTGCAGCTCCAGGGATCCACCCTGTCTCTGTGTGTTCTGCTGTGATGTGCAGGCATTGCCCTCCCCCCTCTCTATCACTCACAGAATGCAAATCATTAGTCCTGCCTTCAGTTTCAGTTTCACAGGAACACAGACAGAGAGAGGGCTGGATCCTGGAGCTGCTAAACAACACGCCCTGGTGACTAAAGAATATGGCCCCTGCTAATTATAATCACTAATGAGTGAGTATTAAAACATTTTTATGCACTTTCACAGGATGCTTTTTGGAGACAAAAGGAGTGTGAGATTAGTGATAGGATGCTGCAGGGACATGTTTTGATAGCTTAGGAGGCGTTGTGGAGGTGACAGGATCCCTTTAAGGATGTATTAGGAGTAGTAGGTTCATTCAGTACAAATGTTTATGGGTCTGACCTGACATTTTAATTGTTTTACCATGTACTGATGGGGTTCTGATGATGATTTTTTTTTTTTACTAAATAAGGGTTGTAATGCTGTGCTTATGTACTGATGAGGTTTATATGTATGTATTTCTGGTGATTTATCCCTCTACTGATGAGAGTTTTAATGCTGTGTTTCTATACTGATGAGGGTTCCATGGATGTATATATGTACCTCTGGTGGGTCTGGTGATGTATTTCTGTACTGATGAGGATTTTGATGTTTTGTTTCTTTACTGATGGGAGTTACATGGATGTACAGTCTTGGCCAAACGTTTTGAGAATGTACTCCAGAATGTCATAAAGAGTGATCAGCTTAACAGCAATTACTTGCTAAGTCAATATTTGCCTAGAAAATGAACTATAACCCCCAAAACACATTTCAACATCATTGCAGTCCTGCCTTAAAAGGAGCGGCTAACTTCGTTTTAGTGATTGTTCGCCAGCCCTGTCCTCATCAACACCCACACCTGTGTTAATGGAACAATCAGTCATGATTAAGTAAGAATAACACCACTGGACACTTTAAAAGGAGGCTGGTGCTTGGTATCATTGTTTCTCTTCAGTTAACCATTGTTATCTCTAAAGAAACACGTGCAGCCATCATTGCACTGCACAAAAATGGCCTAACAGGGAAGAGTATCGCAGCTAGAAAGATTGCACCTCAGTCAACAATCTATCGCATCATCAAGAACTTCAAGGAGAGAGCTTCCATTGTTGTCAAAAAGGCTCCAGGGCGCCCAAGAAAGACCAGGAAGCGCCAGGACCATATCTTAAAACTGTTTCAGCTGCGGGATCAAACTACCAGAAGTGCCGAGCTTGTTCAGGAATGGCAGCAGGCTGGTGTGAGTGCTTCTGCACGCACTGTGAGGCGGAGACTCTTTGAGCAAGGCCTGGTTTCAAGGAGGGCAGCAAAGAAGCCACTTCTCTCCAGAAAAAACATCAGGGACCGACTGATATTCTGCAAAAGGTACAGGGAGTGGACTGCTGAGGACTGGGGGAAAGTCATTTTCTCACATGAATCCCCTTTTCGATTGTTTGGGACATCTGGAAAACAGCTTATTCGGAGAAGAAGAGGTGAGCACTACCACCAGTCTTGTCTCATGCCAACTGTAAAGCATCCTGAAACCATTCATATGTGGGGTTGCTTCTCAGCCAAGGGAATCGGCTCACTCACAGTCTTGCCTAAAAACACAGCCATGAATAAAGAATGGTACCAGAATGTCCTCCAAGAGCAACTTCTCCCAACCGTCCAAGAGCAGTTTAGTGCCCAACAATGCCCTTTCCAGCATGATGGAGCACCTTGCCATAAAGCAAAGGTGATAACTAAATGGCTCAGGGAACAAAACATAGAGATTTTGGGTCCATGGCCTGGAAACTCCACAGATCTTAATCACATTGAGAACTTGTGGTCAATCATCAAGAGACGGGTGGACAAACAAAAATCAACAAATTCTGGCAAAATGCAAGCATTGATTATGCAAGAATGGACTGCTATTAGTCAGGATTTGGTCCAGAAGTTGATCGAGAGCATGCCAGGGAGAATTGCAGAGGTCCTGAAGAAGAAGGGTCAACACTGCAAATATTGACTTGCTGCATTAATTCATTCTAACTGTGAATATAACCTTTTGGTACTCATAATATCATCATATATTTCTGTAGGTGATATAAACATCAGACAAACACAAATAAAAACCAGAGGGCAGCAGATCATGTGAAAATATAATTTTGGTGTCATTCTCAAAACGTTTGGCCATGACTGTATTTCTTTACTGATGATGGTTCTAGTTGTGTATTTCTGTACCTCAGGTGGTTGTTGTGATGTATTCCTGTACAGATGGTGATTCTAATGTTTCATTTCTGGGTGTTTTTTGTGATGCATTTCTGTACTGATGAGGGTTCTGGTGATATACTTCTGTACCTCTTGTGGGTCTGGTGATGTATTCCTGTGCTGTTATAGGTTGTGATCCTGTACACATGTAACAATACATAACTTGTAAGCTTACTTGATACATAAATATGTTAATAAAGTATTGTGCCATCTGACAAATTAAGGGTTCAATGTTTTTATTTGCTTACAGCATTAAAGGAGTTGTCCCAAGTTTCGGATCAGTCTGCAGGCACTTTGTGTGTAAGGTTAGGGTCACATTTGCGTTGTGACCCTAGCCTAGCGCATCCGCTTAAAACTTTGAAATTTCCCCCGCAGCACATAGCACTAACCCTATGCGCTGCCAGACAACGCAGAACATAGTAACCCGATGTGTACCATGCCAACCAGCAACACACAAAGCACCAGGAAGTGTGCTTTAGCAGACCGCACAAGAAAACGCTGTAGACAGCGTTTCCTGTGCACTGTTGTAAAGCGCACTTCCTGCAGCTTTGTGTGTGGCTGGTTGGCATGGTACACATCGGGTTACTATGGACTGCGTTGTCTGGCAGCGCATAGCGTGAACGGGGAAAATTTCTACGTTTTTAGCGCTTGCGTCATGCTAGGGTCACAACGCAAGTGTGACCCCAACCTAACTCTAGGTGACTTCTGAATTCTCACTGTGCGCACACTCCACGCTGTCAGGATTCTCTGGTGCAGGAAATGAGACTGGGAGGTCATGAAACTGGAAGCATGTGAGTTACATGCATGCAGTCACATGCTAACTAGACATAAGTGGCATTGATCAATGAAAATAAATTGAATGAGGCTGGACACGTCTAGTTAGAATGTTGCTAAAAGTATATAAATTGCATATTTGTGCTTACATGACCGTCCAATCTTGCCATTTGCACAGGAGAATCCTGAAAGTGTGCAGCCCATGCACTGTGAGAATTCAGAGACACTGTTGCATGGCGGATTGAGGAATGGGGGGGGGGGGGGTGCCAAACTAAATTCTTGCCCCGGGTGCCAGAAAACCTAGATACACCTCTGGGTTACCTGTGAGTTATACATGCGTGATAATGAGTCATTACCTCATGAGTATGACAGTTTGGAGGTAGGGGTGACCAAAGCACCCTGTGGGAAACCCCAATGTAGAGGCGTGACAGGAAAAGAGAAACATGACCTGGTGACTGGTGCAGCTGAAGTAGCCCGAGAAAAGGTAGCTAGCGACTTGCTGATCTACAATACCACCGAGAGTGTCTGTGACTCCCTGGGCAACTGTAACTCCGTGATGACAAAGAGTACAGTAAGGAGGGGCTAAGCCAGGGCCCAAAATCCTCCTGTCACCAGAAACTTAAAGGAACCAAAGAAGCTGTGCAAGTTGCACCGTCTGAAAGTGGTAACGGATGCACAAGATGTGACCTCTACTTCTGTCACAAACTGAATCCTCTTCCAGATTCGGAGGAAATCTAGAAGGAAACTGGGGTGATGTTGCCCGTGTGAACCTCTGCTGTACTGACAGCCTACCAAGAGGACAAGAAGATAGAACCAGCCAAAACGATGGTAGGGGCGTGGTCTCCAGGGTCTGAACAGGTAACCGGTGGTCAATCAGCAGGTCACCTCATGGAAATGGGCAGTGCCAGGTCCAAGAGGGTAGAAGACTCCCAAGACCCTGAGAATGAAGAGAGGGAAGGTCTGAAGCCTTCTGAAGAAGACTGTTGTGGTTCTGTAGTCTGTATTTTATAGTTTTTACCAAGTCAAGTTCACTACATCACTCCAATAAATTAAAAAAAGTCTGTATCAGTAATAAGCACATCACAGAAACAACAATATAGCATGACACAGAAATACAATTAACATGACTAACTGAGGCAATGTTCATTGCTGCTAGCACTATTTTATATAGAGGTACATCTATCTGTAATACAGTGCGGAAATGTTAGCTAAAATGTAGAATTACAGGGAACAACATATTCCTATTACACAATACTTTCTGTAACAGCAGCTAGATGGTAACCTGCTTACACAAATTCTAGCACAAGTATATAATGTGTACTATGACTCTCACCGGATTCAGCTGGTCAGAAGAGTAGTTATAGAGCAGGGAGTAGGAGCCAGGGACACAAGCCTCGACTCTCTAAAGTTTGGGAAAATGTCTGCACTATCTTCTTCTCCTCGGGGAAGCTAAGGGGCGGTCCCTTCTGAATGACTAATTCTTAAAGGGGAGAACTCTCATGTATGCAGGGACACTGCAGGAGTGTGTGAAGTTCATTTAAACAGCATAAATGGGTAACTCATGCTCTCTATGGGTTGTAACTAGTATTAAACTATGACTATTTTCTTTGCTGTGCATAAATGGGCAGAATACTCCCTGCATGGCATCAACAGATGCTATTTTCCCCCAAAAGAACCAAGTAGCGGCAACACAAGTTCTGTTACTGGCCTGAGGAACAGTTTGTTCTCCCCAAGCTAACGTATTCTGACTTCATCCAAACTTTCCCCAACAAGCATGGGGAAGTACATAGAGTAGACTAGGCTGTGTGGCTACTCATTTCGATGCATTTGACTGTCTTTCACGAGTACAACATCGCCAGGTTTGATGTTTGGGTGGTGTTTCTGCCACTTCATCCTGATTTGCAGAGTGGAGAGGTACTGCTTTTTCCATCTGTCCAAGAAGACATTGGCCACACTTAGTACTTGCCTCCATTGTCATTTGTAGAAATCTTTTTCTGGTGATTCCGGAGTAACATGGCAGAAGTAAGGACTGTGTCCAAAGTGCTCCACTCGGAGAATTCAACAACAGAGTTGTCAGCGGACTGGCATTCATGATAGCTGAAACTTCAGCCAAGAATGTTGTCAAACTCTTGTGTGTGAGTCTGATGTTCGCTTGCAAGGTTAGAGTCTAGTATTTTGAGTGCTATCTCTATCATTCTTTCCCAGGCATCTCCCATGTGCAAAGAGTGTGGTAGATTGAAAATCCTGGTGATACGTGAAAAACATGTTTAACAATATCTGTCTACATTACCCAGTTACTCACAGGCTTTTACTGGTCTGTTTATATTTACTTTGATCTGAGTTTTTCTCTGGTAATTTTTACTTGTTTTTATCATTTTTCCTTATCATTCTTTCACAGTGTTTCTTGTCATGCTGATTTTTTGTCCATAACCAAGCAACCAGGCTATCAGTATATTTGTCACAAGGCAGTGATTATATATACATTTTTTCATGTTTTTTTCACTCAAAAATAGGACGCATGTCCTTTTTCTAGTAGCATGAAAAAAATGTTTTTGTAAACGTGCCTTACATATGTATAACTGTATATGATGTAGATTGTTTTTTTTGTGTGAAAAGGAGTGCTTTGGCTCAATGTTAATGAGATGTGTTTCTTGTTGCATCTAATGTTCTGTATACTGCATACTTATATTTCTTTCTGTTTGTAAATTGTTTTGTAGTTGCGAAAAATTGAGAAAGGCCTTATACGGCCGAAAACGTTTTTGTTGAAGAAATCCTTTTGACTTGTGGACAAAATTAAATTAAAAATTGAGCACTAAAAAGCACAACATTCATGACTGGACTCTTTTACTATTATTGGGTGTGCCAGGTTTTTGCAATTATAGTATTTCGGATTTTTTACCTGAGCACCCTTCAGCAAGTGGGTAGAGCTAAGCCTAATCTATTATATGATTGCCGTAGCGACTTCCGTCGGATCGGCGCGACTTCCGGTGGCTTTGTTCGCGTAGCCCCGGCTGCCTCTCCTGGACTCTGTCCGTGGCCGCATAGCGGCCACGGCGACTCGCGAAGCAATGCCCGCAAAGCGGGCATTGCGAGTCGTTGCCACGCGCCACGAACAAAGCCACAGCATGGGGCTGTAGTGTACACCGCTATGGTATACTACAGTCCCATGCCCAAGCGCCAACGACTCGCAATGGCCGCTTTGCGGCCATTGCGAGTCGTTGCCAACAAAGCCACAGCATGGGCCTGTAGTGTACACCGCTATGGTATACTACAGTCCCATGCGAAATCGCGGCAGATGCGGTTAAAAAACCGCATCTGCCGTGTTTGCCGTATAGCCGCCGCAGAACCGCTCCACTTGCGGCGCGGTTGCGGTAATCGCCTTAGTATGCGGCAGGTGCGGAAAGTGCGGTTTAACACTTGCGGCAGGTGCGGCCGCCTTTTTTTTTCGCGGCCGCAACTGCCGCAAGTGCAAAACTGCACTTGCCGCACCTGCCGCAAGTGCCCCTATACTTACTATGGCGATTACCGCAACCGCGCCGCAAGTGGAGTGGTTCTGCGGCGGCTATGCGGCAAACGCGGCAGATGCGTTTTTTTCACCGCATCTGCCGCGATTTCAAATTACCATTGATGTCAAAGGGCTACCCTCTAAGTCCGCCGCACCTATGCCCCTACCCCCTAAGTCCGCCGCCCCTAAGCCCTTACCCCTAAGCCCCGCCGCACCCTAAGCCCCACCGATACCCCTAAGCCCCGCCGCCTACCCCCTAAGTCCGCCGCACCTAAGCCCCTACCACCTAAGTCCGCCGCCCTAAGCCCCTACCCCCTAAGCCCCGCCGCATCCTAAGCCCCCACCGATACCCCCTAAGCCCCGCCACCTACCCCCTAAGTCCGCCGCACCTAAGCCCCTACCCCCTAAGTCCGCCGCCCCTAAGCCCCTACCCCCTAAGCCCCGCCGCATCCTAAGCCCCCACCGATACCCCCTAAGCCCCGCCGCCTACCCCCTAAGTCCGCCGCACCTAAGCCCCTACCCCCTAAGTCCGCCGTCCCTAAGCCCCTACCCCCTAAGTCCCGCCGCATCCTAAGCCCCCACCGATACCCCCTAAGCCCCGCCGCCTACCCCCTAAGTCCGCCGCACCTAAGCCCTTACCCCCTAAGTCCGCCGCCCCTAAGCCCCTACCCCCTAAGCTCCGCCGCATCCTAAGCCCCCACCGATAAACCCTAAGCCCCGCCGCCTACCCCCTAAGTCCGCGGCATCCTAAGCCCCTACCCCCTAAGCCCTGCCGCCTCCTAAACTCCCGCCGCTGTCCCCCGCCGCTGTCGCTAACACCTAAGGCCCTACACCCTAAGCCCCCGCCGTCCCGTCACCTAACGCCGCCGTCGATCACTTACATGTCTTCTTCTTCATCTGATCGTCCGTCCGATCCACAAGTCCTCCGTCCGGCCAGGCGTCCTCTTCGTCCGGCCCCGGGGGTCTTCTCTCTTCTTTCCGTCGTCTCCGGCTCTTCGTCCGGCCCCGGGGGTCTTCTCTCTTCTTTCCGCCATCTTCCGCCTCCGACGTCCTCTTCACTTCTCATTGCGATACAATGGACGAAAAATCCTCCATTCTATCTCTATGAGATGTGAGGCGCTGTTCTGATTGGTCGCTGTCTACTGCCGCCAGCCAATCACAAGAGCGCCTCACTTCCCATTGACATACATTAGCGGTGTCTCGGCGAATTTAAGGCCGGGCCCCTGGTTCTATTTTCCGGACACAAAATCGCCAACACACCGCTAATGTATGTCTATGGGATTTTTAAAAATGGCGCCGCCATTGTGATTGGACGGCGCCTTCCCATAGAGATACATTGAGAAATGAGGCGCTATTCTGATTGGTCGGCGTTAGCACACAGCGACCAATCACAATCGCGCCTCACTTCCATACACATACATAGCGCTGTGTCCGCGATTTTATGGCCGGAACATAGAACCAGGGGCACGGCCATAAAATCGGCGAGACACCGCTAATGTATGTCTATGGGCAGTGAGGCCGAATTCTGTATATCTATCTATCTATCTATCTATCTATCTATCGATTTCTATCTATCTATCTATCTATTTCAATCTATCTATCTATGTATCTATCTATCTATCTATCTATCTATATCTATGTATCTATCTCTCTATCTATGTATCTATCTATCTATCTATCTATCTCTTTTTATCAATCAATCTATCTATCTGTCTTTCTATGTATCTATCTATTTCTTTCTATCTATTTATGTAGCTATGTATTTCTTCTATCTATCTATCTATCTATCTATCTATCTATCTCTATCTATTTCTATCTATTTCTATCTATCTATCTATATCTATCTATCTATATCTATTTATCTTTTTTTATCTATCTATCTATCTATCTATCTATGTATTTCTTTCTATCTATCTATACACAGATTCTAGAATCCCGATGCAATCGCATCGGGCTCACAGCTAGTAGATAAATAAACAGGCAAATAGAACTGCCCAACAATTTGCTTCAGCATGGATCTTCCTAGTGCATCGTGTAGCCACGGACCAAGGGCCGTACACGTCTAGTCCAACGTTGGTGAAGGGGGTTCAGTACTAAGTCTGTCGGGTGAAAGATTCAAAATCCGAAGATGGCCAAACGTGCCACGAAGTTTGCAACCTGTAACGCAGTTGAAGATGAGTTTACTCTCGCTTCTCTTTGCTCCGACTATCCATAGTCCAGTTGCCCGTAGGTTTCCTTCAGTAAACAAATGGCCTTGGTGTCTCACTAAGACATGGTAATGCTGAATGAGCAGAGTCGTGAAGTCATGATGCCCAGGAATTATTACCGGGTGTTTTGCTGCAAGTTCTATCTTGGCTTCTTGAAGACGACCACCTATTCTCAGCAGCCTGTCTTAATCGACAATTGGATCAAGCTTCTTCAGCATTGTATATGTACAATTGCTATATACATATGTCGAGACCACTGGGACGAGGGTACTCGGTACCGGACCTTCTCTCCTGATGCTGCAGCTTTCTTCCAGCCCGTGTGCAGAGCTGATAGGCTTGTAGCTCTCCAGGTGGGACCTCTCTGCTGTTGGATGTAGGGCAAAGGTTGCAATCAATACACAGACTCACAGTTTTGCTGTTTTCCAAAGCTTTACTGCAGATGTTGTTGCAGATTATAGTCCACGGAGTCTGTACAGGGGCTAGGCTCTCCTCCCACCCTGTCCGGGTCATCAGCTTCCTCGTGCTGCGCTGTGTGTGTGTCCTGGCTGCTGCTTCTAGTTGAGCTGCTGGGATTGTCTCACTCTCTCTCTGTTCTGCTGGTACCACTTGGCTAGGCAACTTGAGTCCTCCGTGCTGTGCTGACCCCGCCGTGTTGCTTTGCTCTGGTACTGTGGGCGTCTAGAAACCCCACTGCTCCTGGATTCACCGTGTTGTGTGTCAGTCACAGTACCGGTTCCAGTGTCCGTTCTGTGCACTCTTGTGGGGCGAGTGAGGTGGCACTCAAGCTCCCAGATGTGTCTCTCTACTTGTAGTTCTCCTTTCCTCAGACCCTCACTAGGCCTGGAATCGTGAGCAGACTGCAGAGAAGCTTAGCACAGCCTCTCTGGCACTGCAGTCTCTCTCCGTTCTCCCAGGAACTGAAACTAATCTCCTTCCCCATGAGCTGGAGTATTTAAGAGAGCAGGTTGTGCTCCCCCTCCTGGCCCAGAGGTGCTAGTGTTTGTCAGTGTGTTGTGGGGAGGGAACCCATGTGATGTTATTGTGGCACATTAACCCATGGGGTGCCACACATATACATTCTGGTAGGAAGACATAACAAAGCTATCTCCTACGGCCAAATTACATGTTTGTAAAACCATTCACAAATGAGTATAATCAATCAAAAGAGGGTTAAAAGATCAAAAGAGAAGGTTGTTATCAAGGTATTAGGATTATCGGGTTAAATAATTGTGACATTGACGTACCCTCAATGAAAATGCATCAAAGTAGTTATGCCCATATGGCCTGGGTTGTCAACCATCATGTGGTATAAGTTATCCTATGAGAAATGATGAAAAATAATAGAAGCAGTGGTGGGTTAGTACCCTTGAGATGGTGTTGTTTAAGGATATGGTTATATGTGGACTACCATCCTCTTGGTGTTGATAATTGGGACAGGTTTTAGTGAAAGCTCAGACAGATAAGTTGTAGAAAGGATTTTTCAGCACAGGATAAATGATAGGTGCATCAGATAAGATAGTGTCCTGTATTGTGTGAGTCAATTTATCCACTATAGCTTAGGTTGTAGTATATAAATATCAGGTAGTCTGTGAGGTAGTTATCACATCCACAAAGCACTAAGTGTGCTGGTTAGGCTGCTTTTACATAGCGATTTTCGGTCATCCGATTGTATCCGTTTCAAAACGGATACAATTGGATCCGAAATTGGATCCCATGTTCCCCTATGGGAATCAGATGGGATCGGATATGCCACTATTGGCATCCGATTTTGGCACCATCCGATCCGATCCGATTTAATTACGGGCACAAAATCGTAGCCTGCTACGATTTTGTGTCCATGACTCAAATCGGACAGCATCGGATCACTGCTGATCCGAGGCTGATCTGAGTGCCCACAACATGGGAGCCTATGGACATCGGATCCGAGTTCACCTCGGATCCGATGTCGGCTCCGTATTCCCTGCCTCTCCCTGCTGCTGCCTCCTCCATCTTGTTCCTTCTCCTATTCTATTCTGTCCCCTCGCTATTCTATTCTGTCCCCCTGCTATTCTATTCTGTGCCCCCGCTCCTCTATCCTCATCTAATCCCTTTCCTGTCCCCTGTCCTCTTCCCTGTGTGTAAAAAAAAATAAAAACCTCCTCCCGGAGTATAAATCACCTGTCACGGGCTCCCACGCTACAGCCCCATCAGGGCAGAAGAGAACCTGTGATAATGTCAGGGATCCGGTCACATGACCCGTCAGCTGACCGGCTCTGTGACATCATCACAGGTCCTTCAGTCCTGATGGTGCTGCAGCGTGGGAGCCCGTGACAGGTGATGTATACTCCGGGAGGAGTTTTTTTTTTTTTTTTTTTTTTACACACAGGGAAAATAATAGGGGACAGGATAGGGATTAGATGAGGATAGAGGAGCAGGGGCACAGAATAGAATAGCGGGGGCACAGAATAGAATAGGAGAGAGAAAAAGATGACGGAGGCAGCAGCTGGGAAAGACAGGGGACCGCAGGATCCACACGGATCCTGCATAGAATCGGATCGGATGGCTATTTGCCATCCGATTGCAGGGATCCGTGTGGATCCGTGCCTATCCGTGGGATCCTCCTTCAAAGTCGGATCCCACAGACAGGCACTAAATTGTAGTTTGAAACCAGCCCTAAACATGAAGTCTGTGACAGTGCTCCACTAAATGCTTCAGAGTATCTAGTAGTTACCGCATATGGTTAATTGCTGTCAGGGGTTATAGTATTACTGATGCATTAATGATCACTAGTGGTATGTTGCTAATTCTCCGTTTTGGAGCGTTCGCTCAGTGGAGACTATTATATACAAAAACACTATTATTCCATTCAAAAGTTTTGGTACCGTGTTAGCTAGTTGAGAAAATGTTGATTGCTCTCAGTCGGAGAAACAAGATACAAATCTTGTAGTTGTGATACCTTTTAATGGCTAACAAAAATAAAATAAATGATGTTATAAGGCGAGCTTTGGAGACATCTCAGGTCTCTTCATCAGGCATGGTATGACAAAATATTGAAAGAAACGAAATATATACATGCACAACTGAAATGATTGGACATTTAACTGAATAAACATTACAGGGCATTTTACATTTAGCTAAATAAACAAAGCAGCCTGGAGAGGATCCTCAATCAGGTAGGCCTAGTGTTCTGAAAGTTTATATGACGCTAATTTATTAAAAAACTTGGTGTCTTTAAGGTTTCAGTGTCTTTGAACAACATTTGTTGGATGTGGTAATGAGCCATAAAGCCATCAGAGATATTTAGTCCATTCTGTATACAATTGAAAGTTGAAATTAGCTTGAATTCACAGACTCTTTGAGAGGTAATTTCAAATCGCAAAAACATCGAATAAGAGTCTGTGAATTCAAGCTAATTTCAACTTTCAATTGTATACAGAATGGACTAAACATCTCTAAGGTTTCAGTGTCTTTGAACAACATTTGTTGGATGTGGTAATGAGCCATAAAACCATCAAAGACACTGAAACCTCAGAGATGTTTAGTCCATTCTGTATACAATTCAAAGTTGAAATTAGCTTGAATTCACAGACTCTTCGATGTTTTTGCGATTTGAAATTACCTCTCAAAATTAAAAACTTCATATTTTCAATGTTATGTCCATGGCTAGAAAAATGCTTGGCTACTGAAAAAGTTGATTTTTTTTGTGTGTAAGGCTAGGGTCACACTTAGCGCATGTGTTTTTTAAAAAACACTCCTAACGCATGCTAAATTTTTGGTGGTTTTTAGGTGGTTTCTGACTGGTTTGGAGTTCAGGGAGGCTCCTAAAAAACACATGTGTTAACGCACAGGGCCATATGTGGGATGGGGCATGTAAATTTATGATTTAGTAAACACTGAAAACAATGAAACAACTGAAAACACTTTACCTCAGCCAATAAAAAGGGGAGGTAAAGTGGTACTGACTCGCCCAGGGCAGGGTACTCAGGGCTCGGGTTCGGTTTGGGGTGCGGAATGTCACGGGTGGCTGCCCGAGTCTGTAGCCTGGGGGTCAGTGAAAAGGGAATATTTACAGGGGATTATTTACAAGTTTTCTTTGTCGTGACGCCACCTGCTGAGTCCGGTGAGGGGTCACCAGCGCCGCTACAGTCCTCTGGAGGTCGGTGGGATTGCGGCTGTGATGGAATAGTCCCCGCAGGCAGGACTGGGATCTCCAGAGCAGAGTGGTGAGGTTGGGCAGTATGCAGCAGAGTTGGGTCAGTTGGGAGGATAGGAAGAGTCTATAGAGGGCACGGTGAGGGAGTAGAAAGAAGGCAAACACGCAGCAGAAGTCTCTTTACCTTTTACTGATGGTATTCAGGCAAATGGTCCCAAGCACTGACGGGTAGTTGGGCTGCACAGTGGGCTCCCACAGCAAGTGGGTGTAAGGCCTCCTTCCTTCTTGGATTCTCTGAAGCACAGTCTATTAAATCAGGACTTGCCTCCACTCTTTTCTCTGCTCTATTTCTCCTTCCCTCCTGTGCGGTCTGTGGGACAACCTTCTCTTGGTTTCTTGTAGTGGCCACTGCAGCTGTCTCCCTTTCCTTGACACTCTCAGGAGACCGGGTAGCTGTAGCTTCTTCGGTGCCCAGGGGTTTCCTGTGGGACTTGTAGTTCTCCACTGGTGCGGATCCCCAATATCCGTCTTCTGTTTCCTCTCTAGAACGAACTCCTAGCTGGAGCTGCCTGTTCCTGCTTCTGGTCCTGCTTCTGGTCTCCCAGCCTTCAGTCCCACTTAGGTCGGTGCGACGCTGAAGGGCTCCTTTGGGTCTCTGGCCTGTGCCTACTCGTGGCACCAGCACCAGAACCTTCCTGCAGCTCTTCTAGCGTCTGCTACACTCTGACTAACTCCGCCCCCAGCAGCAGTATTTATAGGGGATCCTGCTTAAGTGCAGCCGGTTGATCTCCCCTACTGTGCTGGGGTGGAAGGTGTTGTTTGCAGTGGTACCTGCTGTGGAAAACCAGCTGTACAGCAGAGAGATATGTGGTTACCTGCATTGGCAGGGAGCCACACACCCCCTAGGTAACATCAGTACTCCGGGACTGAGACATTTTGTTCAAACAAAGATATAACAATAATAACATATTTACATAGTTGGAAAAATGAAAAATTACAAAAAGACACTGAAAAATAGAAAAATGGAAAAACGGGTAAGTCCATACGGTGCTAGTCCATCCACCACAGGCTTTTTAAAGTTTGTGGTTACGTTAGTCCAGTAACCGTAGTCCAAAGTTCAATAGAGTCCTTACAGTAATGTCTCTGTACGCTCCGCGTAAGGAAAGGGGAAAAGTCTTTTGAAAAGTTCACATTTTCAACAATAAACAGGGGGTCCCTATGGGTGTTTCGGCTTAGGAAACCGGGTCCCTCCCTGCCCTGGCACTTTCTGTTCCTAACGAAATATGCTTTGGACTGGGCTCAGTTCCTCCACCCTTCTGTACACTACTATTTACATTGCTGTTTATACAGTCTCTTATTTACATATGCTTTCAGATGTGTTCTACCTTATACCCTTTCTCCATACCTAGACGGGGGCTGACCTCGTGTGCTCCTATGTGATTTCCGCACTACGGGTGTCACTGTCTCAGGTGAAGTGTTTAACCTCCCTGGTGGTATGATTATGTCAGGAATTTTGTGCTAAAAGCGGTTCCATTTCTTTGGTAAAAAAATTATTTTATGGGCAGAAATTTTATACTTTTTTATTTCCCGCACAGTTCCGCCTCTAATGAGCCGCTGCGGCTCACAGAGACGGAACCAGGAAGTGATATGGAGGCATCCAAAGGGGCTCTCACCGGCGATCACAGCGGGGACATCGCTGGATCACCAGGAGAATGTAAGGCTGGCTTCACAACACGGTGTGATCTGATCCGGGGCTGTCCGGGATGACCCAGACAGCCTCGGACCGGATCAGCACACAGAACCGGAGGGCCAGATGTGCCCTCCAGTCCTGTGTGCAGCCGGATGGCTGAAATTGCAGCCGCAGCTGCTGATTTTTCAAAACCGCAGCTAGCATGGAGCTAGCCGTGGTCCTGAAACAGCTGCGTTTAGCCGCAGGTGTCCGCGTCCTTCCTGGCCATCCCCGGGTGCGGAGCCGCTCACTGTCAGCCCCCCAACCCCCCCTGCACCTCATCCAACGCTGCAGGCGGTGAAGCTGTGCTGTGAGCTGTCAGCACCCCCCTCCTCACCCACCGGCACCAGCAAGCAGCTCTGCTGGCACCTAAACCCCCCAGCCTCCGGCACAAGCAAGCAGTACCAGCACCCCCCTCCTCATCCACCGGTACCAGCACTGCTGCTAGCACCCCCCCTCATCCACTGGCACCAGCACTGCTGCTAGCACCCCCCTCCTCATCCACCGGTACCAGCACTGCTGCTGGCGCCCAAATTCCCCCCCCCAGCGCAAGCAAGCAGCGCAAGCCGATCACAACCCCCCTCCCCACTCCTCACAATGAGCTGCGGCACTCTCCGGAGGTTGGCGGTGACGCCGGGACTGCAGGAGGAGGAAGACCGGCGGCGGGGACTGGAGCACAGAAGGAGGCGGCGGCGGCAGCTGGATCAGGTGAGCAGGAGGAAGCGGCGGGTGGAGGCTGGTCCGTGGCAGAGCACAGGGGGATGAGCTGGGAGGGGGGAAGCCGCAGGGGAACAGGGAGGATGAGGGGGGACAGGGCACTGCTGCTAGCACCCCCAACCCCCCCAACCCCCCACCCCAGCTCCTCACAATGAGCTGCGGCACTGCCTGCGGGTAAACCCGAGCGTGACTCGGGGTTACCGCTTGTGGCAGTGAAAGTTAACACCGAGTTACACTCGGGAATACCGCTAGGCAGGTTAATGGTGTTGAACTTGGGGTAGGCGGTTCAGGTGAGTTTCTGCGTTGCCTTGGTCTCACTACTGGGCTAGCAGGTATACCGATTGCAGCATCCTCAGATTCTCTTGCAACGGGTATTTCTTCCTGATTTCTTGGGATTACTTCTTGGGGTTTGTAGACGTTGATTACAGGGATGGTGATGGCTCCATCTATTTGAGGCCAATCTTCAGGGAATTCTCCTATCATTTTTCCCCGACAATAAGACCGTGTCTTATATTTTTTGGGGGCGAAAAGTGGCCCCCTGTCTTATTTTCGGGGGGGGGGGGGGACAACTTATATTGGCAGCCCCGGCCCCATCCACACATATACACACACATACATACACACATACACACACACACACACACACACACACACACACATACATATGCACCGCTTCTTACCTTGCTTGTCGCTGTCTGGTGCCGTCCCTGCTGTCATGCCCCGCTCCTCCGGCCGTCCGGTGGTGTCCCCGCTCCTCTCCCGGTCTGCGGTGCGGTGCCCTGCCGACTTCCTGCTTCCTCCGGCAATCCCCGCCCAGGTCAGGCCCTGCGCCAAGGAGAGCGCAGGACCTGTGACGTCAATCACAGCCCAGCGCCGGCTTGATGATGTTGGAACAATCAGAGGCCCCAACGTCATCTGGCCGTGTCTGGGCGGTGATTGACGTCACGGGTCCTGCGCTCTCATTGGTGCAGGGCCTGACTGGGGCGGGGATTGCCGGAGGAAGCAGGAAGTCGGCCGGGCACCGCACCGATCAGCATGCAACCGGACCGGGACACCGCACCGCAGACCAGGAGAGGAGTGGGGACACCACCGGCCGGAGGAGCGGGGCATGACAGCGGGGACACCACCGGACAAGGTCGGACTTATATTGCGCAGCGCCCCCCCGACTTATTATCGGGGGGGACTTATTTTCGGGGAAACATGGTAGGTCAGTCCGGATCATTCTTTCCTTTGGCTCCGGAGTTGGTTCTGGGATTGGGATTGGTTCATACTCTTGAATGGGTTGAGTATAATCTTCTTGATCTTCCCAATCTGAAGGACATCTTTTGAGATTATCTCTGGACACTGTTTGTCTGGTTTTCCCATCATCTTTACTAATGATACAGATCTTGTTGTTGTCATGGACATAATATAACAGGACATCGATGACAAGTGGGAAAATGAACCCTAATTTATGGTGAATACTTTTTCTTTTTAGGACTAAACTTCCTGTTGGTATAATTTCTGCTGGAGCACGCTTGTTGTAATCCCTCTCTTGTTTAGCATGGGACTTCTCCAGGTTACTTGCAACACTTTGTTGGACTTTAGCATACTGCTCTTGTCAATGGACTTTCCAGTTTGAGATGATTTGATCTGCTTCAGGATCTACTACACCGAGTTCTAAGTCCACGGGTAATTTTCCTGTACGAGCTCTCATTAGATATGCTGGTGTACAGTTGGTGGAACTCACTGGGATGTGATTATACATATCAATTAAGTCAGGGAGTTTCTCAGGCCATTGGTTCCTTTCTTCCAACAGGAGAATTTTCAGCATGTCAATGACGATGTTATTCATTTTTTTACAGAATCCATTAGTCTGAGGATGATACGGGGTAGTTCTGATCTTCTTGCACCCATACATCTTACAGAACTCTTGAAAAATCTCTGCTTCAATAGCTGGTCCTTGATCAGTGAGAATACGCTCTGGATATCCCAACTGTCTGCAGTAGACTTTCTGAAAGGTTTTCGCAGCAGTTGCAGCTGTCAAGTCTTTTACAGGGGCTACCATTAAAAATCTTGAGTAATGGTCCACCATTGTCAAGGCGTATGTATAGCCAGCTCTACTTGGAGTTAGTTTCACGTGGTCCAAGGCGACTAATTCCAATGGTTGTGTTGCTACGATGGGATTAAGTGGAGCTTTCTGATTCTGCACACCTTTCCTTCTTATGGTACAGGCTTGACATTTTCTACACCACTTCTATGGATGATCTGATACCTGGCCAGAAAAATCTACCTTTGAGCAACAGTTCCAGCTTCTTCCACCCGAAGTGACCAGTTTTGTTGTGGTAGGCATCTAAGATCATGGGGACCTCTGATTTTGGCACGATGATTTGCCACACCTGTTCATGGGTGCTTGGATTTATATAACGCCGGTATAATTTATTCTGGTACTGGAATAGTTTACCTCTTTCATTCCATAGATATTTAGCATCAGACGGTGGGTTTGCAGGCAGCTTCGCTGACTCTTGTGCTATCAGTTGCTTAATCAGACCGACGGCTGGGTCTTGGTTCTGCACTTTCTCCCAGTCGAAGTGAGGTAACAGGTTCACTGCTTCAGTAAAGAGGTCTCGATGGGTCTGCTGGCACGAGGTTTCTTTTACATGATGGAAAGCAGGTAACTCCACTTCTTCCAGCTCACCTTCATCTACACCTCCTTCAGATAAGTGAGGCATCCTGGATAAGGCGTCCGCATTTCCGTTTTAGGGCCCAGCCCGGTACTTGATGGTGAATTGATAGTTTGAGAGTCTGGCCATCCATCTCTGCTCCATGGCTCCCAACTTTGCAGTGTCCAGGTGGGTGAGCGGATTGTTATCCGTGTAGGTGGTGAACTTGCTAGAGGCTAGGTAGTGTTTAAACCTCTCGGTGATGGCCCAGACCAAGGCTAGGAACTCCAGCTTGAAGGAAGTGTAGTTTCCTGGATTCCTCTCTGTGGGTCGCAACTTCCGCCTTGCGTAGGCAATTACTCTCTCCTTGCCGTCATGCTTTTGGGAAAGGACGTCTCCGAGTCCCACATTGCTGGTATCTGTATACAGCAGGAATGGCAGGCTGTAGTCCGGGTAAGCTAGGATCTCTTCTGCTGTCAGGGCTTCTTTCATCGTCTGGAACGATTCCTCTTGTTCTTTACCCCATCTCCACGGATAATCCTTTGGCTTGCCTTTCAAGGGTTGGCCTACCAGTAGGTCTTGCAGAGGAGCATCCTTCTTGGTGTACTCCTTGATGAACCTTCAGTAGTAGCCCACCAAACCCAGGAATTGACGTACTTTCTTGATGGTTTTGGGTTCTGGCCATTCTTTGATTGCTGTCACCTTGTCTGGATCAGAGGTCACGCCTTCAGCACTGACTATGTGTCCCAGGTACTGCACTCTTGGCTTTAACAGGTGGCATTTAGATGGTTTCAGCTTCATCCCGTATTTAGCCAGAGCTTCAAACACCTCTCCTAAATGGGCGACATGTTCTTCGTAGGTCTTGGAATACACGATTATGTCATCTAGATAGAGCAGTACTGTCTAGAAGTTCTTATGCCCCAGGCAACTCTCCATCAACCTCTGGAAGGTTCCGGGTGCATTACATAGTCCGAAGGGCATGCTGTTGAACTCACATAGGCCCATAGGTGTTGCGAATGCCGTCTTCTCTCGATCTTCTTTGGCTACAGACACCTGCCAATACCCACTAGTGAGATCTAAGGTAGAGAAGTGGTTGGCAAACTTCAACACAGCTAAAGACTCTTTTATACGTGGTAACGGGTAAGCATCTTTGTGTGTTATGCAGTTTATCTGCCTATAATCTACACACATCCTCATACTGCCATCCTTTTTCCTTACTAGGACTAATGGTGCTGCCCAGGGACTACAACTATCTCATATATCCCCTGCGTCCTTCATGTCCTGTAACATTTCTTTGGTTTTTTGATAATGTGCAGGTGGAATTGGCATATACCGCTCTTTGATTGGTGGATGTGTACCTGTGGGGATGTGATGTTGTACCCCTTTTATCCATCCAAAATCAAGTGGATGCTTACTGAAAACTTGTTCAAATTATTGGGCTACCCTGTATACACCTTGATTTTCATACACAGGAGTGGTGTCAGTTCCGACATGGAGCTGCTGGCACCAGTCCTCCAGTAACCCAATTGTTTGATCAGTTTTTGCCCCTTCCTCGTGGGGTTCGGGTTGCGCTGCATGGATCTCATTGTTACTGACTGTGTATAGTTTGGCTACAGTAGTGTACCTGGGTAATTTAACCTCTTCACTGCCACAATTTAAGATGCAAACTGGTACTCTCCCTTTGTGTACATTAACCACCCCCCTGGCTGTCAACAGTGTAGGTCTGTGCTCTGTGCTCAAGGGCTTCACTAACGCTTGATAGTCCTGCCCTCTCAGACCTATAGCTGCTCGACACCATACCATCATTTCACTCATTGGGGGTATCACAGTGGGCATCGAGTCTGTCACCCATGCTGTAGCAATCTCACCACCTGTAATTGTTACCTGTTGTTGGTGTAAGATGGCTCTGATCTTGTGCTGGATAATCTTCCTCTGACCAGGCCTGGCAGTTTCAGCAAGCTGTTGAAGCAAAGACAAAACCTCCTCCATGCAATTGCTAACAACATTGGTACCCAAGACAACATAAGGATCATTTGCATTAGTGGCTTCTGCTACTACAAGGACCCCTTGATTTTGTAATTCTACCTTCCCCACCTTTATGGGCACTTCTTTAACCCCCATTACATTAATCGGTTCCCCATTTGCTGCATAAAGGGAAATGTCTACCTCAGGCTGTTTCAGTTCAGCATCAGCCCAATACTTTTTATAAAGGATATGGGGGACGAGGGTCACCTGTGATCCGGTGTCCAGTAGAGCAGGTAACGGGATGCCATCTAGCACAATGGACAGAAACGGCCTCTGTCCGATGAAAGTCTTGCACCAGCTGGTTGGGCCCTGTTGGTCTAGTCCTGAGGTTTGGCCTGGCCCCTAGGGAATGCCCGTTTAAAGGACAGTGTCTGGCGATGTAAACATAAGCAAGAACAGCACCTCACCAGCCGGTATGATTCAATATTGCATGTTTTATTCCGTCATCTCAGCACGACGTTTCGGTCTAGCGACCTTTTTCAAGTGCATATATCCCATTACAACAAAGTGCCATTTATATCATCAAAACTCCACCCACCATACCAATCAACCAACCAATGTACAGTGTATAGTAAACAAAGGTTAAAAAGTCATATAAGCTAGACAGAGATCAACTAACAGTATATTACCTGAATGTAAACATATAGTACAGTCTCCCGATCTTTAAGGAACAATCATCGCCGCTATCCAAATCTGCAAACGTCCAAATCGCACTTCCACCTGTAGTCACAAGTGTCTCCCAATCACTGACGCGCATCGCTCTGTTGGCATGGTAATCATGTAGTCAGATCACATCCACCAATCGGCGATTCGCTATGTTCCATGCATCCGGCTGTCCATATGGATCCAATGCGCATGCGTCGGCGTCTCCCGCTGATTCGCCGCTCTAGCTGTCACTCAGAGTTTAGAATGAGGCAGTGTGATGACGTACTTCCTGTCTCCAGCGTTCATAGGGACCGTGATATAACAAATCAAAAAAATGTCCACATGTCTCACAGCAATAGCGGATCATCAGCAAAAGTTGTACCAAAGCGACACTATGTGTTTACTATGAAGGAGAAGCGTCTTCTGCATTGTACATAAAACTAAAAAGGTTAATACCCAATAGATAGTTCACAGATGCATAGCAGATAACGAAGGGCCCCCGGGAGTTCACAGCCCTATTTATTCATACACCATAATCATAGTGGAGGTAGCATAATAATAATAAATCACTGCACAACAAACAGTGTATTATACCTAGAAGAGCAGTTCTTTGGTGCATATGTAGAGATATATCACATCACTATATATCAAACTACGTTCCCTATAAGTGCATTATGCACCAAACCAACTATTCAATTGAGGATCATATGATCCCTCCATTTGCTCCCCATGCTTAGCAAGTACTTAGATATATAATTTACTCCATATTTCTGCCTTACCCCCAAAAAAAGAGAAAACTTGTTTTTAAATTACCAAACAATTTCCGTAACATAGCCATGGTGCATTTATACTGTGCGTAGAATACTGTATTTCCATAGAGCTGTAATTCTTCCCATCTAGATCAAAATATGACATAGTTAAAATGATAAAAACAACCTACAAAATGAGAAAGCTAGATAGACATCAACATGATCCTAATAGACAACCCCGTTGATCGTAATCAACATTCATACCTTTAGGGACCAGGGTGTCCAGTTCGAATATCCATTTTAATTCCTTTTTCCTTAACATGGCCACACGGTCACCACCCCTTCTGGGTGGGGGAACATCATCAATAACCCTGAATCGAAGTTGGTTGACCGTGTGGCCCATGTCGTGGAAATGTTTTGGGACCGGCAATTCCGTCATCCCTGTCCTGATTGTGCTCTTATGTTTCCCTATTCTTGTTTTTATTTCCATCGTTGTCTCTCCGACATAAAGGAGGCCGCATGGACAAACAATAGTATATACAACGAAACTACTATTGCAAGTGTATCTCCTATAGATGTTATACTTTTTTCCAGAACGGGGATGACTGAAGAACCTACCCTTCAATAAATTGCCACAGCACGCACATCCCAGACAAGGGAAATTCCCAAGGCTGGGGGGTGCAAAAGTAGTTTGAATATTCTTTTTAGAACTCCCTATGTCCGAACGAACTAGGTCATCTTTCAAGTTGCGTCCCCTCCTGTAAGACATTAGGGGAAACAACTTGAAATCCTCCACATCACTATGGCCCTTCCTAAGGAGAGGCCAATGCAGCGCCGGGGGACAGCCTTGGGGTCCAATGTGGCCCCAACGTATGCCAACATCTATATGGCTGTCCTCGAGGGCGAACACGTGTACAGTTCAGGGGATGTCATCCAGGCTGTCGGCAAGCTGGATCTGTGGCTGAGGCTTGGCTTGAGGTCTTGGCGCTGGTTGCTGGCTTTTCTGTAGCTGCATAGCGTTCATTAATCTAGAGAAGTTTTTGCTCATTTCACGCATCTCAGCCCGCAGGGAGTCATATTTGTCAGGCTGCGCAGACTGTATATTGTGCGTGGCTGCAGCTACGGGTACAGTTTTTGGAGTAGCCTGCACTTCACCACTACACCACCGTTTCATTGCAGCTTCATGGGTCTCTGCCGGCTTTAACCCTTTTATGGCCATTTCTTTCAGGGTGTTAAAATCAGCATCTGGATTACTTAATGACTACCAGCGTACATTTTGACTGTCCTCAGGGGATAGCAAGCCCCAGGTGAACTGTTCAATAAGGAGTTTGTTTTCATCTTGTGTACTTGCAGGGCTGACATGTATAAGGGTGCGCAGTGCTCTCTCCAGGCGCCAGGCATAAGCTCTGATGTCATCTCCCGGCCTCTGGCAGCAGTGATGAAAGCGCATACGAATGTCAGCTTATTTACACTCCTCAAAGGCAGCTCTCAATTTATCAAATATAGCAGGGGCTGATCTGCGTCAGCAACAGATCAGGATGCACTCTCTTTCTCTGCTGCCCCGGTTAACTGTCCAAGCACCACCGTAGCACGTTGTTGGCCGGTCATAGCATACATGTTCAGGACGCCCTCAATCTTTTGCTTAAACTCTTTAAGTGTATCAGGGCGGCCATCATACTGGGGAAACCACTTAGCCCCCTGGATGTATGGGAACGACATGGGCATTATTGGGGTGATGGTGCCTGCAGTACCGGAGGTACTTGTGGTGCTACTGGAGGCAGCCATGGATGGTCCAGGATATGTCTGGGGGTCAGCGTACGCCACCTCGTCCTCGCTGGAGGAGGCTGACATGTTGGAGGCCCCCCTAGTTAATTACAGCCAGTTGCTCAAGGGTTCACAGTTCAGGGATTTCCGGACCGCAGCGCTCGGGAATGTTCGGCTGAGCGAGGCACGGGGCTTCAGTTTCGCGCTCTGCAGACTAGCACACCCCCTTCCTTTCCCGCTCTTCAGCACAGTAATAGCAGCGGAACTTTTCACAGTCACAATTTACAGTTAATTAAACGGCACACAGTACCCAGTGATACCGGGCACGGAATCCTGTTCGTGACGCCATTTTGTGACTCGCCTAGGGCAGGGTACTCAGGGTTCGGGCTCAGTTTGGGGTGCGGGATGTCACGGGTGGCTCCCCGAGTCTGTAGCCTGGGGGTCAGTGAAAAAAGAATATTTACAGGGGATTATTTACAAGTTTTCTTTGTCGTGACGCCACCTGCTGAGTCTGGTGAGGGGTCACCAGCGCCGCTACAGTCCTCTGGAGGTTGGTGGGATTGCGGCTGTGATGGAATAGTCCCCGCAGGCAGGACTGGGACCTCCAGGGCAGAGTGGTGAGGTTGGGCAGGATGCAGCAGAGTTGGGTCGGTTGGGAGGATAGGAAGAGTCTATAGAGGGCACGGTGAGGGAGTAGAAAGAAGGCAAACACGCAGCAGAAGTCTCTTTACCTTTTACTGATAGTGCTTGGGACCATTTGCCTGAATACCGACGGGTAGCTGGGTTGTACAGTGGGCTCCCACAGCAAGTGGGTGTAAGGCCTCCTTCCCTCTTCTCTGAAGCACAGTCTATTAAATCAGGACTTGCCTCCACTCTCTTCTCTGCTCTGTTTCTCCTTCCCTCCTGTGCGGTCTGTGGGACAAACTTCTCTTGGTTTCTTGCAGTGGCCACTGCACCTGGCTCCCTTTCTTTGACTCTCTCAGGAGACCGGGTAGCTGTAGCTTCCTCGGTGCTCAGGGGTTTCCTGTGGGACTTGTAGTTCTCCACTGGTGCGGATCCCCAATATCCGTCTTCTGTTTCCTCTCTAGAATGAACTCCTAGCTGGAGCTGCCTGTTCCTGCTTCTGGTCCTGCTTCTGGTCTCCCAGCCTTCAGTCCCACTTAGGTTGGTGGGACGCTGAAGGGCTCCTCTGGGTCTCTGGCCTGTGCCTACTCGTGGCACCAGCACCTTCCTGCAGCTCTTCTAGTGTCTGCTACACTCTGATTAACTCCGCCCCCAGCAGCAGTATTTATAGGGGATCCTGCTTAAGTGCAGCAGGTTGAGCTCCCCCTACTGTGCTGGGGTGGAAGGTGTTGTTTGTAATGGTACCTGCTGTGGAAACCCAGCTGTGCAGCAGAGAGATATGTGGTTACCTGCGTTGACAGGGTGCCACAGTACAGTAAAGTGGTAGAGTACTGTTTCATGTTATCCTCGTCTTCATCATCATCTGTGAGTTGAGTCTGACAGGGTCAGGATTACGGACACATCCGAGTCGGCCATCTAGACAACATTTACAAACATTGGATCAACATGGGTTGCACAGCAGAATATCGCACAACATTAATGAGCCCATGTTTCGAACACATGTGGACATATTTCCTAGATGAGGCTGGGCTCCTTCTTTTGACCCACCTGGGGGCAGGCCAGGGTTCATCATGCCCTTGCCCCTGTTTATGTGATTGATTGGTCAAGTGATCAATTTTAGCATTTATTCTATGCAAAATATGCATGTCCTGAAAACGCATGCGCTTTCACGTGTCATTTGGACATATGCATTGACGCATATGTTGCCAATAGGGCCCCAT
Organism: Allobates femoralis; assembly: GCA_033576535.1. Taxonomy (NCBI): domain Eukaryota; kingdom Metazoa; phylum Chordata; class Amphibia; order Anura; family Aromobatidae; genus Allobates; species Allobates femoralis. The sequence continues at coordinate 478,819,250 of JARQOC010000001.1, read as the reverse complement.
GATACTAAAACACATGCATTTTTGAAAATGCACCAAACATGCAGCATGATGCGTTTTTTCGTGTTGAGCCAAAAATGCATGGGAAAACGGCATGGCACTTTGACAATGCATTTGTGCAATTACAACATGCGTTTTTTGCATTGGTGCCTATGGATGCAAGTGTGAAAACCGCAGGGAAAAAATGCATCCACGACGCCAGTGTGACTCTAGCCTAATTACGAGTAAGGATGAGGTCTCATCGTTACACAGACGTTGTCCAGTCTCACCAATATAAAAAGTCCCCACTGGGCATGTAGTGTACATAATTAAATATACCACATTGAAAGAGGAGCATGTGAATGTCCCAGGAATCTTATAATACTGCTGTGTGTTAGAGACCAGAGACAGGATTCAGATCCCCATGTGAGCAGAGGTCTTGCAGCCCTTCACATTGCATGGATATGTTCCTCTTGGTGTATCCAAGGGCATCGAACTTCGGACCATGATGTTTCTTAAATTGGGAGGCTGCCTGTAGCACAGTAAGGGAGGGTCTTTGAATATTATTTTTAGTCGGTCATCGTTATGTAGGATATGGTGAAGTTTGCTGGCAGTTTTCCTTAGTAACTCAAGCTGTGGGTTGTAGGTCATCACCAGAGGAACACAATGTTTCTCTTCTTTTTCTCTGTATTGGAGTGCTTGACTTCTAGGGATCCTTAAGGCTTTAATGATCTGATCTTCAATGGAGGTGGGGTGGTAGCCTTGGTTTAAAAATGTCTTTTTTTAGATGGTTTAAGTGTTCATCCCTTTCCACTGGGTTGGAGCAAATATATATCTGAAGGCCTGGCTGTAGACAATGGACTTCTTGATGTGTTTCGGGTGGAAACTGTCCCATCTGGAGTACGTGTGATGGTGAATCGGTTTCCGATATACTGATGTCAGGAATTAACCATTTAGAATTTTTATGGTGGTATCCAGGAAGTTGATTTCTGTTTTTGGTCCAGTGTCAGGTTTATGGTGGGATGAACTCAATTTGTTGAAATTGTCATGGAATTTTAGAAGTTCATGTTCAGTCTCAGGTCAGATTATTAAGATATCATCAATGAAATGGAAGTACGGAAACGGTTTGATGGGGCAGGAGGCTAAAAAGTCATTCTCCAGTTAAGCCATAAAGAGATTCGCATACTGGGGGGCCATTTTGTTTCCCGTAGTGGTTCCGGTGTGTTGTAAATACAGTTCTTCACCAAAAGAGAAAATGTGTGTGAGGATAAATCTGGTGAGCCTTCAAACTGATTCAGAAGGGATCCCATTGGCGTCAAGAAACAATCGGCAGGCAGTAAGTCCATCTTTATGTCTGATGTTAGAATATAAGAATTCCACATCCATGGTGGAGGACATTTCACACCCACCAAGAGATTCTTTCAGTGAGTGTTAAGTGACATGATCAGTCTCCCTGGTTTACCTGGTTTATGAATCTTGGTATGCATTTAAACCAGGTAACCCAGGGAGACCGATTATTCCAGGGAGTGTTCCCACCCCTGAGATGATCTCTGGGTGGGTGGCAAATGTCCTTAAACCGCTGGTAAGGAAGACAGACAGCTATATACAGGACACAACGGACCTTTTAAATATGCTCTCTACAATAGGTCACCTCTCCGAGAATACCCTCTTAGCTACGATGGATGTGGAATCCTTATATTCTAACATAACACACGAAGATGGACTTACTGCCTGCCAATTGTTGCTTGAATCCAATGGGATCCCTTCTGAGGGATTCAGTGCTGTATACTGGCCATATTGATGCCTAATTTTACCTATAGAAAGGATATTTGTTATTAAGGTGTATGGGAAGGTTTAATGTGGAAACACTGGGAATGTTTTTTAGATGATGGTGCAATTTGTATAGAGGAGGGTTTTATGCTGTATATAGGGCAGATTAATGCCTGATTGAACCTTCTTATGCACCTTAGCCATATAAATCATTCATATAGGAACAATGTGGGGACACTGGGAATGATTTTATTATTTAAATAATGGTGCAGTTTGTACCGATACCGATACCTACCCTCACGCAACCTCCGCTCCTCCCAAGAACTCCTCCTCTGCTCCCCCCTCATCACCTCTTCGCACAACGAGTCCAGGACTTCTCCCGGGCATCTGCCTTACTCTGGAACTCCCTGCCTGAACACGTCAGACACTCTCCTACCCTGAGTAGCTTCAAGTGTCACCTGAAGACTCACCTGTTCCATCAAGCCTACAACCTGCCATGAGACCCAGGCGACCGCCCCATACCTGACATTCCCCCATCCTACTGTATCCTAACCCGCCCCTCTTAGACTGTGAGCCCTCGTGGACAGGGTCCCTGCCCCTCCTGTACCTGTACGTCCTGATCACCTAGATTTAGTGTACTTGTTCTTGTCTCCCTCATCCTCATGTAAAGCGCCATGGAACCTAATGGCGCTATATAAATAAATAATAATAATAATGTTTATTATTATTTGTGAAACGGAGAATGTGAAAATGGACTAAACATCTCTGATGGTTTTATGGCTCATTACCATATCTAAAGAATGTTGTTCAAAGACACTGAAACTTTAAAGACAACAAATTTACTAATAAATTAGCGCTATAAAAACTTTCAGACCACTAGGCCTGCCTGATTGAGGATCCTCTTCACGCACTTTTGTTTATTTAGCTAAATGTCCAGGCCCTGTAAGGTTTATTCAGTTAAATGTCCAATCATTTTAGTTGTGCACGTATATATTTTGAGTTTCTTTCAATATTTTGTCATACCACGCCTGATGAAGAGGCCTGAGACGTCTCGAAAGCTCGCCTTATAACATCGCTTATTTTATTTTTGTTAGCCATTAAAAGTTATCACAACTACAAGATTTGTATCTTGTTTCTCCAACTGAGAGCAATCAACGTGTATGTAATAGAAACAATAGGGTACTTATCTTTGTAGTTCCTCAGCCTCCTACATACATTGGTGGCACAGTGGTAAGTGCTCACACCTCAGTGTTTGAGCATGGAGTAACGCTAAAGCATCGGTCGGGACTTTTCTTTAAAGCGCCGGCCGGTCAAGTGACCGGAATTGACGTCGACGGCCCATGCATGCACAGATGAAAGCATCGCGCAGTCATGGCGGCGGTCTCGGCTGTGATCAATGTTTGTTATAGCGTTGTTATGGTGATTAGAGAAGGGATTCAGTGCTGTATGCTGGCCATATTGATGCAAAATTGTACCTATTGGAAGGATATTTGTTAATAAAGTGTATAGGAAGGTTCAATGTGGGAACACTGGGAATATTTTTTAGATGATGGTGCAATTTGTACAGAGGAGGGGTTTTATGCTGTATATGGGGCAGATTAATGCCTGATTGAACCTTCTTATACACCTTAGCCATATAAATCTTTCATATAGGAACAATGTGGGGACACTGGGAATAATTTTATTTTTTAAATAATGGTGCAGTTTGTATAGTAATGTTATGTTTATTACTATTTGAGAGACGGATCTTAATTATGGTGGGGTAATAAAATGAATATTCCTTAATGGCTCATGGCTTTGTGTTATACTAATGAGTGTTTTTTGTTGGTATTATAGCCCTTAGTAGAAAAGAAGAGATTAGAATGGGAAACACATACTATATCCTTGTATCTATACAATAATGGTAAACAACATTGAGATCAAATGAAGTGGATCAAATAAACATAAAAATTAACAATTAGGAGTCCAAACTGAAACCATCAAATAAAATAAAATGAAGGGGGAATTAATTGAACAGAAACTTATAACCTAGCAACATTGACCAAACACTATTTGTCTAGGGTCTTACCATAACGGTTATGGGCATAGTCATGACCATATGCATTATAACGGATGTCAATTGACCTGGGGAAAAATATCACATTACGTTAGCCAATCAATCTCACGGTTTAAACCCTTAGTGGATATATACTTTAGATACACTTAGCCCTATGTTTTCAGTTGTTTCAGTAATTGGATGTGGTTCCCACCTCTCCTTGGTCTGGGGACTTTCTCAATAACCTGGAATCTTAATTGAGATACATGTGTCTAGCCTCCTTGAAATGTGTCGGTAGCAGTAGCCAAACTTTCTCACACCTGATGGTGGATTTTTGGCTGGAGATCCGATCTCTGATAGCTTGGGTAGTTTCGCCCACATATAACAGCCCACACGGACATTTAATCACGTAGACAACAAAATTGGACTCACAGGTGTAAATGTCCCTGATTGGATAAGATTTGCCTGTATGTGGATGCACAACTTCATTGCCCTTTATCACATTTGAGCAGCTCATGCAACCCAAACATGGGAAAGTGCCAGTCCTTTTGCAATACAGAGGTGCATGAGGGCCCACTTAAATATGGTTCCCTTTGGCAGCCCTGCCAAGGGCAATACTTGAATAGAGCCACTTTCTAACAAGCATTGGGAGGCACTTCAATGCCCCTGGATAGAGACGTGTATGAGGGTCTACTTAAATATGGTTCCCATTATTAGCAAGTGGGTCTTCCATAGTTTTCCCTAGGAAGAGCTGCAAAAAATTGGGAGGCATTGCGATGCCCCTGGGCAGGGCTGCCACTAGGAATTTTGGGGCCCCTTACTGCCAAAATTTTGGGGCCCCCCTGAGACTCCGCCCAGCCCCCAGCCCAGCTCCGCCTCCACCTATGCTCAGCCTCCACCCAAACATACATTATATTTATAGTGAAAAAAATTGAATTTTTGGCGCTGTTTATCTCAAATTATGTTCAACTAGATGGCAGCCCGATTCTAAAGAATCGGGTAGTCTAGAATCCATATATAGTTTATTTACTAATAGTTAGGGTAGTGCGGTGAAATTAATTGTGTGTATACAGGCGGCTCTGTGGGTAGCAGAGTATATGGTGGCTCAGTGGCTAGCACTGCGTGGTGGCTCAGTGGTTAGCAGTGAGTGCGGTGGCTCAGTGGTTAGTACTGCGTGCGGTGGCTCAGTGGTTAGCAGTGAGTGCGGTGGCTCAGTGGTTAGCAGTGAGTGCGGTGGCTCAGTGGTTAGCAGTGAGTGCGGTGGCTCAGTGGTTAGCAGTGAGTGCGGTGGCTCAGTGGTTAGCAGTGAGTGCGGTGGCTCAGTGGTTAGCAGTGAGTGCGGTGAGATTGGTCAGCGCAGCGGCGTGGCCAGAGTGGTCAGCGCAGCGGCGTGGCCAGAGTGGTCAGCGCAGCGGCGTGGCCAGAGTGGTCAGCGCAGCGGCGTGGCCAGAGTGGTCAGCGCAGCGCCGTGGCCAGAGTGGTCAGCGCAGCGCCGTGGCCAGAGTGGTCAGCGCAGCGCCGTGGCCAGAGTGGTGAGCGCAGCGCCGTGGCCAGAGTGGTCAGCACATAACACACACACACACACACGTACACACACACACACACACACACACATACACACACATACACACACATACACACAGATACATACACACACTCCGCTATACTTACCACCGACCCTGTGTCTTCTCCGGCGCCTGGATCCTGAGTCAACATGTGGCCACCCCCAGACGACTGGAGAGGGCAGAGGACGGCTGGAGGCTGGAGGCGGCAGAGGACGGCTGGAGAGGGCAGAGGGCAGAGGACGGCTGGAGAGGGCAGAGGGCAGAGGACGGCAGGAGAGGGCAGAGGACAGCTGGAGAGGGCAGAGGACGGCTGGAGAGGGCAGAGGACGGCTGGAGAGGGCAGAGGACGGCTGGAGAGGGCAGAGGACGGCTGGAGAGGGCAGAGGACGGCTGGAGAGGGCAGAGGACGGCTGAATAGGGCAGAGGACAACAGGACAGGGCAGATGACAACAGGAGAGGGCAGAGGACAACAGGAGAGGGCAGAGGACAACAGGAGAGGGCAGAGGACGGCTGGAGAGGGCAGAGGACGGCTGGAGAGGGCAGAGGACGGCTGGAGAGGGCAGAGGACGGCTGGAGGAGGGAGAGGACGGCTGGAGGAGGGAGAGGACGGCTGGAGAGGGCAGAGGACGGCTGGAGGCTGGAGAGGGCAGAGGACGGCTGGAGGCTGGAGAGGGCAGAGGACGGCTGGAGGCTGGAGAGGGCAGAGGACGGCTGGAGGCTGGAGAGGGCAGAGGACGGCTGGAGGCTGGAGAGGGCAGAGGACGGCTGGAGGCTGGAGAGGGCAGAGGACGGCTGGAGGCTGGAGGCTGGAGAGGGCAGAGGACGGCTGGAGGCTGGAGGCTGGAGAGGGCAGAGGACGGCTGGAGGCTGGAGAGGGCAGAGGATGGCTGGAGGCTGGAGAGGGCAGAGGACGGCTGGAGGCTGGAGAGGGCAGAGGACGGCTGGAGGCTGGAGGGGGCAGAGGACGGCTGGAGGCTGGAGAGGGCAGAGGACGGCTCGAGGCTGGAGAGGGCAGAGGACGGCTGGAGCTGGAGAGGGCAGAGGACGGCTGGAGAGGGCAGAGGACGGCTGGAGAGGGCAGAGGACGGCTGGAGAGGGCAGAGGACGGCTGGAGGAGGGAGAGGACGGCTGGAGAGGGCAGAGGACGGCTGGAGAGGGCAGAGGACAACTGGAGAGGGCAGAGGACGGCTGGAGGAGGGCAGAGGACGGCTGGAGGAGGGAGAGGACGGCTGGAGAGGGAGAGGACGGCTGGAGAGGGCAGAGGACGGCTGGAGAGGGCAGAGGACGGCTGGAGAGGGCAGTGTGGGCACACAGGCTGGAGGGCAGAGCAGCGTGTATGGCTGCAGACTTACCGGTGGCCGGGTGTCGGGTGTAGGAGGAGAGGAGGGGCGGGCAGAGATGCAGGAGAGGAAGTCCCGCCCTCCCTCCTCTCCAGGCACACGGCAGGGAGCACGGGTACCCCCAGGGTGTGTGTGGACCCCCGAGGTGGCGGGCAATGGGCCCCCCCTGCATGTAGCTGCTGGCTGGAGGGCAGAGGGTGGAGGGGAGTGGCTGGAGGGAACACGGAACTTCCGAGATCGGAACGTTCCGTGTGCCGGTGCCTGTAGCCGGGGGCAGCCCGGCTACAGTGCACTGGATGAGCCTGGGCGAAGGCCATCACGGAAGTGGGCGTGGCCTTTTCCGGAAGTGGCCTTCGGGTTTTATATATATGAAGCTTTCCAAACCAGCAATCCAGATGGTTCTTTAAAATTTGACTTTTTTAATCCTAACAGTACAAAAAAGTAGAAAAAAGTGGACTTTATTGCCCAATGTGTGGCCACTCCATTGGGCAATAAAGTCCACTTTTTTCTATATTTTTTTCAGTTTTTCCTTTTTTTTTTGCACTCTCCCTCTCTATTATATATTACACACATATACACTTGAGACTGCTGTGGGCTGAAAACACAATAGCTGTATACACAATAGAGAACACACATTAGAGACGGCTGCTAGTTTTATACACAATAGAGATGGCTGCGGACCGTATAGACAATGGAGACGGCTGCAGACTATACGCACAATAGAGTGTACACAATGGAGACTGCTGAAGGACAAATGCACAGTGGAGACGGCTGCGGGACAAATGCACAATGGAAATGGCTGCAGGACAAATGCACAATGGAGACGGCTGCAGGAAAAATGCACAATGGCGACAGCTGTTGGACAAATGCAAATTGGAGACTGCTGGGAGACGTATGCACATTAAAGACTGCTGTGGGTTGTATGCACATTAGTGATTGCTACGGGATGTATACACATTGGAGACTGTGCAGGACCTATACACAGAGACTGCTGACCGTATGCAGAGACTGCCGGCTGTATAACTTGTATACACAGACAGCACTCTACTGTATATACAGGTCTACACTATATACATACAGTATATAGATACACAAATACAGCATCCAGTGTGGACCTGTATATAGAGTATAGTGCTGTGTAGAGCCAGAGAGACAGACAGAGAGCGAGAGACAGACAGAGAGCGAGCAAGAGACAGAGAGCGAGAGACAGACAGAGAGCGAGAGAGACAGAGCGAGAAGCAGAGAGACAGACAGAGCGAGACAGACAGAGCGAGACAGACCGAGCTAGAGACAGACAGAGCGAGAGACAGACAGAGCGAGAGACAGACAGAGCGAGAGACAGACAGAGCGAGAGACAGACAGAGCGAGAGACAGACAGAGCGAGAGACAGAGCGAGAGACAGACAGAGCGAGAGACAGACAGAGCGAGAGACAGACAGAGCGAGAGACAGTCTCTCTCGCTGTCTGTCTCTTGCTCTGTCTGTCTCTCGCTCTGTCTGTCTCTAGCTCTGTCTGTCTCGCTGTCTGAGCGAGAGAGACAGAGCGAGACAGACAGCAAGACAGACAGAGCGAGAGACAGACAGAGCGAGACAGACAGAGCGAGACAGACAGAGCGAGACAGACAGAGCGAGAGACAGACAGAGCTAGAGACAGACAGAGCGAGAGACAGACAGAGCGAGAGACAGACAGAGCGAGAGACAGACAGAGAGCGAGAGACAGACAGAGCGAGAGAGACAGAGCGAGACAGACAGCGAGACAGACAGAGCGAGACAGACAGAGCTAGAGACAGATAGCGAGACAGACAGAGCTAGAGACAGACAGAGCGAGAGACAGACAGAGCGAGAGACAGACAGAGAGCGAGAGACAGACAGAGAGCGAGAGACAGACAGAGCGAGAGAGACAGAGCGAAACAGACAGCGAGACAGACAGAGCGAGACAGACAGAGCTAGAGACAGACAGAGCGAGAGACAGACAGAGCGAGAGACAGACAGAGCGAGAGACAGACAGAGCGGAGACAGACAGAGCGAGACAGACAGCGAAGACAGACAGAGCGGGAAAACAGAGCGAGACAGACAGCAGACAGACAGAGCGAGAGACAGAGCGAGAGACAGACAGAGCGAGAGACAGACAGAGCGAGAGACAGACAGAGCGAGAGACAGACAGAGCGAGAGACAGACAGAGCGAGAGACAGACAGAGCGAGACAGACAAAGCGAGACAGACAGAGCGAGACAGACAGAGCTAGCAAAAAAAAACCTGACGCACAGTGTGTACAGAGCAGTCTGGGGTCCGTCGCTCAGCTCTGCAATGTGATCATAGCTCAGCCGCACACATGGTGCACCGCACAGGACACAGGCCCCCGGCTCTCTCACCTCCGCTGGATCCGGGATTCCGCCTTCAAACTCAGCGCCCTTTCTCACACTGTGGCTCTGGACCAGCACTAGAGGTTATGTCCCTCCCAGCCGCCGTCAGCATTAAAATCAACAGGAAAGTCTCCAACAAAAAGTCACCGCGCACAGCGAGCTCTTGTGGGGAGGCCAGGGAACAACACGTGACTAACGTCAGCCAGCCAATGCATGACTGCTAATATGCGGAGGGCGGGGTTATCTAGGCCAGGGGCTGTACAATGGTCGTGTTTACCCAGTGAGCGGGGCAATCCAGCGGACTCTACCGGCTGCATTATATTTTCTATGGTATTCAGAAGGAGAGGGGGGGCAACAAGTCATAAAGGGGCGGGGCTCTGAGATCAGGGCCCACTCCAAATGGCCACGCCCCAAGCCAGCACGCCTGGGCCCCCCTGCCCCTGTTTAAATGGCCACGCCCCCTCCAAAAATCTGCGGGCCCCTTACTCAAGTAAGGCCAGTAAGACCCTAACGGCGGCCCTGCCCCTGGGAAGAAGCATGGAGGAGAGCCTCTAAATATTGTTCCCATTACAAAGGAGCGGGTCTCCTGTACTTGTAATGCCCATTCTCTAAGTATCAAATAAAACATTTACCCGTGGGGGGTATACATGAAACTACTGTCTAACTTTTTAATGGTTAGGGTCATCATCATCATAAATATGATGTAAATAAATTATGTTTTCGTGGCATCATGGACCACGGTCGCACTGATCATATGATGGTGGCGGATGAGGCGAAGAACGAACAGTACAGCAAATAGCCAAAGTTATGAAGTGTGTACATGTGTCGGTGTGAGGAGGGGCATGGCAATTTACCGGCACAAAAAATACAAAGCGTAATCTAAAGTCATAGGCAATCATTTGGTGGTGGTGTGGTGAAGTCAGGCCCAATCCAACCCTTGTTCATTTTGATCAGAGTCAGACTGTCCACCTTCATTTACCATTTTTTGAGGCAGGAGGGGGTTGTAGTTCCAATTTGTATACGCCAAAATACTCAGTATACCCATGTCAGCGTTTGTGACTGACCGGTATACCTGCTGTAATTTAATCTCTAATCTGTCATCTCAGTGTCCAGCTAAAAACCATCTTTTGGACACCTTCATTTAGCTGTATACAGGCAGCACACCATTGAAAATGCGCAAGGCTGGTGGCAAGGGACAAGGAACTGGACGTAATGGTGGTGCATGCAGAGGCTGAGGCCATGTGCAAGCTCGAATTGCGCCACGACAAATGCCCACGTCATCTCGCTCGACCTTCTTGTCCCAATTTGTAGGGGACCACAGCAGTACACCACTATTTTTTTTTAAACCATTAAATTTTTATTGAAGTTTTCAATCATTAACATTCTGTAATGACTATGACAATAGCAATATCAAGTCAAACTCGAAGAATAGACTAATAAACACACTGGAATCCAGTCCAGCTTTCACAGTAATATTGTGAAGAAGCTTCCCTAACCAGGCGGGTACAGCCTCTTCACCATTAACATCTTGGAAACTACCAATTAAACGGGAAGAATATCACAAGAAAGGAATATAGAAGTGAAAAGTAAAAGGGGGGGGGGAAATGTATCAGGGAAAGGACAAATAACTAACATGACATTTAACACTAGGTGGGAGGGGGACACAACACACAAGAGGTTAGAGAAGGGAAGGGGAGGGAACCCACCCAAATCTCCTTATCGTAGATTGTTAGAGATTCCACAACTACCATTTGTAGTACGCGAAGTATGGGGTGAGTTTCAGTGCTAGGCTACATCTCTATACAGATAAGTTTTTAAAGAGGCGGCGAGTAAGTCTCTCATCATAATTACGCAACTACTGTGTTGTAAGGCGAGTCAGTCCACAAATCCCACCACGCCCGGATTTTCTCTCGCCTCTTGGAATCGTGGGCCAGTAGTATTTCATATTGGAAATGGGTGTTGATTGCCTCCACCACCATTCCCCTGGAAGGCAAGGATGATTCCTTCCAGAGACTCGCCAGGCACCTACGTGAGGCTGCCAGAACAATTGCCACCATCGGTCGGATTGGCGACGGCCAATCGCTCAGGCCTATGCTTAACACCGCGAGAGGTGCAGAGAGTTCGAATGTAATGCCCGTAAGGTCAATAAGAAGGGTCTCAATGTCCCTCCAGAACTCCATCACCTTAGGACAGTACCACCAGAGATGCGGTGTGTTGCCTATCTGATTGCACTGTTTCCAACATTTTGGTGAAGTCTGGGGGAACTGTTTTGAAAATCGTGAAATTTTCCATGGAGTGAGGTACCAGTCCATGTGTATCTTTTTGAGTTGTTCAAAATGGTTTATACATCTCGAATATGCAGAAGCTCGCAGTGCGGCTTCTTGCCAGGAAGAGAGGTCAGAGTCAAATGCTAAATATCGTTCCCACCTCAGCATGTATGGGAGTTTGGTTGAGTTATTAGCATTTGTTAGTGCTCGATAGAGAAGTGATATCCCATGGTCGTTCGCGTGAGCAGATTTGAAATGTCTCTGGAGCGTGCCATCAAATTTCCCCGCATCCACCACTGGGAGATGCACAGAGTCAATAAAATGCCGAGTCTGTAGGTAGCGGTAAAAAGTACTGCGGGGCACATCAAAAGACGTCATCAGCTCCGAAAAGGATTTTACCCCAGTCCCCTCTCTGATCTGGCGAAGATTTGTCAATCCTCTGTCTCTCCAGAGGGAGAGGGAAAGGGACTCCACCGATTGTTCCACCGCTAAAAGCGAGATATAATGATGTAAAAAATTTAGTGTACTTCGGTTATGTCGTCTCCACACATCCAGTAGGGCTGTCATAGATCTCAGTAATGTCGTGTCTTGTCTTGGGGCAAGGAGAGTCATTTCTAACAATATTCTGGTGGAGTTACGTGGTGCAAAGGATGCCTCAATTTGTTTCCACAGAGGGCCCATTTCATTTGACCACCAGGTTCTTGCTGCCGACAGGTGTATTGCAGAGTAGTAAAGATGTAAGTCTGGGACTCCCATTCCTCCTGAGGCTACCGGGGACATGAGTACTTTGTCTCTTATTCGGTGAACTCTATTATTCCATATGAACCGATTCAGAAGCGATTGTAGGGAGGATAGGAAACGTTTAGGGAAGAGTACTGGGATACATCTTAGGTAGTAAAGAATTTTAGGCAAGTATGTCATCTTTACGATCTGAATCCTGGCAATCCACGAAAGGTTTAAAGTTTTAAGAGCGTCCAGTCCCGTTCTGAGTTCACCAGATAGAATTTCGGAGTTGCGTCGAACTATATCCCTGGTGTTTGTTATTTGAATTCCCAGATATGGAATCCCCAAGGGGGACCACACAAAGGGGAATTTTGATTGGAGAAGAAGTTTTTGTGATTGGGAGATATTGATGGGATAAAGAAGCGATTTAGCTGCATTCAGCTTGTAGTATGAGATTGCAGCAAACTCATCAAGTAATGCCATTATTCTGGGAATGGTCTCCTCTACATTAGAACAGACAAAGATGACATCGTCCGCATATAGCCCCATTTTATGCTCAACCTCTCTTATTACCGTACCGGAGATACCACGCTCCCCTCTTACTCTGGCCGCCAACGGCTCCATTATCAGGGCGAAAATAAGCGGAGACAGCGGACATCCCTGTCGTGTGCCATTAGTTATCTGCAACGCAGAGGAGACAAAACCCGAAGCTCGTACCTTCGCGTTGGGGGAAGAGTACAATGCCATAATGGCCGATCTAATATCTCCGATAAGACCGAATCTCCCAAGCACTTCCTCAAGATACCCCCAGTGCACTCTGTCGAACGCTTTTTCCGTGTCTAAAGACAAGAGTGCACCAGGGGCACCATTCCTCTCCATAATCTCCAAAAGGTCAATAATACGTCTTGTGCCATCAGATGCTTGCCTGGACGGTATAAACCCAACCTGCTCCATTCCAACCAGGGAGGTGATGACACCCATGAGGCGATTTGCTAAGAGTTTTGCGTATATTTTTAAATCGCAATTTAAAAGAGCGATTGGTCTGAAATTCTCTGGGGACGTCAGGGGCTTGCCAGGCTTCGGGATCGCAGAGATTAACGCTTCAAGGCCCTCAGGACGGATCTCTCCCGAACTTCTCCAAAAATTAAACAGTGCTAGTAAGTGCGGTAAGAGTAGGTCTGTAAAAGACGTGTAATACTGGTAAGAGAAACCGTCAGGTCCTGGGGTCGAGCTTTTTTTCATGGATTTGATAACTTCTCGGATTTCTGAGTCCAAGAAGGGGGCATTTAAGGCTAATTGCTGGGCCGGCGTTAGAGAGGGTAGTTGTATCTTATCTAGGAATTCTTTTATCGTCTCTTTCGAAGGCTGAGGTGTCTGTGCATCAGAGTGCAAGTTATACAGTTTTCCGTAGTATTTTTTAAATTCCTCTGCTATCAATAAGGGGTTGGTTATTTTTTGTCCTGTGGCTGTAATCAAATGGGAGATTTTGGAAGCTTCTTGTTTTTTCTTAATACGTCTGGCTAGGATAGTGCCTGCTCTATCCCCATTCCGTAAAATTTGGCTTTGCTTTTTTTCAGGTTAAATTCCATTTTAGTTAGTAGTAAGGCGCGGAGTTGCCGCCTAGCCTCTGAAAGTTCCGCATGTGTGGACTCTAGGGGGGTCTGTTTGTGTTGAGTTTCTAGGTTCGTTATGTTACGCGTGAGCGATTTAATCTGGGCTTCTCTTTCTCTTTTAAGTCTGGAAGCTAGCTGAATAAATGCTCCCCGAATCACCGTCTTATGGGCTAGCCAGTTGATTTCAGGATTTGTTTGTGCGCTGTCGTTTAAGGAGAAGTACGTTTTCAGTTGGTCAGAGATCAAAGTAATATTGTCAGGACTAGCTAGTAGGTAGTCGTTCAGTCTGCAGATTGAGGTCGGGGCCACTTGAGCGGAGTCTATTATCTGCAGGGAGACTGGGGCGTGGTCCGACCAAGTGATGTTACCGATTGTGGATGATTGACATCTAGAGAGAAGGAGGTCGTTGATCAAAAAGTAGTCCAGTCTACTGTACGTGTGGTGACGTGAGGATAAAAAGGTGAAGTCCCTCTCCTCTCCATGGGTGTAACGCCATATATCGTGAAGATGGGAAGCTGAAATTAGCTTACCCATATCACCACGGCAGTTGGAGACAGATGAACAATCTAAGCGTTTACACACTGGGAAGTTAAAATCACCCGCCATTACTGTAAGACCTTTACACAGAGACGTTAGCCTGGGAAACAGAGAGCGGAAATATCTAAATTGACCTGAGTTAGGGCCATAAATTGAGACCAGCGAATACAATGCGTCATTGATGTACCCCACCACCACTAAGTACCTGCCTTGAGGGTCCGAGATCTGGTGAACAAGTCTGAAAGAGAGAGATCTACGAATAAAGATAGCCACCCCTGCTTTCTTTACCTCAGCATTTGCAAAATATTGGTAAGGAAACAAAGCAGACGACATACGGTAATTATCACCCTTCAGCAAGTGGGTTTCCTGGAGAAACACGACATCTCCCTGAAGTTTTCTGAGTTGCGACCAGGCCAGGGAGCGCTTCACAGGCGAGTTTAGCCCATTTACATTAATGGTGACACAGTTAATGCTCATGATGGCACGTCCAGCGGCTATTCAATCTGATGATGGAAGAGAGATGTGGTTAAGTCGAGATACAACGCGCACGTTAAATCTAGTACAGTAGTTATAAATGGTTCCGACCAAGGAGGGGAGTCAGGGGGGACACAGTAGGGAATACAAGGGAAAGACGGGAAAACAAACAATCAGACAAGCAAACAAGTAGAGATGGGGAGAATAGTGGGGAAATTTACAAATAAAAGGATAATTACAATTTAGCTCAGCGTATCAACTATGAACTAGTGAACATTTGAAGGAACAATATTCTCAGTACTAAGGGTTGTCTAAGAGAATATAAAAAAGGTTGACTATCTCAAGTCACCTTTCAAGGGTGCAAAAACAAGTGCACCTACCGGGGCAGTCTATCCCGCCAATTTTTGGCAGAATGTGAAAAGATGGATGATAGAGAGAATAGTGATCGAGAATGGTAAAAGAGTAGAGTAGGCAGAAGGGGGAGAGAGTTATGAGGGAAAAGGGCAGTGAAGTAGAAGGAGAGAAGATGTGGATGTGGAAAAGATAATAGTAAGTCAGAGAGAAGAGTTATATGAGCAATTTAAACGATAGAGTAAAGAGTTGTAGAGAGGGGTAGAATAAGTTTGAATATAAAGAAGAATAAGTGGAGAGAGATCAGATACAAAAGAAAAAATGGCAGGAATAGAGACCCCACGGACTAATAGATTAAGTACAGAAGCGAGTTCACCGCATCAATCAAATCGGCTCCAGATGGTGTATCACAGCCAGCTCAGCAGATTCCGAATCTGCTTGACCGCCCTCAACGGTTCCTGGTGGAGGTCTGTTCGGTGAATGATCCCATCGTCGCAACAGGTCCTCTGCTTGCTTCGGAGAGTGGCACACGTGTGAGACATTGTCCCTTTTGATGATGAGCTTCATAGGGTATCCCCAACGATAATCCACCCGGCGTTCCCTCAGCAGTTTAGTAACCTCTTGAAAGGATCGTCTGCGTGCAAGAGTACCAGCCGACAGGTCTGGGTAGACCGCTATGTTATGATAGGGTTCCGGCACTGTAGCACCTGCTCTAATTGCTCTCATAAACTCCTCCTTTACTTCGTAGAAATGGATCCTAGCGAGGACATCTCTGGGAAGGGTAGGGTCCAATTGCGGAGGTCTCGGAAGGCGGTGTATCCGGTCAATGATAATGTCTTTAGATCTCATATCCGGGAGGACAGCAGCAATAAACATTTGTAAGAACTTTCTCAATTCAGTGGCGGGCGTACTTTCTGGGATGCCTCGCAGTTTTACATTGTTTCGACGAGATCTATCCTCAAGGTCTTGTGTTTTGAGAGTGGTTTTCTCTAATTTGTCTTGTAAAGCATAGTGAGCGTCCAGCAGTTCATTATGTGTCCGCACCAACTCTCCCATTTTGTTTTCTAAATGCGTAGTACGGGACGTCAGATCTGTGACTTCTCCCCTCAATCCTTCCATCATGGACCGCATATCCTCCTGCAATGAGGTTCTGAGCCCAGCCAAGAGGTCTCTCATAGCTGTGTGAGTAACTGGTGCTTCAGCCAGCGCAGTTGTGCCCGAGGAAGCAGAGGATGTTGAGGCCGTGGAGTTGCGGCGGGAAGACCGCGTGGAGCGCTGCGGGGATGGCAGATGGTGTGCCATTTTGGGTGCCTCCACTGGGTGAGCGCGGGATGGGGCAAAAAAGGCTGTCAATCTATTGTGAGAGCGATGCGGGCCCGGGCGACTTTTGCCCAACGGTTGCGTAATAAACTCAGTGAAAGTGTAGCTTGTTGGTGATACCTGGCTGGGAGTTATGTAGTTCTTAATAAGGTTCCGTCAGATAGGTGTTTTAAGTCAATTTACAAGCAGTTTGCAGAGCAAGGAGTTACTATGAGCAGTGGAGGAAAGGGTCTGCTGTGTGGCAAGGGTTAAACAGGAAGCCTCCCATGTACTTCTCCTGCTTATCCTCAATGCTGTCTCCTCAGGCTGTAAATGTGCAGGAACGATTTCCTCCCCTCTTCCACTCTGTCTCCGTTCCTCCCGGTCCCGGTACCTCTATTGTGGAAGTCCTTCATGTACCGACTAGTCCCTCCGGAGTTCTATATCGAGCACCTCTCCTGTTTTGGTACTCACAGTGCTGCACTCCGTCTCCGCTCAGCACGCAGCCGCACAGTCCGGGCCGGTCCCCGCCACCTCTCGGGTGCACCCGCTCACAGCACCGAGTGAACGCCCGCGCTGTGCAGTGACTCACCGCTCCTCTCAGATCGCCGCGACAGTGCAGGGAGGCGAGGAGAGCTCGTCAGAGCAGCAGGGGTCCTCCTTCCTCAGCGTCACGCTGACTCCCGATCCCTTGTGGCGGGAAAGCCTCGTGGTCAGCTGGGGGGAGGGGGGCCTTTCCAAATCAGCAAAGTGGGGCCAAGAAACAGTTCTGGGGCCAAAATAATCACCAGGCCTGGCTCGGTTGAGTTAGATTCTGCTGGCTGGGGTCAGGCACACCCCAGGTTTCCAATGGATGATGGAGGATAGTAACGGATTGCACTCCTGTCTTCTCTGGGAGTCGCAAGTCGGCTGATCTTTAATCATTAGGGATCAAACTCACCCTCTTCATTGGCCAGAGTCTCCTGAGGGGTTAAGTGTAGGATAGGCCGGGTTTCAACTTCTGCAAGTCGCTTAATGTTGCTTCAAAGTCCGTGGGTCTCAGAGCTCCTGTGTTAAGCAGCCATCTCAGTCAGAGGTCAGGCCACGCCCCCAGTACACCACTATTAAACCAAGACCAATGTCAACAAGTTGTTAGTTGGATAGCGGATAATGCTTCCAGTCAGTTTGGCACCACCACAAATACCCTGTCTTCCACACGGTCAACTGTCAGTAGCCGTGAGACTGGACCGCACATTCCACACCTTGATACTCCTTCCTCCCACAATGCCTTGTGCCCGGCCCTGGACATAACTGATCCCACACTTGGACACTCTGAAGAACTGTTCACTTATCCATTCGCAGATTCTGGCCTGTTAGCAGCGCGTTAATCAGCGTGATGTCCACAGCGAGCAACAGAGAATGTTAATTTATTCAGAATTAACAACATCCACCTTATATAACATGAGAATAGGATCAATCTGGTTTCTGGAGAGGGAGAGAGAGATCTGCTGTGACCTTCAGCTTTCAGCTCCACACTAGAATGTGCATGCAGGGAACAGGGGGAGGGACATCCTGTCTCTGACTGAGGACCCTTTTTTTTTTTTTTAAATTTTGTTGACATCTGAACAATATGCATGCAGACATAAAATCACATCATATTAAACAAACAATAGTTGTTGCAATATATACAGATCAATATGCATTAGGCCAACACCCCCACTCAACAACTACTTATTCTGTTAGTCCCATAGCGGTTCTCAATCCTTGGAACCTAGGTCGTGGCAATGGCTTGGTCAAAATGTCAGTTACCATCTTATCAGTCTCACAATAAACAAGCTCCTTGTGTCTCTTTTAAATATCGGAGAACTCTTTTAACGGCGTTCCAGTCCTTTTGGCGCAGTTTCTCCACATATCTGCACAATATTCCAACTGCTGTTGTAATATCTGGTCGAGTCATAGTCGATATGTATAGAAGTGCCCCCACTGCCTGTCGATATTTCTCATTGTTAGGCAACAGGTCACCTTCTTCCAGTTTCAGGTAGGATGATTCCATTGGCGTTGATACACCTTTGGCTTCTGTCATTCCAAACTGATTCAAAATTGAATTAATTTTTGCACTTTAATTTAGAAGAAAACTTCCATCTTCCTCTCTCTGGATATGGATTCCTAGATAATATGTTACATTTCCAAGGTCTTTTGTTTCAAAATGCTGGTTCAACATCTTAGTAATTTTCCCAATTTCGGCTTCTTCTTGATGAACTACAATTACATCGTCCACATATAAGAGAATATACATCAACATGCCATCTGTATATCTCGTATATAAGCATGGATCCGCTTGACCTCTTTTAAATCCTTCTTCCAACAAGACTTTGTTCATTCTGGTGTTCCATGCTCTTGCCGATTGCTTAAGACCATAAAGAGATTTTTGTAGTTTGCAAACAAGATTCTGTTCACCTTTCTTTGTATAACCTTCACGTTGAGTCATGTATAAGTCCTCCTCAATGTCACCATTTAAAAATGCAGCTTTGACATCCAAATGTCTGACAAACATCTTTTGTACAGCAGCTACGACCATCAAGGCTCTAAATGTTGTCTGCTTGGCGACTGGGGAAAAAGTAGCATCATAGTCCTCGCCATATTTTTGAGAATATCCTTTTGTGACCAACTTCGCTTTAAATCTGTGGACTTTACCTTCAGAGTCATATTTGGTTTTAAATACCCACTTGCACTTGATTGCCTTTTTACCCTGTGGCAACTCAGTGAGTTTCCAAGTTTGAAGTTGATGAAGCGAGTTCATTTCTTCATTAGCGGCATTGATCCACTTTGTTCTTTCATGAGCAGGCAGTTTTTGCATTTCATCCCATGACTGTGGCTCTGACTCAGGTAGTGTCTTGACAATGTAGGATAGACGTTTAGCTGGTATCCCTTTGTTTGATCTTGACGATCGTCTGATTTCTGGTTCACTTACTTTCTGTTGTTCCTTCAGTAGTTGAAGAATCTAGCCAGACTTCTACATTCTCCCTTTCGTTGTCATGTGATTGTGACTGAGATTGTTGTTGCTTCATCTGGACTACTGGCATAATATCACAAAACTTGGGTGACACAAAATTTTCATCAATCACTACATCTTTGCTTATTGTGACCTTGTTTGTCTCTGGGTGTAGAATTCTATAACCTTTCTGGGTTTCACTGTAACCTACCAGAATGCCTTCCTTAGCATGAGATTCCCACTTAGTTCGTTTTTATTTGGGAATGTATGCAAATGCTTTGCTTCCGAAAATCCTTATGTGCTGTAGTTTTGGCTTTGCACTATTCCATTGCTCAAATGGAGTTTTCTCTGTCGCTTTACCTGGTAATCTGTTCTGAAGATAGCAAGCAGTCATAATAGCTTCGGCCCAATATTCTGTAGGCAGATTTGCATCATATAACATACTCCTTCCACTTTCACAGTGTGTTCAGTTCCTTCTTTCTGCTACACCATTTTACTCAGGGTTGTATGGTACAGTAGTCTGAAATATGATTTCATTTCTCTTTAAAATGCCCTGTGTCTCATTACTTGTATATTCAGTCCCATTATCTGCACGTAGAATTTTTGGCATTCTCCCAAACTTGTTATATACTTCAGCTAGATATATTTCAAGTTTCTCTGGAACTTCCTTTTTGCTGTGAAGTAGATAGACAACTGTGTATCTTGAATTGTCATCAATGAATGTAAGAAATATCTCTTCTTTCCAGGGGTCTGAATACACATTGGGCCACAGATGTCTGTGTGTATTAAATCTAGTGGCTGTTCTGTTCTTGTAGTACTTTTCTTAGGAAAGGCCTTTCTGGACATTTTCCCTTTGATACAGCTGGTACACCTCATTGTCTGGTTACATGGATCAATTGTAATATAATCAGCTAAGTGTTCTTGAAATAACTTTCTTATTGCTTCTGGGTCTCTATGTGCAAGCCGTCTGTGCCATACATGAATACAGTTCTTGTGCATTTCTTGCTTAGCTGTGCATACACACTCTTTACAGTTCAACTGATACAGTTCATCTTTGATTTCTCCTTTTGCTAGTGTGTGACCCTCTTTTGAGATGATGCAGCTATCGTGTTTAAATGTAACTTAATTCCCTTGTTTTGTAAGCTTTTTCACGGATAATAGATTACTTTCAAGACTAGGCATATATATAGCACATCCTTCACAGGAATCCTTCTGCTTTGCGTTGCAGAGATGTTACAATCAATATAACCATCTCCTATGCCTTCTGAGTTCATACACTGACCATTCGCCATTATCACTTTCACTGACTTGCTTTGGTTAAGCTTAGTAAAGAAGTCTCTGTCATTGGTCATGTGACTGGTGGCACCAGAATCTATATACCACACATGCTTTGATTTAAATGCATTGACTAATGTAAATGCAGCCTCAGTATTTACAGGATCATGATTTTCAAATATAGCACTCTTAACTCTTTGTTTACTGTTTTGCTTCTTCAGCTGATTCATTTTAGCTTTCCAGACTCTGCATTCAGCTTTTAAATGACCTGGCTTCTTGCATACAAAACATTCATGTGTTTCTTTAGGATGGTTTCTACTGGTGGGCTCATCCTGTGTTTGTAAAGCAGTTTCCTTGTTGCATACTTTGCTGCTCACACTTTCTGCCTTTCTCTTATATTCATCTACAAGCTTTCCTCTGACGTACTCCAATGTAAGCTCATCATCTTGGCGTGCATCTAGTGCAGTTACAAGCGTGTCATAGCTTTCTGGGAGACCACTAAGTAGTAGTGCTGCTCCATGGAAGTCTTTCATATCTTCCCCAATGCCCAATGCCCCGCAGGCGCTCTACAGTCTCTAGAGTACTTCTAATGTAGTCCTGGATGTCCTGGTCACTGTGTAGCTTAGACTGATATAGCTTTCTCATTAAATAGAGTTTGTTACTTAGATTTATCCTCTCATGTACTTTCTGCAGCTGCTCCCACATTTCCTTTGCAGATTCACACTTACACACATGCACAATCTGATCATCCTCTATGCTGAGTGATATGGTGCTCTGTGCTTTCTGATCCATCTCTAGCCAGTCCTGTGGTACTGGGTCAGGCTTGGGCTCCTGAGTGTATTTCCACATACCTTCTCTTATCAGCAGCATCTTCACCTTGAATTTCCAGGATTGGTAGTTCTGGTTATTCAGGCTTGGCACTGTAAACTTTGCTGAGCTGCTGGTAGTGGCCATCTTTACTTCTTCTCAGTTTGCTGTTGTCTTTCTATCTCTGTGCTCTGCAGGTCTGGGACTTATGTGATTCCTGGGCCCATAACCTGTTAGCAGCGCGTTAATCAGCGTGATGTCCACAGCGAGCAACAGAGAATGTTCATTTATTCAGAATTAAAATCACATCATATTAAACAAACAATAGTTGTTGCAATACATACAGATCAATATGCATTAGGCCAACATGGCCTCTCGCCAGCTCCAGTTGAAGTGGGTCATGAGGAGATCGTATGTACCAATGCCCAAATATTTGAACAGCCACGGTCTCAAGAAGGCAACGGTAGGAACGTGTCTCAACAAGAGGTGGACGCTGATGAGACACAGTTGTCAGAAAGTCAGGAGAAGGACTAGGGTGCGGAAGTGGAAGATGACGTGGTGGATGATCCAGTAACTGACCCAACCTGGCAGGAGGACATGCAGAGCAAGGACAGCAGTGCACAGGGGGAGTTAGGCATAGCATCACAACAGGCTGGAAGAAGCAGGGTGGTGGCCGCAGGCAGAAGGCAGGCAACCTTTCCCCGGAACAACAACACGATAGAAGTTGCCAGTACAACTGTTAGGTCTTCCCGAGTCTGGCTGTTTTTTAAGGTGTCTGCAGACAATTCCAAAAAGGCCATTTGCAACACTTACTACCCCTGCTGATGCTGGCATGGCAGAACTAGCAGCCTGACCACCACCACCATGATCAGGCACATGTCAGCAAAGCACCCGACTTTGTAGGATGTACACCAGAGTCCAGGAGCAGTGTCTGCGGTTGACACCTCTGCGTCTTCCACTGTTGTGCGTGCAAGACAATTCCCTGTCCATACTGCATGCAAAGATGCCTCCTGTCCCTCACCTGTACTTGCACAAGCAGAAATAGCACCTTCATCAACCACGTCCTTGTCCCAGCGCAGCATTCAGTTATCCATACACCAATCTTTGGAACGCAGGCGCAAATAGGCTGCCAATGCCCCACATGCCACAGTTCTAAATGCACACATTTCGCGACTGCTTGCGATGGAAATGTTGCCTTTTAGGCTAATGGAGACGGAAGCATTCAGCGACCTGATGGCGGAGGCTGTCCCACGTTACTCGGTCCCCAGTCGCCACTATTTCTCCGTCCCTGCATTACATAAGCACGTGTCACAAAACATCAGACATGCACTTAACAACGCAGTTTCAGGCAAAGTCCACCTAACCACGGACACGTGGACAAGTGCTTGTGGGCAGGGCCGGTACATCTCGCTGACGGCACACTGGGTTAATATTCTGGTAGCCGGGGCCCAGTCTGAGCTTGGGACGGAACACATCCTTCTGACACCAAGGATTGCAGGCCCTAACTCAGTCAGGGTTTCACCCACAGTGTACAGCTTCGGAACGTCATGCTCCTCCCCCTCCTCCTCTCCACTTCACCCTCCACACCAGTCCCAAGCTGAAAGCACTGCAGCACTGCCTCGGCTAAGCAGCTACAGGCTGTGCTGCAGCTAATATGCATAGGTGACAAACCCCACAATGCTGAAGAGTTATGCACAGCTCTGAAACAGCAGGCAGATCACTGGCTCACACTGCTGAAACTACAGCCAGGCATGGTCGTGTGTGAGAATGGCCGGAACCTTGTGGCGGCTCTGAGGCGAGGCGAGCTGACACATGTTCCATGCATGGCCCATGTGCTCAACCTCGTGTTCAGCGGTTTCTTAAATTCTACCCGGAGCTGCTGTCGGATCTGCTCGTAAAAATACGCGCCTGTGTGCCCATTTTAGGAAGTCACCTACTGCTTCAGCCGCCCTTGTCAGCTTTCAGCAGCGTTTGCAGCTTCCGGCTCACAGACTGGTGTGTGATGTCCCCACGCATTGGAATTCCACACTGCACATGTTGGTCAGGATTTGTGAGCAGAAGATGGCAGTTGTTGACTACATACATCAACTAGGCCATCGGTATACAGTTCAAACTCCACACATAAGACCTCAGGAGTGGACATTGATGTCCGACATATGTACCGTCCCTCCAAAAGTTTGAGGACTCTACCAAGATGGTGAGCGGCGATGATGCCATCATTAGCGTCACCATTCCGCTTCTTTGCCTTCTAAAACGCTCTCTGCTCAAAATCAGAGAAGATGCATTGCAGGCGGAGCTCGATGAGTTGGAGCAAGAAACGGTACTGGGTGATTACACACAGCCCAGCCTCATTTAATCACAACTTGCATTGGAGGACTATGATGAGGAGGAGGATAAAGAAATGGAGATACTTTCATGCGGATTTGACGGTAATACATGCACAACCGTCATACTGTCGGTATAGCGTGTATGGGCAGAGGACAGGGGAGAGGAGGAGGAGGATGAAGACAGCATGGTCAGTCATCCTGTTGGTGAGGACCTGAAGTCTTGCCTGTTAACAGTCTGGCACACATGGCTGACTTTCTGTGATGCTACCTGTCTTGTGACCCTCACGTTATCAACATCTTGGCGGACACTCATTACTGGTTGGTGACATTTTTAGACCCACGCTAGAAGGAGAACTTTATTTCTCTTATTCCCGAGACAGAGAGGTCTACAAAAATGCTGCAGTACCAGAAGGCCCTAGTTGCGGAATTAGTAAAAAAATTCCCTTCTGAAAACGCTTGCGGCAGAGGTCACAGTTCGGTAGACAACCAAGGCGTCCAGCCAAGAGAGGCACAAATCCAATCCAGCAGAGGTAGGGGAACACTCTCAAAGATCTGGGACACTTTTCTAGGCACCTCCCGTTCCTCAGGCCCTCAGGTGCGGGGTAGTGTCACAAGGACTGCAAAGTTTGCGAAGATGCTGAGGGAGTACCTTGCTGATTGTACAAAAGTGCTCCTAGACTCCTCTGTGCCTTATAATTATTGGATTTAACCGAGGCTCCACAGACTTGATTTGCATATTTATAATTATTGGGTATCCAAGCTGGACACGTGGCAGGAATTGTCCCAATACGCCTTGGAAGTCCTGGCCTGCCCTGCCGCTAGCGTTTTATCAAAGCGTGTTTTTTTGCCGCAGGTGGAATCATTACTGATAAACGCACCCGCCTGTCAACTGAAAATGCTGACCAGTTGTTTTTGAGCTGGATACTGAGATTAGAGATTAAATTACAGTAGCTATACCGATCAGACACAAATGCTGAGATGGGTATACTGAGTGCTCTGTCGTATACAAATTGGAGCTACAACCCCCTCCTGCCTCAAAAAATGGTAAATGAAGGCGGACAAGTTGTTTTTTAGCTAGATACTAAGATTGGAGATTAAATTAAAGCAGCTATACCGATCTGACACAAACGCTGACATGAGTATACAGAGTGTTTTGGTGTATACTAATTTCCACTACAACCCACTCCTGGTGCACAAAAATGGTAAATGAATGCAGACAAGAGTTGGTTTTCAGCAGGACACTGAGATTACAGATTAGAGGTTAAATCCCAGCAGGTGGATCGGTCAGACACAAATACTTACTAGTATACGCCAAAACACTCTGTATTCTCATTTCCGCTACAACCCACTCCTGCCTATAACTAGAACTAAATTAATCCCTAAAAGCACTGTTTTGGGATGGATGAGATTTCCAGCCTGTCCACCAGCCCCAGATGTGATGCAGGCTGGTATACTGGCACAACGAAATTTACTATATACCCTGCCTCCCTGCCTGCCTGAATACAGCTCTATTAGTCCTCAGAAGGACTGTTGTAGGTGTAGCTAAAAGGCCACAAATCTGTCCCTCAATCAGCAGCACCTCTCCCTACACTGACTGTCTGTGGAGCAGAGTAACGAGCACAGCGCGGTCAGGTCTTATAAAGACTTGATCACGCTGTGTGGCCAGCCAATCACTATAAAGCCACAACCAAAAGGGCTGTGGCTGTTAGCCAATCCCTTCAGGCGGGCTGGCTCTGTAAAGAGCGCCAACATGCAGGGGAGGTGGACCCCGAACATAGCAAGAGTATCGCGAGATTACTTGGTACTCACCGAGTACCCCGAGTACCGATATATCCTTAAACAACACCATCTCAAGGGTACTAACCCACCAGTGCTTATATTATTTTTCATCATTTCTTATAGGATAACTTGTATCACATGATGGTTGACAACCCAAGCCATATTGGCATAACTACTTTACTAGGATGCATATCCATTGAGGGTACATCAATGTCACAATTACTTAACCCGATAATCCTAATACCTTGATAACAGCCTTCTCTTTCGATCTTTTAACCCTCTTTTGATTGATTATACTCATTTGTGAATGGTTTTCCAAACATAACAAAGCTATCTTCTATGGCCAAATTACATGTCTTCCTACCAGAATGTATATGTATATAGTATAATTGTACATACTTTGTTTTTCATATTTACAACTCATTTACAATATAGGCCTTGATTACATAGTCACTGTAAGAAACAGATAATGACTTTTCGGCCTAGTATAATTGTATATATTTTTCTGTCGCATCACCAAGCACTATAAATAAAAATTCAGCATATCTTCAACTTGTACGAGTGCAGTGATTACCTTAACCACTTAATGACCAATGACAGCTATACCCATCATGGCTTTGAACTGTCACTGTGTGTAAACATTTTCTGCATTTCTTTGACCAAATAGAGTATCATCCTAAATTTACCACTAACATTAAGTCCAATATGTCATGAAAAATCAGTCTTGGAATCACTGGGATATGTTCCAGAGTTATAACCTCATAAAGTGACACCGGTCAGAATTGCTAAACAAGGCTTGGTCCTTAAGGGGTTAACTATTGACTGTATGTAGAACAGACACTTGAGGACAAAGCTCTTCATCGGCATCTGGATCCACTAGTTTGAATGTATCAGGTTTGCTGATGTGGGGAGTCGAACGGTACAAGGAGGCAGGACCTGTGAACCATGTAGTATCCTTAAGATGACTTGATGCAATGGATCTAGTCGCACGGTCTGCAGGATTGTTGTGAGTAGGCACGTAGTGCCACTGATTAGGGCAAGTGGATCTTCTTATCCTCAGTACACGATTGCTAATGTAGACATAGAAGCGTTGCATTTCGTTGCGGATATACCCTAGTTCCACTTTGCTGTCTGGAGATCAAAGATGTTGAATTCTACACAGATTCATCCCACCTGAGATAAGTTTGCAGATGAGTTGGCCAGAGTTCCAGTCTGGGTATCGTGTGTTCACGGAGTGGCGCCAGTTTTGTCCAGCTCATAACGAACCCGATATAGCTCTGTTCATTCACGTCTATGGTTTTGAGGTAAGCTACTCCTGAAATCATTTGACTGATACATCACAGAAAACACAAAGTCTTTGTGTTTTGACTTCTGTGGATGGCACGGGAGCACATGGTCATTTCACACGAAGGTCAGTCAAAGCTTCGAGAGACTTTCTCCACTCGGCCCACAGGTCTGCTTATTCTGCTGGAAGTGGATCGTCCCAATCAGATGTCTCTTGGGTGAAGTCCCTTAGCTCCAGTAACCATCCAAGGCAAAATTATGCTATGAGCCCCAAAGGGTCGTACAAGCTATTCATGAAAGAAAGAACTCTTCAGAACGTGAAGGGTTTCTCGTCTTTGCTGATCTGAAAGGTGAAGGCATGTTCAGATCCCAAAGCAATCCAATGCTTCGCTGCATGGGAAGGGAGTCGGTGCTTCAGTCCAAATCTTTTAGATCACCCGAATAGTCTTGATAGGGAAAGGCTTCCATTAATTCATGGCTGTTGAAGGCAATCTTGTGCAATCTCAAGTTAGAAAGAGCAAGCATTTCTTGAGCGCTTTTTAGGAGACTGAAGTCCACACCGACAAATGAGGCTGCAAACAGTTGTCTTTGTAAAAGTATTTACTGCGAAGGATCTGACATCTGACCCGTAAGTTTCTTCACCCTCTTTTGCTGAATTTCGGAGACCGTAGATAGCTGCTGGGGAAGGACTGTTTAGCCTAGTTCACATCTATGCGCCCCTGTGTTAGCACCTGCGGTTGCACTTGCGCTAGCACAAAGCAGGCAATCACAGGCCAGCGCAGGCAAGCGCATCGGCGCATAGATGCAGAGCCCTTGCGCTCACTTACACTGGCACCGCCATTACCTGCTATGGGCGAGCGCAGGAGACCGCATCCCGGAAGCGCAAGTGTGACTGCTCCTCTGTCACAGCGCATGTGCTAGTCCAGACGCACCCGGAAATATCACATCACGTGTCTCCGGTGCGTCTGGACTGGCGCATGCGCTGTGACAGAGGAGCTGTCACACTTGCGTTTCCGGGATGTGGTCTCCTGCGCTTTCCCATAGCACGTAATGGCGGCGCGAGCGCAATGGCTCTGCATCTATGAGCTTGCCTGCGCTGGCCTGTGATAGCACTTGCGCTTGCACGTGCGCTAGCGCAGTGCAGGCAAAAGCAGGGGCGCATAGATGTGAACTAGGCCTTCCTGAAGATGTGTTCCCTGATCCGGTACTGTGCCATGTCTTTGTCGAGGTCATTGTCGCGGTACCAAGTAGCTTCTATGTTCCTCATTGACGAGAAGTCAGTGGAACATTTGTTGGATGTCAGCCATAAATGCCACCGTATCCCTGCGGAAACAGAGTAGTACTTCTAGGAGTCTGTTGTTGAGGTCTGGACCCGACAGTAGGACATCATTCAATGAGATGTCTTCGCATCTGGCGCTTGAGTTGAATTGCACAGCTGATGGGGGTAGGGAATAGGAAGCTGTTCACCTCAACACTCATCGGATTCCCAGGCACCTGGAACAGTGGCTGGCTCCACCAATCAGTTCAGAAGAAAAAAGGTAATTTTCCAGGGCCACTGGACCATACTGACAGCGACTTTATTAGAACATATTAAAAACACTTACATCCCGCCGGACACGTTTCGGACAAGGTCCTTACTCATCGGCGTATATACAAATATAAAACCAATACATTTATAGACAAATAAAAAAACTTTGCTGCAACGTTCAAGGCCTTAATAGCCAACATGTGTCAGTTTAACCCCTTCAGGTTAGATAGAATAAGAAAACCACTCACAGTTCATGTAGTTCAAATGTTATGAGACCGAGAAAAAAAAAAAAAATATGTAATAACTTTTCTGCATAAATATGCATATCTTACCCTAACACAGATGACAATTGCAGTACATCGTTATAGGAACCACCCTACTCATATGTACATGTAAACATACATTATAAATATTGATCATTATTATTATTATTTAGACTCCCTATAGATTTCTCTAAGAGGAAGATACATAAATAAATGGCATAATTCTGAGCACAGAGAAACGTATTTATAATAACACCCACCCGGCAAGACGGAGAGCAAAAACCAAATAGAAGAGACCTTCCCATGTTTCCATGTGAAATTTGCAAGAAAATGCCCAACTATTAACAATAAATTGAAAACCTCTCTCCCCATCGGGAGGTACAATTCCACTTAATGTGCATAATATTGCTTAAAAATGGAAAAAAAAGCAACAACAATAAGCAGAGAAGGAAAACGAGAGGGTAGGTAGTATAAAGATTAGTATCACACAAAAAAAAAAAAAAATTATAATAAAAAAATTATAACTATAACCTCGCTCCGTACACCAAAAATGTACCCACTATGACACCTATTTAAAAAACGGGAGGTGTAAAACAGAAGAAAGGAACCTTTCTAAACTTTTCTGAGCTTCTATACCATAAAATGGCCAAATATAGATAGATGTGGAGAATGAAATGGAAAGATGTAACGTAAAATAGAGATTAATGTAAAATAATATCAACGAAACAAACAAAGAAAAAAAAAAATTAAATTTTATATATAAATAACCTTGCTCCGTACACCAAAAATGAACCCACTATGACACCTATTTAGAAAGACGAGAGGTGTAAAACGGAGGAGAGTGGCCTTTCTAAACTTATCTGAACTTCCATACCATAGAATGGCCAAATATAAATGGTGAATTAAATTACCTCTCTCCCCATTGGGAGAAATAATCAAACTAAATGGTTGTAGTATAACTGCACCTGGACAAGCACCACATATGGAGAATGAAATGGAAAGCTATGACGTAAAGGTAGACATAATGTAAAATAATATCTAAAAAAAACAAAACACCACACAACAGGGGCATATAGGGAAATACCCTAACACAGATGACAATTGCAGTACATTGTTATAGGATAAGATATGCATATTTATGCAAAAAAGTTATTATATATTTTTTTTTTTTCCTCGGTCTCATGACATTTGAACTACATGAACTGTGAGTGGTTTTCTTATTCTATCTAACCTGAAGTGGTTAAACTGACACATGTTGGCTATTAAGTCCTTGAATGTTGCAGCAAAGTTTTTTTATTTGTCTATAAATGTATTGGTTTTATATTTGTATACACGCCGATGAGTAAGGACCTTGTCCGAAACGCGTCCGGCGGGATGTAAGTGTTTTTAATATGTTCTAATAAAGTCGCTGTCAGTATGGTCCAGTGGCCCTGGAAAATTACCTTTTTTCTTCTGGCTTGAGTTGAATACCACTCATATCTGACTTGGCTTCTTTGGATCATACACACCAAAGATGGGTAAGTACCAACACTCCTCTGAGTCTTGAAGTGCAGGTGCAATCTCTGGGTGGATATTCTGGAATATTTTCCCCATGAAGGTAAAGAAATGATCCTTCGTCTCAGGTGACTTCTCAAGTTTGAGTTTGAGGGAAATGAATCAATTGTAGACCAGTTCCCTGTTGTTGGGTAGGCGTCATCTCCGTGGGCAGAATGGTGGAAGTGCGTGCTATGCAACTATGTGACTCGTCTTTGACTATTTATCAATCCATGATGTCCAAGAACATCCTGCCCTTTATGGACATCACTGCCTTGTTGTCTTCCTTTGTCCTGTGGAAAACTGTACAACCTATGTGGTCTTGTTCGCCTTCACACGTGTGGTCTTCACTGGAAGGGACTGCGAAAGGGCAAGGCAGGGGAGTTCTGCTCTGCAATTCTTTTACCAGCAAGCTACTCTGACATGGTTGGAAGAGAGACAGATGTCCATTTTCTAGTGTACTGGTGAGCATACTATTGACTGAAGTCGGCTTGTGTGCACCTCCTAGACAGACATCTCCTATAATGACCCATCCAAGGTCGAGCCTCTGTGCATATGGACCACTCTGGAAGCCATTAAAAGACTCTCTAGTCTTGTGGACTCGTAGTATATTTCTTATGAGGAGTAAAGATATTTGAGCTTCTGGGTCCAACTCAGTTATCAGGTAAGCTATATGCCTCAGGTGCGAGTGATATTCTGTTACCTAGTGAAGGTATCTCAGACCTGTTGTCGGGAATCTGGTTACACTCCACTATGGTCGGTACCAATAAGCATATCTGGCCATCTATGGACTCCACTTTGTATCCGGTTGCTTTCCTCCACGCCGTCTCAACAGTACCTGCACACGTCTTCAAGGATTAGGGAGAACCGGGGTCTACAAGGCTGAAGTTGTTGACGAAGAATAACTTGGCTACAGACCTCTTACTCTGATCATCCAGGATCGCATATATCTTGATAAACAAAAAGGAGAAAAAAACGCACTCACCAGTCATCGATGCGTGTCAGGAAGTTTTATTCCAAATTACGGGAACATAATGCAGGGAGGGAAGGGGTGCAGTGAAGGACGACGGCACACCTTTTCGTACTGAAGGCGCTTCGGCTGATCCTGTGACACGCATCGTTGACTGGTGAGTGCGTTTTTTTTCTCCTTTTTGTTGCTATATACTGTGATTCAAGCCTGCACCACTCGTCCGGGCTTGCTTGCCTAACAACCACACGGGCATTAATTACCCCCTGAAGAGATTTAGTTGCCCGGCTTTTTTCTATTACATATCTTGATAAATTTGTCCCTGCGGCCTGTTGGGTAGACTCGGACAAGGCAGATTTTTGAACAGGACCTTCCTACTTTGAGTTCTTTACAGATCTCAGTACACTGAGAGGTGACCACCGGTGTGTCTTCATCAGTGTTCTTCTGCTTTCCATCATGCTCCTCTGCTTGCGACAACACTCGTGGGGTTAGTCCAGGGTGCAAGGCTGTATTGTGATCCGTGCTGCTGCATTCTGCACATTTTACGCCAGCCTCACAGTTCCTGTAAGGTGCGATATTGTAGCACAGCATTTGAAGCAGATGTTTTTTTTGAGGAAACATTTCTGATCTACTAGAGACTTCTCCCTGAAGGCTCTGCATTTTAGTAGAGGATGTAGTTTGCGATGTAGAGGACACTGCCTACTCATGTCTTGAGGTTTGTTCTCTTCTGGAGGTGGCTTACTCGCATTGTGAGGAGGGCATGGGGAGACAATGTAAGATTTTTGTGGACTGCCACGGGTGTCCTGCTAGGTTTGTCATGTCCCACTGCCCCCGATGTCAGAGTGAAGTCAAAACTAGGGTCATTTCTGATTTTAGCTTCTTGGGTGACAAAACGGCATGTTATGAGTTTGCTGATATCATGAACAGTTTGTGACCCACTTTTCTTGTAGGTTATAGGGAAGCTTTTGCACTATCGGATTGATATCCCTGGCAGTGTCTAAGAATGCCAATCCGGGCAAATCTCCTTCCTCCTGGGCAACTAGGGATGAGCGAGTACCTTAATATTCGTACTCGCAACGAGTAGGTACTGGTACTCGCTACTCGTTGTGAGTATAGCGAGTCCGAATACTTTTGCAGTTCATCTATACATACACTGCGAAAGTAGCCTAAAAGTGATTAAAAATTGTTAAAAAATAATAAAATTACATACTCACCTGTCCAACGCACCGGGACCGGCAGAGAAGACATCCGATCACTGGACAAGGATCTGTCACTTCCAGCCAATCAGATGGCCGCTAGCGATTTGGCCAATCAGATAGCGCCACGTCACAACTACGTCATTGCTAGCGGCCACCTGATCACAACTGTAATTACTGGGGGTTTTATAATATGGTCCATAATCTAGCCGAAAGTCTGTAAACAATACCTATACCACATTATCAGTATGTATCCCTTGTATGGAATGCTATTGATGATGCCTTTAGAATATACAGACCCTATATGATAGTGGTGACTCCTGTTCCCAATATGTTATAACATTTAGTGAGCTGTGGTGCCTACATATAACTATGTAAATGATATACTTATATATAACTTCATGAGCAATGAGATCGCCCACATTGGGAGCAATATAATATACTGCATCTCTGTGCATGCGGCTTATGGTGCGGTGGCTAGACATTCCGGGTAACCCAAGTGATTGTTTACATCTATATGTCACATGACCTTAGTGGGCGGACATATTGCAGACTGGAGCTGGCTGCCTGTTGTGCGGCGGCGCATTCGGGTGTCGACCCGGTCATGTGACCGGAGCGTCATGCTGATGCGTCCGATCACATGACACTGGTGGGCGGGTTTACAAATGGGCTGCACTAGACTGGGAGAATTAGATTCCATCATTGCCTTTGCTATGTGCATCACTAATAGGGAACCCCCACGGTCATATGACAGGAAGGGGGTGGGGCCATGACACGAGCTGCAGACTGTGTTGACATTGAACATTACAAGGAACAGCTGAGAGGGTGACCATATGATTTGAACACCGCATTTGATTGGTTGGGGTATTCCTTTTATAGCACACACTTTTTCACTAATGTCACGGCCCCTGATGAAGGAGTGACCGATATGCGCATTGGGGCGCAAGGACTCGGGTGCTAGGACTTGATACTTGAATCTCCCCTGTTACCTCTCAGGTAAACCTATTTATGTTGTATGCACACTAACCTTTTATTGTTCGCCCCTCTGATTTTCTATGGGGAGGGGGTTACTACAGTAATGAAGGGGGTAGGTTATATAATTATCACCTTGACAGTCACTTATTACATGGTGTACCTACTTGGTGTGTATGTAATTTAACCCCACATTGATCGCCCTGTTGATATCCCCATGGGGAGGGAGTAGTTTATACTGCTGCATATATGTAGGTATATTTTGTTGTGGGGGATACATTCTGGTTACCCTGTTTGATATATCATTTACAGTGGGAGGTTCCAGTACCCTATTTGGATTGAGCATGTCATTACACCGTGTTTTCCCCTTTTTGTATGAATGATCATGACCATACTTAGAGGAATATATTGTATAAATAGAACTATACGGTGTATAATCTGATATATTTATTACTTGATTTATATATTACTATATGACCTCTGCCACATTATTGTATAAACAGTCCGAATAACCCTGCCACAATTGTTGTATAGCACTATTGCACTTTATTCTGCACCTTAATAAAATTGAATTTATTATTATTCATGAGTTGTGTCGCATAGTTTGTTGTTGATCTGATTGGCCAATTTGCAAAGTGTCAGGACCTTGCAAACTAGCCAATCAGGAGACCGCTAGCGATCACGTGGTTGTGACGTGGCGCCATCTGATTGGCCAGATCGCTAACGGCCATCTGATTCGCTGGTAGTGACGGGTCCTTGTCCAGTGATCGGATGTCTTCTCTGCCGGTCCCGTTGCAGGCCTCGGACAAGTGAGTATGTAATTTTATTATTTTTTAACAACTTTTATTCACTATTAGGCTACTTTTGCAGTGTATCTATAGATACACTGCAAAAATATTAGGGCTACTCGCTACTCCTGAGTACACATAAGTACTTGGAGAGTAGCGAGTAGCCCGAATACCGCTACTATTCAGCGAATACCGAATAGTAGCGAGTATACTCGCTCATCCCTATGGGTAACCTGTAACTCTATAAAAATAAATCACTCAATTCTCTAAGCTTTTGATGACGATTTCCCTGAGATAGGGCCTAAAAGTTAATTCTTTTGTAAAAAGCATTTTCTATGACTTCTAAGGACCCATAGCATTCATCAATTCTTTCCCACACTTGCGTAGACCTGTGTGTGGATGCTTTATTTTAATGTCTTAGATCTCCTAGTAAAGTGGCTTGGGAGCGAGTTGGTTGAGCATGCCAAAAGACTAACTCCTCGTTACAAGAAAGGTTCAAACTCTGAATGGCATTCTGGAACGCAGCTTGTTATGACGTAAAGTTCACCGATCATGCTGAGAACTATAGAAGTCCTTTTGTAACCAGTTCTGAGCGAGCAAAGAACTTTGCAAAGTCCATGGTGGCTTGTTCAGTGCTGATATGAGTCGGTGTGTTGCTGTCGTGTCTAGTGTATGGTGTGTCATCATACCTGTTGTACTATCCAGACTATCCAAAGCTGCAAGTCTCTTTCATGTGAGGAAAGTGTCTATTTAAGGTGTGATGAAAGCTGTACCTTCTGCTCGGTGTAACAATAACTGTGGCAAACATCTCCATGCTGTATGCCTTCCTGCTTGCAGTAGCGAAGTTCAAGGTTGGATCGCTGGTGGTATGCATAGGTTGATTTCTGAAAGGCATCAGGGCTGTCATCTATTCTGGAATGCTGGTGGACGTGTGCTGGATCTTGCTGGTCTAGGTCAAATCCAAGAATGTTGCTTTTCTCTTATAACCAGGGTTCTCTACAGCTTCCAAGCACTCTGTTTTATCTATTGCAGCTACTGTCTCTTTGTCTGTGGAGACAAATCAGATTACCAACAATAACGCGTATACCGCTGGCAGACCGACAATAGAGTGGCAGCTCGGTCTCCTTCTGTGACAAGCGCATCATCGGTTTCTGAAGGAGAATGTGTAGATTTTTTAGGATCCCGGGGGGCGTCTGCCCAAGCGTCAAGCATCAAGTCAACCAGACAGGAACCCCGTTCTCAAGGGCAGAGATTGTCCCGGAGATACAACATGCGGTGGAGGTTTCACAAAAAGAAAAACTAAAAGGTAATTAATTTATCTAATCATCATCTGACTGAGAGCCAGATTTTTGTATTGTCTAGAAGTCTTTCTTTCGCCCCAACAGAGTGTCTTGACTGCTTCACAGTTGTGAAGGATTTGGAACTCTATGTACGTAAATTAGTTTACAAAAAATGTTCAGTGGGGTATCGACAACAGAGACTATACCAGATGAGAACATAGTACTTGGTGATTTAGATGCTTTGGCAGCCAATAGTGTGAGATGCTGATACATCTACACAGCCACACAAAACACTTCCAGCCCTTGTCAATTTGTCCTCAGATTGGAATATTTTTACAACTGGTGAAGCAGGACCTTCAAAAAGTCGGACGTGCGAAGACACAAAATCTCAATTTCAAACAGAGACAAGCTTTGACATCTCTAAAAGGTGTGAGAGATGTCGTAATTAAATCGGCTGACAAGGGTGGGAATGTGGTTATGTGGCCGGTGTGGATGTATGAGAGAGAAGCCATTCGGCAACTTACATCAGGCTGTTATAAGCGACTCCCTTGTAGTCCTTTGAAAAAGTTTAAAGAGGAGTGTCACGCTACTAAGGGCGGAACTGACTCGTGGACCCACTGTACCCCAGTATAGTGTGGATGCTGATACCCAGAGAGAGAGCCGGAGACAAAAGGCAGGTTTGAAGGTTTATTTAACAAAACAGGCAGGGAGGGAAACCCCAGAGGAGAGCCACAGGACCGACACAACGGGAAGCCACCAAAGGAGCCCAAGACGAGTGACCCCTATACAGGGATTTCTCAAGGACAGCTAAGGAGGTTCTAGTGAGCCGGGAGCCTGCGAACCGACCCAAGGAGAGCAAGACAGATAATAGGGAGCACAAAACCAGGTAGCTGTGTCCGGGAACCTCCGGGAGTACAAGATACGGAATGAAGACGGGGTCCACACGGAGCACAGGGGATCCGACTGCAGAAAAGAAACAAGCAGTAAGAACAGAGATAATAAATTGCAACAAGGCAGAATGACCAGTGACTGGCAACTACTCAAACAAGAAGTTGCCCAGGCACCGGTCTAAGATTAAAATGAACATTAAATAGCCACCACCTCACAGCGATTGGCTGAGAGGTGGAGCCGGAAGAATTACAACGCTGGCCCTTTAAGGCACAGCAGCAGAGTGCGCGCATGCCCTATGCCCGCCCCTAGGATGCAAGGAGGAGGAAGCAGCAGCCCTGAACAGCGAGGCAGGAGGGGAAGAGGACACAGGAGCGAGGATGGTGCTGGTAAGAGCGCGGGACCCTGGGGGACAGTGGCGGCTGGCCGGGACCCGAACCCACTGCCTCCTGACAGACCTCCACGCGGTTGCACACCGAGGGCAGGCGGGCAGCAAGGCAACAGGGCACAAGGTGCCAGGGTGTGGGTCGCCCATGGTGACAAGGAGCTTTGTTCTCTCCTTGATGACGGCGCTGAATCACACCCCATTACACCAAAAATGCGAGACTCACTTCTACCGGAATGTCCAGTAATGCCACCTTTTACCTTCTACCGAAGGTTCACAAGGACCCCCTATCCCCTCCTGGGAGGCCTATAGGGGGTCTTTGTGAGCCCATCTGTCAGTTTGTCGATCATTATCTCCAGCCGTGTGTAAAGATGCTTCCCTCCTTTGTACAAGACTCTACAGATGTGCTGAGGAGACGTGATGGCATTGTATTTCGAGAAGACGTGGTTGGTCAGCTGTGACGTGGAGTCCCTCTATACGTCCATGCGCCATGACCAGGGGGTTCAAGTCGCGGAATATTTTCTGAGTATGACAAATCTTGATAAAGTACTTTGTAAGTTCATTATTGAACTACTGAGATTTCTTTTACATCATAATTTTTTTCTTTTTAAGGACCACCCCTACCTACAGCTCCAGGGAACAGCTATGGGGGCAGCTTGCGCACCCTCATATGCTAACTTGTTCCTGGGGCTGTGGGAGAGGGATATGGTCCTTGAAACCCCTAGCCATGAGCATGCTGTTACATGGATGAGGTATATTGATTAAATTCTTTTGGTATGGCAGGGCTCCACGTCACAGCTTGCTGCCTTTCTGGGTCATTTAAATTACAAAGATCTGAATATCAAATTAACATGGAAGTACAGTTCCACTCAAATTGACTTCCTGGATCTGGCTATAATTAGATCACTAGAGGGCAGCTTAACTACAGATATTTATAGAAAAGAGACCTCCAATAATTCACTGCTACATTTCTCCTCAGCACATCCTATCCCTTTGAAAAGATTGATTCCCTATGGCCAATTTTTGAGGGCACGGAGAATCTGCTCCAATGATGCAGTCTTTATAAAGCAGGCTAAGGTTCTCAGTAGTAATTTCAGACAAAGGGGTTACCTTACTGAAGTTATCCAGAAGGGGTATCAACGGGCATCACGACAGGAGAGACAGAAGTTGTTGGTCCCGAGTGATAATAAAAAGAGAAAGATGGGTGAGAATACTGTAAGATTTATCACCACCTTCAATTCAAGAAGGAGGGACATTGTGAATTCTTTTGATAAACACTGGGAAGTGTTGTTATCAGATAGTGATCTTGCTAGGTCACTTGCTGATCACCCTTCCATAACATGGCGTAGATCGCCAAATTTGAGAAATTTGCTCCGGGGAGGCACATAGTGGATTTTTGTTAACAAATCTATTTTTAACAGTAGGGGCCCCCCTTGGGGATCCTTTCCATGTGGCAATTGCTCTGTGTGTAGTTACTGTTAGCAGCGGGATAATCGGCGTGATGTCCACAGCAAGCAACAGAGAATGTTCATTTATTGAGAATTAAGAACATCCAGTTTACAACATGAGAATAGTTTCAATCTGGTTTCTGGGAGCGAGAGGGAGAAAATCTGCTGCGACTTTCAGCTTCCAGTTCCACACTAGAATGTACACGCTGGAGCAGGAGGAGGAACATCCTGTCTCTGAATGAGGACCTTTTTTTTTTTAACTTTGTTGACATCTGAACAATATGCATGCAGACATAAAATCACATCATATTAAACAAACAATAGCTGTTGCAATATATACAGATCAATATGCATTAGGCCAACACCCCCACTCAACAACTATTTATTCGGTTAGTCCCATAATGGTTCTCAATCCTTGGAACCTAGGTCGTGGCAATGGCTTGGTCAAAATTTCAGCTAACATCTTATCAGTCTCACAATAAACAAACTGAATTATGCCACGATCTATCAAATCACGTAGATGATGATATCTGACGTCGATGTGCTTAGTTCTAGCATTGATCTTTTCACTGCATGCAAGTTTAATGCATCCTTGGTTGTCCTCATATATCACCATTGGCTGAGTTAACAGTTTACCAAGATCATCCATCAGTTGTCTTAGCCAAATGATCTCCTGACTTGCATAGGCTGCGGACACATACTCAGCTTCTGTGGATGACAAAGCAACAGATACTTGTTTTCTACTAGACCAGGAGATTGAACTTTCTCCAAGTTTAAATACGTATCCGCTTGTGGATTTACGATCATGCAAATCACCAGCCCAATCTGCGTCAGCATAGTCGGTGAGTTTTAGATTTCCTGCTGCAGATAATTTTAAGTTTACTCCTTGTGTCTCTTAAATATCGGAGAACTCTTAACGGCGTTCCAGTCCTTTTGGCGCAGTTTCTCCACATATCTGCACAATATTCCAACTGCTGTTGTAATATCTGGTCGAGTCATAGTCGATATGTATAGAAGTGCCCCCACTGCCTGTCGATATTTCTCATTGTTGGGCAACAGGTCACCTTCTTCCAGTTTCAGGTAGGATGATTCCATTGGCGTTGATACACCTTTGGCTTCTGTCATTCCAAACTGATTCATAATTGAATTAATTTTTGCACTTTTTACCCTGTGGCAACTCAGTGAGTTTCCAAGTTTGAAGTTGATGAAGCGAGTTCATTTCTTCATTAGCGGCATTGATCCACTTTGTTCTTTGATGAGCAGGTAGTTTTTGCATTTCATCCCATGACTGTGGCTCTGACTC
Source organism: Allobates femoralis (assembly GCA_033576535.1). Classification (NCBI taxonomy): domain Eukaryota; kingdom Metazoa; phylum Chordata; class Amphibia; order Anura; family Aromobatidae; genus Allobates; species Allobates femoralis. The sequence continues at coordinate 478,779,946 of JARQOC010000001.1, read as the reverse complement.
AGGTAGTGTCTTGGCAATGTAGGATAGACGTTTAGCTGGTATTCCTTTGTTTGATCTTGACAATCGTCTGATTTCAGGTTCACTTAGGCCTTTTGTTGTTTCTTCAGTGGTTGAAGAATCTAGCCAGACTTCTACATTCTCTCTTTCGTTGTCTTGTGATTGTGACTGAGATTGTTGTTGTTGCTTCATCTGGACTACTGGCATAATATCACAAAACTTGGGTGACACAAAATTCTCATCAATCACTACATCTTTGCTTATTGTGACCTTGTTTGTCTCTGGGTGTAGAATTCTATAACCTTTCTGGGTTTCACTGTAACTTACCGGAATGCCTTCCTTAGCGTGAAATTCCCACTTAGTTAGTTTTTCTTTGGGAATGTATGCAAATGCTTTGCTTCCGAAAATCCTTATGTGCTGTAGTTTTGGCTTTGCACTATTCCATTGCTCAAATAGATTTTTCTCTGTGTTACCTGGTAGTCTGTTCTGAAGATAGCAAGCCGTCATAATAGCTTCGCCCCAATATACTGTAGGCATATTTGCATCAAATAACATACTCCTTCCGCTTTCACTGAGTGTTCGGTTCCTTCTTTCCGCTACACCATTTTGCTCAGGGGTGTATGGTGGAGTAGTCTGAAATATGATTCCATTTCTCTCTAAAATGCTCTGTGTCTCATTACGTGTATATTCAGTCCCATTATCTGCACGTAGAATTTTTGGCATTCTCCCAAACTTGTTATATACTTCAGCTAGATATATTTTAAGTTTCTCTGGAACTTCATTTTTGCTGTGAAGTAGATAGACAACTGTGTATCTTGAATTGTCATCAATGAATGTAAGAAATATCTCTTCTTTCCAGGGGTCTGAATACGCATTGGGCCACAGATGTCTGTGTGTATTAAATCTAGTGGCTGTTCTGTTCTTGTAGTACTTTTCTTAGGAAAGGTCTTTCTGGACATTTTCCCTTTGATACAGCTGGTACACCTCATTGTCTGGTTACATGGATCAATTGTAATATAATCAGCTAAGTGTTCTTGAAATAGCTTTCTTATTGCTTCTAGGTCTCTATGTGCAAGCCGTCTGTGCCATACATGAATACAGTTCTTTTGCATTTCTTGCTTAGCTCTGTATGCACACTCTTTGCATTTCAACTGATACAGTTCATCTTTGATTTTTCCTTTTGCTAGTGTGTGACCCTCCTTTGAGATGATGCAGCTCTCATACTTAAATGTAATAACTTCATTCCCTTGTTTTGTAAGCTTTTTCACGGATAATAATTACTTTCAAGACTAGGCACATATAGCACATCCTTTACATGAATCCTTTTGTTTTGTGTTGCAGAGAGGTTACAATCAATATAACCATCTCCTATGCCTTCTGAGTTCATACACTGACCATTCGCCATTATCACTTTCTCTGTGTTGCTTTGGTTAAGCTTAGTAAAGAAGTCTCTGTCATTGGTCATGTGACTGGTCATGTGACTGGTTGCACCAGAATCTATACATATATTTGGGCATCGGTTCATACGATCTGCTCATGACTCACTTCAACTGGAGCTGGCGAGAGGCCATAATCTACGAATGGATAAGTGAACAGCTCTTCAGAGTGTCTAAGTGTGGGATCAAAGAAATGATGGGAGTGCTGGTGTCTCACGGTCCGCGCTGCTTCAGGGTTAAATAAACTCACCAAAGAGCCAAATCGATTTCCATCCTTTTATTCCTCCTCTCTCCTACGCGTTTCGGCGCCTATCCTGGCACCTTCATCAGGGATATTACATCAGACAGTGGCAGTGGGGTTTTTATAGCCCCAAACTTACAAAAAAACAGGGTGTTGTCTGTGTACCTGTGATGTCATTTGCATCATCCAAAATGGGAGGATCTCCTCATTTTCCCACTCTTTTTATAAAAAGCTTAACAAATCTCCAAAATCACTGAGTATAATGCATATTCCATTCATAAAAAGATGCCTTCAATGTCCCTGATAAAAAAGTTAAAAATAATGCATGAAATTGCAGAAATCAGCGATAAAAAAATCTTCCTGATACAAAAATGCAAAAACTTTTCACAATGCTTCACATGGGGTTAGAACCTGGGACTTCCCCATCAGTAAGTACCCATTCAGGAGATCAGTGGTATACACCACCCGCTCTTTGGATATCAAAGTTGTGGGTGTAAGAGATAAAATACTATAAAAAGCTGATTATTATAAAAATCTCATAAATACATTAGTAAAACCGTAGGAGTAGAAAAAAAAAAAAAATTATATATATATATATATATATATATATATATATATATATATATATATATATATAATATATAAAACATGGTTATGAATACTCAAGGAATTTGTATATAAAAAGAAAATTATTCTAAAAAAATTTTTATTGCTAGAATAGAGATAAAAAAAGGGGTATTACAAAAGAGTATGTGTATTACAAACTAAAAAATGTTGATGTAGTAATCTACAACAATTGAATGATCCACATATAGTCAAAGACTTTCGATAAAGGACCTTTGTAGAGCGCAAATGAGGAAGATTGTGTGGAAAAAGAGCCGTTATTGCAACTCGGAAATAGCTGACAAGAGAAAAACAGAGACCAGCCAAGCAGGCGTCCCAGGTTCTATTCCCATTTACAACAATCAATCTATAGTATTTCATAATGATATTAAAGCAGTAGCAAGTAATTGAAAGATGTATTCTAGCTTTTATAATATAGGTATGGGTCATTCCATCTACAAGAGACTCTTGGGGCACTGATGTCACTCTTGGGGTACGAAAACTAGCAGCCTGACCACCACCAGCATGATCAGGCACATGTCAGCCAAGCACCCGACTGTCATATATGATACAGTCTATATAGAGTCTAATGCATGGGTATAATGAGACACATGAGACATACGCTTCTTAAGCAGCTCTTGTATTGCTTCATACAAGTTAGTGCATCAAGAGGATAACGTAAATGTAAGTTGCAGAGTGCAAGGCAAACAACCAAGGACATCAGAGCATTAAAGCATAGTACAAGTCTCAAGGAAAGCATTCAGAGTCTATTACTTCCCTGTCAGATGTTGCTGGCAAACAGGAGGATTCTGTGTCCATAAATGATTCCAGGCAGAGTGAATCCAGGCTTCAGAGAGCAAGTCACAGACAGATTGCAGACCTGATTCAGGAGCACTGGTAAATCATCTGAAACTGATTAAAAGGGCAATTGGCAAGAAACAGGGCAGGGACATCAAAGCTGAGGACTCCATATTGTTTGAGGGCAAAAGTCAATGCACAGGACAGGAAACAAGATGGCCGACAAAATACACTAAATGCAAACATAACAACAGATATAGCAAAAAAGACTGAAAACCTTACACCGACTTTGTGTGAAGTACAAGAGAGTCGAGTAGCGGTGCTTGCTGATGTCACTGCTACGTCTTTGCATGTTGTGCGTGTGAACCAATCCCCTGTACATGCTGCCCGCGAACAAGCCTCTGGCCCTGCACCTGAAGTTGCCCACGCACAAATAACACCACCATCAAGCACGTCCTTGTCCCAGCGCAGCGTTCAATTATCCATTCAGCAAACCTTTGAACGCAGGCGCAAATACGCTGCCAACGCCCCACATGCCACAGTCCTGAATTCTCACATTTCGCGACTCATAGCGCTAGAAATGTTGCCTTTCCGGCTGGTGGAGACGGAAGCATTCCGCGACCTGATGGCGGCTGCTGTCCCACGTTACTCGGTCCCCAGCCGCAACTATTTCTCCAGATGTGCCGTCCCCGCATTGTATAACCACGTGTCCAACAGCATCACACGTGCCCTGAACAACGCTGTTTCAGCCAAAGTCCACCTAACCACAGACACGTGGACAAGTGCTTGTGGGCAAGGCCGCTACAGCTCCTTGACAAAACACTGGGTTAATATTGTGGAGGCTGGGACCCAGTCTGAGCGAGGGACGGAACACAGTCCTTCCCACACCAAGGATAGCAGGCCCTACCTCTGTCAGGGTTTCACCGACACTCTACAGCTCCGGAATGTCATGCTCTTCAGCCTCCTCCTCCTCCTGCGCATCCTCATCCACTGTACCCTCCACACCAGTCCCAAGCTGGAAGCACTGCAGCACTGCCTCTGCGAAGCGGCAACAGGCTGTGCTGAAGCTAGTCTGCATAGGTGACAAACCCCACAATGCAGAAGAGGTGTGGACAGCTCTGAAACAGCAGGCAGATCACTGGCTCACACCTCTGAACCTAAAGCCAGGAAAGGTCGTGTGTGACAATGGCCGGAACCTGGTGGCAGCTTTGAGGTGAGGCCAGCTGACGCATGTTCCATGCGTGGGCCATGTGCTCAACCTGGTGGTTCAGAGGTTTCTAAAGTCATACCCAGAGCTGTCTGAACTGCTGGTAAAAGTTCGCCGTCTGTCTGCACATTTTCGCAAGTCACCTGCTGCTTCAGCCGGCCTTGCCGGCTTTCAGCGCCGTTTGCGTCTTCCGGCCCACAGACTGGTGTGTGATGTCCCCACGCGTTTGAATTCAACTCTGCACATGTTGGTCAGGATATGTGAGCAGAAGAGGGCAGTTGTTGACTACCTGCATCACCTAAGCCATCGGGAAATGGGTCAAACTCCAGACATAACACCTGAGGAGTGGAGATGGATGTCCGACCTATGTACCGTCCTCCAAAACTTTGAGGACTCCACCAAGATGGTGATGGGCGATGACGCCATTATTAGCGTCACCATACCTCTACTCTGCCTTCTAAAACGGTCTCTGCTGAAAAACTAAGAGGATGCATTGCAGGCCGAGCGCGATGACTTGGAGCAAGAAACAGTAGTGGGTGTGGGTGAAAACACACAGCCCAGCCTCATCTCATCACAACGTGCAGTGGAGGACTATGACGAGGAGGAGGAGGATGAAGACATAGAGCAACTCTCTGGCCAAATTGAGGATATGACATGCACACCAGTCATACGCTCGATTCAGCGTGGCTGGCCAGAGGACAGGGGAGATGAGGAGGAGGAAGAGGACAGCATGTTCACTCATCGTGTTGGTCTGGATACTGAAGTCATGGCTGTTAAGAGTCTGGCGCACATGGCTGACTTTATGGTAAGCTGCCTGGCTCGTGACCCTCGCGTTCTGAACATCTTGGCCGACAATCAGTACTGGTTGGCAAGACTCTTAGACCCACGCTACAAGGAGAACTTTATGTCTCTCATTCCTGAGTAGGAGATGTCAGCCAAAATGCAGCAGTTCCAGAAGGCCATAGTCACGGAAGTAGGCAAATCATTCCCCTCACAAAACGCTAGCGGCATAGGTCAGGAATCAGTGGACAACCAAGGCGTACGGCCGAGAGGGGCACAAGTCCAATCCGCCAGAGGTAGTGGAACAGTTTTACGATGTGGGACAGTTTTCTCAGCCCCTCACGTACCACAGCCCCTGAGGTGCGGGGTAGTGCCACAAGAAATGCTAACTTTGGCCAGATGCTGAAGGAGTACCTTGCAGATCGAACAACTGTACTGCGAGATTCCTCTGTGCCTTACAATTATTGGGTCTCCAAGCTGGACACGTGGCATGAATTGGCTCTCTACGCCTTGGAAGTCCTGGCCTGCCCTGCCGCTAGCGTTTTGTCCGAGCGTGTTTTCAGTGCCGCAGGTGGAATCATTACTGATAAACGCACCTGCCTGTCAACTGAAAATGCTGACAGGCTGACTCTGATCAAGATGAACAAGGGTTGGATTGGGCCAGACTTCACCACACCACCAACAAATGACAACTGAATTAAAATTTTGTTATGGAAATTTGCCATGTACCTCCAGTCACCCATGGGTACACACTTCTGGACTTCCGAGTGTCCAAGTGTGGGATCAGTAATGTCCGTGGACGTGTACTCGGCCTGGTGGTAGGAAGGGGGATCAGGTTGGGAAATGTGCGGTGCAGTATCACGGCTACTGACACTTGACCATGTGGAAGACAGGGTGTTGGTGGAGGTGCCAATCTGACTTGAAGCATTATCCGCAATCCAAGTAACAACCTGTTGACACAGGTGTTGGTTCAAGAGCGGTGTACTGGAGCGGGCCCCAAGAATTTGGGACAGGACGTGTGAGCGAGTAGATGTGCCCCTTTGTTGTTGCGAAATTAGTACTTGCACACGACCTCGGCCTCTGCCTGCACCACCATCACGTTCACTTCCTTGTTCCTTGCCAACGTCCTTGCGCATTTTGCTTGTATATAGCGACAACAGTCTGGTGACTGTAATGGTCACAGGAGATTAGGATTTTAGTCCCTAACCTGTATCAAGGTATGACGTACACCAGTCTGGTGACTGTAATGGTGTCAGGAGAGGATTTTAGTCCCTAACCTGTATTAAGGTAGTACGTACAACAGTCTGGTGACTGTAATGGTGTCAGGAGAGGATTTTAGTCCCTAACCTGTATCAAGGTATGACGTACAACAGTCTGGTGACTGTAATGGTTTCAGGAGAGGATTTTAGTCCCTAACCTGTATCAAGGTATGGCGTACAACAGTCTGGTGACTGTAATGGTTTCAGGAGAGGATTTTAGTCCCTAACCTGTATCAAGGTATGACGTACACCAGTCTGGTGACTGTTCAGATCACAAGAGATTAGGATTTTAGTTCCCTAACCTGTATCAAGGTATGACGTACACCAGTCTGGTGACTGTAATGGTTTCAGGAGAGGATTTTAGTCCCTAACCTGTATCAAGGTATGACGTACAACAGTCTGGTGACTGTAATGGTTTCAGGAGAGGATTTTAGTCCCTAACCTGTATCAAGGTATGACGTACAACAGTCTGGTGACTGTAATGGTTTCAGGAGAGGATTTTAGTCCCTAACCTGTATCAAGGTATGACGTACACCAGTCTGGTGACTGTAATGGTTTCAGGAGAGGATTTTAGTCCCTAACCTGTATCAAGGTATGACGTACACCAGTCTGGTGACTGTTCAGATCACAAGAGATTAGGATTTTAGTTCCCTAACCTGTATCAAGGTATGACGTACAACAGTCTGGTGACTGTAATGGTTTCAGGAGAGGATTTTAGTCCCTAACCTGTATCAAGGTATGACGTACACCAGTCTGGTGACTGTAATGGTTTCAGGAGAGGATTTTAATCCCTATCCTGTATCAAGGTACGACGTACAACAGTGTGGTGACTGTAATGGTTTCAGGAGAGGATTTTAGTCCCTAACCTGTATCAAGGTATGACGTACACCAGTCTGGTGACTGTTCAGATCACAAGAGATTAGGATTTTAATCCCTAACCTGTATCAAGGTATGACGTACAACAGTGTGGTGACTGTAATGGTTTCAGGAGAGGATTTTAGTCCCTAACCTGTATCAAGGTATGACGTACACCAGTCTGGTGACTGTTCAGATCACAAGAGATTAGGATTTTAGTTCCCTAACCTGTATCAAGGTATGACGTACAACAGTGTGGTGACTGTAATGGTTTCAGGAGAGGATTTTAGTCCCTAACCTGTATCAAGGTATGACGTACAACAGTCTGTATAGGAAAAGGTAATGGTCACAGCACCAGGGGTTACTTGCAAAGCTGTTCCAGTTTCCAGCCAGCAACTGGACGCACGTCCACCCCGGAGAGTTCACATCCGGTACGTCATGTAATATTAAAGCTAAAAAAGAACAGCATCACAGACCTTTGATGGTGAAAATGATCCTCATGCCTTTTTATTCCATGGTCAAAGAAGCGACGTTTCGACCACTCCTGTGGTCTTTATCAAGCTCAGTATGTTTTACAATTGACCTCTTTGTTATGGGTGTGGTAGAGCACTATTTAAAGTGTTAACCAATCACAATCCATATTCAACAATTAGTCCAAAAACATCAAAATACATTAAAACATACACTATAAAATTACATACAAAGTGTTACATATGGATACCTCATTTCTCCACGATGGGTTATATATCATAACAAGCATTATATCAAAATCATAAATTTTTAAATCATTAAATAGGCACATGAACGGTTAACACGAGTGACCAATCAGTGAACACCAGCCAGTTGTCATGTCAACCTACATGCACACAAACAGGGATGTAATACTTAATGTGGTGATCAAAGATCTTCAAAATCACTATCAGCCCCCATAGTGTTACTAAACAAAGTTTTTTCACACTCCATATCTATAACACATCCTAATGACTCTCTGTCATGTAAGGATCTTGTCACCAACGGACCCATGTCATATTACCTGAACAGAATATCCGTGCCCGGCTACATCTGAAGGTGCACATCAGCGTTCAAGAGTCGGCATGTTAATAATCATCACGGGTGTATCGGCTACACATTAACACTATACGATATGAGCGCACGCCGGGTACAACCCAGCTACCAGCCAATCGTGTGTCCCCATACTCCGGGAGCCTCTATTGTCACGGATATAAGATTAAATCCGATAGGCTAGTCCGGCGCAAGCGCCGTGCCCGCATCACCAAGGGCCAATCACACTCGATCATCACTTTGTTTACATCACGTGGCCTCTCGCGATATCAGTGCATGCCTGGTACATTCCCGGCCGTCAGCCAATCGCGTATCACCAAACTCAGGGAGCTTATACCATCACGGACATAAAATTAAATCTAATAGATCAGTCCGGCGCAGGCGCCGTGCCCGCATCCCCAAGGACCAATCACGCTCAGTAATCGCTCTGTTTATATCACGTGACCATTCGTGTTCCCCTCATCTATTGGTTATTTACGCTAGTTCAGAGCCACATAATGACCAACCAGTGGATTTATTTTCTCTGTTAATATCATGTGACAACACACAATCTCCAAACCAATGGCTCAGAGATGTTTCAGTGTCCACAGACAACAGTCACGGACCCAACATCTGCCCATGCTTGATCTCAAAATCTGATGATTATTCCCATAAACTCAGGGCATTAACCCCACCAGCGGGAACACGAAAAACCGGTACTCTACTAGTCACATTCTAGAAACGTCATAGCCTAACATCCCTCATAGCTCATCAAGACAAATGAACACTCCAATTGATTAAACCCCCAGTATTAACACACGAATAATACAATCACCTCAAGCTCATGTATACTGCCGTGTCACTTTAAATACCACCAACGTGGATGGTCCTGAAGGTCACACGTGTAAACCAAATAAGATACCGCATCAAAAGACACTAAATATTTAACAATAAATATGCAACAATAAATATGCCTCATCATTCGTGATATAATAACCCCCCATTTTATGGTATCTAAAGTCATGTGTTGATAGTCCATATACATGAAAGTCCAAAGATATTTATTTTTACTACTTATCATTATTAAATGTCAACCTCCACATGACTTTTCGTAAGAGGAACCCCAACACCTTGTTAATTCGCATCAAGAACAACTAAAAGAGAAAATTAAAAACAAATACAGAGTTATCAGCAGCAAGTTCCCATAGACCAAATTATTTTAATAGGCAGCTCCTCTGATTGTATTCAATATTAAGACCCTTAGGATGTAGTGTGTCCAACTCAAATATCTGTCTGGTGACTGTAATGGTTTCAGGAGAGGATTTTAGTCCCTAACCTGTATCAAGGTATGACGTACACCAGTCTGGTGACTGTAATGGTTTCAGGAGAGGATTTTAGTCCCTAACCTGTATCAAGGTATGACGTACACCAGTCTGGTGACTGTTCAGATCACAAGAGATTAGGATTTTAGCTCCCTAACCTGTATCAAGGTATGACGTACAACAGTGTGGTGACTGTAATGGTTTCAGGAGAGGATTTTAGTCCCTAACCTGTATCAAGGTATGACGTACAACAGTGTGGTGACTGTAATGGTTTCAGGAGAGGATTTTAGTCCCTAACCTGTATCAAGGTATGGCGTACAACAGTCTGGTGACTGTAATGGTTTCAGGAGAGGATTTTAGTCCCTAACCTGTATCAAGGTATGACGTACACCTCAGGTGACTGTTCAGATCACAGAGATAATTTTAGTTCCCTAACCTTATCAAGTATGACGTACACCAGTCGGTGACTGTAATGGTTTCAGGAGAGGATTTTAGTCCCTAACCTGTATCAAGGTATGACGTACAACAGTCTGGTGACTGTAATGGTTTCAGGAGAGGATTTTAGTCCCTAACCTGTATCAAGGTATGACGTACAACATCTGGTGACTGTATGGTTTCAGGAGAGGATTTAGTCCCTAACCTGTATCAAGGTATGACGTACACCAGTCTGGTGACTGTAATGGTTTCAGGAGAGGATTTTAGTCCCTAACCTGTATCAAGGTATGACGTACAACAGTCTGGTGACTGTAATGGTTTCAGGAGAGGATTTTAGTCCCTAACCTGTATCAGGTATGACGTACAACGTCTGGTGACTGTAAAGGTTTCAGAGAGATTTTAGTCCCTAACTGTATCAAGGTAGACGTACACCAGTCTGGTGACTGTAATGGTTTCAGGAGAGGATTTTAGTCCCTAACCTGTATCAAGGTATGACGTACACCAGTCTGGTGACTGTTCAGATCACAAGAGATTAGGATTTTAGTTCCCTAACCTGTATCAAGGTATGACGTACACCAGTCTGGTGACTGTAATGGTTTCAGGAGAGGATTTTAGTCCCTAACCTGTATCAAGGTATGACGTACAACAGTCTGGTGACTGTAATGGTTTCAGGAGAGGATTTTAGTCCCTAACCTGTATCAAATATGACGTACACCAGTCTGGTGACTGTTCAGATCACAAGAGATTAGGATTTTAGTTCCCTAACCTGTATCAAGGTATGACGTACACCAGTCTGGTGACTGTTCAGATCACAAGAGATTAGGATTTAGTTCCCTAACCTGTATCAAGGTATGACGTACACCAGTCTAGTGACTGTAATGGTTTCAGGAGAGGATTTTAGTCCCTAACCTGTATCAAGGTTTGACGTACAACAGTCTGGTGACTGTAATGGTTTCAGGAGAGGATTTTAGTCCCTAACCTGTATCAAGGTATGACGTACAACAGTCTGGTGACTGTAATGGTTTCAGGAGAGGAATTTAGTCCCTAACCTGTATCAAGGTATGACGTACAACAGTCAGGTGACTGTAATGGTTTCAAGAGAGGAATTTAGTCCCTAACCTGTATTAAGGTAGTAAGTACAAGAGTGTGGTGACTCTAATGGTCACAGAAAAGCTTGGATTCCGATCTGTATCACCCTGCCTATATCCTCCTAGATTAGTCCTGAGAAGGACTGTTCTGGTCACTGGAAAGCTTGGACTCCGAGCTGGATCACCCTGCCTATATCCTCCTACATTAGTCCTGAGGAGGACTGTTGTGGTCAGCAGCAGTTTGCAGCCCTGCTCCGGATCTACCTGTAAGGGCCGCAAATCTGTCCCTAAGCAGCAACAGACACTCTCCCTACACTGACTGTCTGGATGGCTGTGTGCCGAACACAGCGCGCCGGGAGTTATAAAGGCTCGGTCACGCTGTGCAGGGCGGCCAATCACTGCTATGCCACAACTAACAGGGCTGTGGCATTGCAGTGGTCTGCCAGCCAATCCCTGCACGTGGGCTGGCTCTCAAAAGAGCGCCAACATGCAGAGATGACGACCACGAGCACAGCACGAGTATCGCGAGATTACTCGGTGCTCACCGAGTAGCCCGAGTACAGTGATACTCGTGCGAGTACCGAGTAGTGGCGAGCATGCTCGCTCATCACTAGTCATTATTAGTAAAACATCCATTAAAGAGATTATAGTGCAATTATGATGATGCTTTATAAAAATAGTGTGGGTTGATATAATCCAATAAAAGGTATAAGGTGAATAAAAAGACCTAAAAGATTAACTGTTAAGATGGTGTTTGCTAAAAAGGTTTTTTAGTGTTAGTGATGACTAAAAAACTAAAAGAATAAGAGGAGTTATATAAAGAATAACTTTAGGGGCAGCACGGAGTAGTTCTACAACTTGTAACATAGTGAAAATTATGTGAAGAAAGTGATCAGTGTGCCAGACAAGTTATTCAAAATCAGAATAGTTGAATAAATAGATAAGAACAAAATAAAAACTAGATAAAATATGGTGAGATAAAAGAGAACTTTTTAAGAAAATAATGTGAAAGCAGATTTCTCAGTAATATAAAAAAGAAAAAAACCATATCAGCAAGAATGGTTCTATATCAGCTCTGTAACCAAATTTAACCCTTTGGGTTTTAAAGTGTCCAGGTTGTATATCCAAAATTTCTCCTTTTTTCTAAGTACTTCAAATCTATTATTGGTCTCAGCTGGCACATGGTCAATTGGGGTAATTTTGACCAAAGTAGGATCTCTATTACGGTGTTTATCAAAATGACAAGATACACCATGTAGTTTGAAACCATGTTTTATATTACTTCTGTGTTTGTTTAATCTCTCGTTCAGTGGTCTAATCGTTCTTCCCACATATTGCAGGCGACAGGGGCATTCCAATAGATAAATTACATAATTGGTAGTGCAGTTCATACTATATTTTATTGGGAAAGTTTTATTTGTTGAAGACGAACTGAAAGAGGATACTGTTTGAATGTTTTTACAGCACAGACATTTCTTCTTTCCACACTTTACAGTATTTTTTACTGTTTTGACAGGTCTCGTTGTGGATTTGAGCTGTGAGAGGCGACTTGGAGCTATGATGCTTTTAATGTTAGGCGCCCTTCTGAAGGTTATGCCCGGTTTTTCAGGGATTATAGATTTTACAGCTGATGGGGATAGGGAATAGGAAGCTGTTCACCTCAACACTCATCGGATTCCCAGGCACCTGGAACAGTGGCTGGCTCCACCAATCAGTTCAGAAGAAAAAAGGTATTTTCTAGGGCCACTGGACCATACTGACAGCAACTTTATTAGAACATATTAAACACACTTACATCCCGCCGGACGCGTTTCGGACAAGGTCCTTACTCATCGGCGTATATACAAATATAAAACCAATACATTTATAGACAAATAAAAAAACTTTGCTGCAACATTCAAGGCCTTAATATCCAACATGTGTCAGTTTAACCCCTTCAGGTTAGATAGAATAAGAAAACCACTCACAGTTCATGTAGTTCAAATGTTATGAGACCGAGAAAAAAAAAAAAAAAAAATATATAGTAACTTTTTTGTATAAATATGCATATCTTACCCTAACACAGATGACAATTGCAGTACATCGTTATAGGAACCACCCTACTCATATGTACATGTAAACATACATTATAAATATTGATCATTATTATTATTATTTAGACTCCCTATAGATTTCTCTAAGAGGAAGATACATAAATAAATGGCATAATTCCGAGCACAGAGAAACGTATTTATAATAACACCCACCCGGCAACGCGTCCGGCGGGATGTAAGTGTTTTTAATATGTTCTAATAAAGTTGCTGTCAGTATGGTCCAGTGGCCCTGGAAAATACCTTTTTTCTTCATTATAGATTTTAGTATAGGATCGTTTTTTAGACTATGCCAGTGTGCATGTAAGCAGTTTTTTTATGGCTACATGGTTCCTGTTAAACGTAGTAACGAAATTAAACATAAATTTATTCTGTGCTATTTTTTTCACCTTGGGAGTTAGTAGACATTCCTGACTCATTTTACCACAGGACTTTTGTGCCGTTTTAACTAGCGTCTTCGGATATTTTCTATCTAGAAACCCTTTGCTTAAAATTTCCGACTGGATGAGATAGTCCTCATGGTTCGAACAATTTTTCTTTATGCGCCTGAATTGTCCCATGGGTATATTCCTCAACCATTTGGCATCGTGCCCACTTTCATAGTTAATATAAGAATTCCTATCCGTCGTTTTAAAGAACGTTTTTGTACCAATGATCCCCTTATCCACAAAAATTGTTAAGTCCAGAAAATTAACAGTCATACCATTCACTACTGGTTCAAAACCCAGCCCCCAGTTGTTCCGCAAGATGGATCCAATAAAATCATGTACATCACCAAAATCTGTATCCCATATAAGAAGGATATCATCTATAAATCTCTTGTAGACGATCAAACCTTTTTTACAATACTCATTCAACATGTACAGTTTTTCAAACAATCCCATGTACAAATTCGCATAAGAACAAGCAACCTTTGACCCCATTGCTGTCCCATGTCTTTGATGGTACATCTCCCCATTATGGGTGAAAAAGTTATTATACAAAATAAATTTCAAACCATCTAGGATGAATGACATCATTGAATTGTTCATTTCAAGGTCCTGTTTGAGAAAGAATTCCACACAGAGTAGTCCTGTTGCGTGACTAATGTTTGTATATAAGGATGCTACGTCTAGGGTAACAAACACATAAGAGTTTTTCCATTTCACATTTTTTAGAAGTTTAATAACATCGGTGGAGTCTTTAATAAAGCTGTCTAGTTTCACTACGTATTTCTGTAAAGTTTTATCAATAAAGCTGGCAAGTTTACTCGTTAAAGACCCTATCCCTGAAATTATTGGTCTACCGGAAGGGTTTATCAGACTTTTATGGACCTTGGGCAGGTGATAGAGGAATGGCGTAGTGCAGGCCCGGCTTAGTGCAGGCCCGGCGTCAGCACCCGGCGTACCCGGGCAAGTGCCGGGGCCCGAAGGCTTGGAGGGGGCCCATCGGGCCCCTGAGGGCTAGGGTCACACTTGCATTGTGACCCTAGCCTGACGCAAGTATTGTCTGCTGCAGCGCAGAGCGTTTAATGCTATGCGCTGCCAGCAACGGAGCCCATAGAAACCCGAAGTTTACATTGACAACTAGTGGTTGTCAAGGTAAACATCGGGTTTCTATGGGCTCCAGCGCATAGCATTAAAAGCTATGTGCTGCAGCCAAAATACTTGCATCAGGCTAGGGTCACAATGCAAGTGTGACCCTAGCCCTCAGGGGCCCCTGAGCACATTGCCCCCACAGCCAGGGCCATATCCAGGGGGCAGCTGGTGGGTCATTTTCACCTCCTGCAGCATCGGAGGTCTCCCTCCTCCCCCTTCCATGGGAGCCGACAGAGCAGCACACACACACTGTGCTTACAGGACCTGTGATGATGTCACATGGAGGGGAGGAGTCAGGGGTCACATGATCAGCTCCTCAGTTGTCATGGTGCTGGATGAGGTGAAGTTTATGTGTGGGGTCAGGAGGGATTTACAGTGTGAATGTAGCAACGGCGAGTGTGTACTAGGTGTATGGCAATTAGGTGAAGTTTGTGTGGGGTCAGGAGGGATTTACAGTGTGAATGTAGCAGAGGCGAGTGTGTACTAGGTGTATGGCAATTAGGTGAAGTTTGTGTGAGGTCAGGAGGGATTTACAGTGTGAATGTAGCAGAGCCGTGTGTGTACGAGGTGTACGGAGCAGAGCCGCGTGTGTACTAGGTGTACGGAGCAGAGCCGTGTGTGTACGAGGTGTACGGAGCAGAGCCGCGTGTGTACGAGGTGTATGGAGCAGAACCGCGTGTGTACGAGGTGTATGGAGCAGAGCCGCCTGCGTACAAGGTGTACGGAGCAGAGCCGCCTGCGTACAAGGTGTACGGAGCAGAGCCGCGTGCGTACGAGGTGTACGGAGCAGAGCCGCGTGCGTACGAGGTGTACGGAGCAGAGCCGTGTGTGTACGAGGTGTATGGAGCAGAGCCGTGTGTGTACGAGGTGTACGGAGCAGAGCTGCGTGTGTACGAGGTGTACGGAGCAGAGCCGCGTGTGTACGAGGTGTACGGAGCAGAGCCGCGTGTGTACGAGGTGTACGGAGCAGAGCGCGTGTGTACGAGGTGTACGGAGCAGAGCCGCGTGTGTACGAGGTGTACGGAGCAGAGCCGCGTGTGTACGAGGTGTACGGAGCAGAGCCGCGTGTGTACGAGGTGTACGGAGCAGAGCCGCGTGTGTACGAGGTGTACGGAGCAGAGCCGCGTGTGTACGAGGTGTACGGAGCAGAGCCGCGTGTGTACTAGGTGTACGGAGCAGAGCCGCGTGTGTACTAGGTGTACGGAGCAGAGCCGCGTGTGTACTAGGTGTACGGAGCAGAGCCGCGTGTGTACTAGGTGTACGGAGCAGAGCGCGTCGTGTGTACGGAGCAGAGCCGCGTGTGTACGAGGTGTACGGAGCAGAGCCGCGTGTGTACGAGGTGTACGGAGCAGAGCCGCGTGTGTACGAGGTGTACGGAGCAGAGCCGCGTGTGTACGAGGTGTACGGAGCAGAGCTGCGTGTGTACGAGGTGTACGGAGCAGAGCCGCGTGTGTACGAGGTGTACGGAGCAGAGCCGCGTGTGTACGAGGTGTACGGAGCAGAGCCGCGTGCGTACGAGGTGTATGGAGCAGAGCCGCGTGCGTACGAGGTGTATGGAGCAGAACCGCGTGTGTATGAGGTGTACGGAGCAGAGCCGCGTGCGTACAAGGTGTACGGAGCAGAGCTGCCTGGGTACAAGGTGTACGGAGCAGAGCCGCGTGCGTACGAGGTGTATGGAGCAGTGCCGCCTGCGTACGAGGTGTACGGAGCAGAGCCGCGTGTGTACTAGGTGTATGGAGCAGAGCCGAGTGCGTACGAGGTATGTGTACTAGTGGTAGCCCCCTGCAGATTCCGCTCCTATAGTCTCAGCCACCTTTGCCAGCAGCATTCTTCTCCAGAGTCTCTTCTGCCGCTGTCTGCATTCTGCAGCTCAGCATGGAGGGGCACGATGTTGTCATCACTGTGCTGATATGTGCAGAGCGACCGGAGGAGACCGGAGCGGCAAGAAGAAAGGTGAGGAGAAAGAGAGATCCGGATGGCCAGACACTCCGCTAAGCTGTGGTGCCACCATATGGCAGTGCGGCTCCATTGAGCTGCTTGCATTATTTGTGTGCTTGAGGATGCTTGTGTATATACCAAGAATCCTCAGATGCACAAAAATGCAACATTTTGCATTTGAAGGGTATTTTTAAAAAGCGCAAGAGAATGCAAACGCATTTTAGCCCGCTCTTAACAACGTGTAATATACTCACTGTCAGAAACAGCTCTTGCTGGTTTCGGCAGTCACTGTTCCTGTAAGGCTGCCTTCACATAGGCGTTTTTTTTAAATGTGGCAGTTGCGGTAAAAAAAACCCCAGCATTTTCCGCCTAGCGGCTGCACTTGCTGCACATTTGCAGCAAGCCCCATGCATTGTCTATGGGGCTTGCGGTAAGTGTGCGGCTATATATATATATATAATTATAGTCCGCGATATGTACTAAAGGGGGGACCCACTGAGACTTTTTCGCCCGGGGCCCACAGAAACCTGGAGCCGGCCCTGGCGTAGTGGGTTGGGTTACTAATAAAAATTTTTAAAAATTTTTACTGATTATTCCCTGTACAAAGGCTTCTTTCATTTTCTGATTGTAAACTTTAGTTAGTTCTGGATATGGGTTGACTGTGATCTTTTTATAATATTTCGAATCCTCAAGGAGTCTTTCTGCTTCTTCCATATATGCAGATCTATCCTGTATCACTATGCCTCCTCCCTTGTCTGCTGCTCTTATTACAATGCTTTTGTTGTTTTTTAAACTTTTTAAAGCTGCTATTTCTTTTTCAGTTAGATTTTTCCTGTCTCTTCGTGCATTATTTGGTTTCAACAGTGTATCTTTGTTTAGGTCATTTAGTAGAAGGTCTTGAAAAGTTTCCAACTTTCTAATGGGTAGAAATTTGATTTGTTTTTGAAAGCATCAGAACTGTCATCACTATTTGTCCCACAGGAGTCTATTCCGTCCCCATTAGTTTTCAATGCAAAATATCTCTTTAGTGTAAGTTTGCGAATAAATTGGTGCACATCTATGAACAGGTCAAAATTATCCAGTTCATTTGATGGACAGAAAAGTAGGCCTTTGTTTAATAGTGATGTTTCTTCATCAGTAGGTGTGTATTGTGAAAGGTTGATGATATTATTATCTTTGTGATCAGTGTTCTCTAATCCACAAAGCTTATTTTCACTTTTTTTCTTTTTTCCTTTTCCTCTAACTCCTCTTTTTTTCTTTTTCCTCCCACAGTACTGAAGAACCTGGTTATTTCCTGATTTACGTTTTTTGCTGATAAAAAAGGGACCAAACCGTTGTTTTGTTTTTTTGAGTTGTCTATAATTACCCTCTGGGTGTTGGATGTGTTATCTACACTATGAGTATTTTCCAAATCACATATAATTAAATTCTTTTCATTTTCAGTATTTTTAGTTTTCTTATTATGTTGGATATTATTGTGTAGAACAATGGGTTGTAAAGGTTTCTCTCTATTGTGAGGTAGCAACCGGGGAACCCGCTTGCATAACGACAAAACACGTGTTTATAAGTTTAACCAATGTGTACCCGTTTATTTTCACATATAATTACAGAACCCGGGTAGCATGTTGGACACATATCACATTGCTTACAAACACTTTACATAAATACATCATACATTACATAGAACATTGCACATATACATTCACAATAACCCAGGACCTGTAACCACGACTCTCTCCTCATTGGAGCTCTAACACCTGCTCCGTGGTGGCTACGGCCTCCGGCCTACTTACACATCTTACAGTACATTTATAATAACTACATTTGTTGTACTTCGATGATGACCCCTCCGGGATCATACCAGGGATTGAGCAACCTGAGTACCGGGTATGTCATGTATCCCCAAGGGGCTCCTTCCCGGACGTGTTTCACCCCACGCCCGGACCAGTATCCACCGGGTTCAGCCACGGCTTCCCCACCAGGTGCTATCACAACCTCGGACCTCGGCACCGGCATGGAGCTAGCATGCTCCCTTCACCATCTCAACATAGCGGCATGGACTTGCACTCCCAGCCCCTCACACAGACTGGCTCTGCTCAGCTCTCAGGCTGGTAATCAGCCCACATCCTCTCAGGATGATGTCTGGCTGAGAATGAATCTCTCAATCACTCCTCTGGCTGACTCTTATCGTGCCAGCCACTCCCACATGGACACACCCCCTTAGCTGCCGGTAATCAGCCTTTCACACAGCTCAGGTTAACTCCCTGTGTTCTGGGTTGTCAGCACTCAGCCCTTATTCCTTAAGGACTCCTCGATCTCATCCCACTCTCACTGCCGCTCATTAGTAACATGAAACCTCATTGTGTTCAGGAACAGGTTCATACAGTATCATCACAGGAAACCGGCCAGTGTGAACAGGATCATACCCCGATCCTGCATGTGATGCGCCCCGGCCATGCGGATCATGCCGGCGGTGCCTCACATACCCCCCTCCTTGTTTACAACCGTGGGTAGGGGTTATACACACGGCCTGACAAGTCGGGTGACAGCGTCACTCCCGGCTTGTGGATAAAGGTCAAACACACTGCCGGCTTGTACACCTAGGACACCGGTAAACCGTGTCCTAACCTCCCCCCTCCTTGTTCAGACCAGTGGGGGATGAACACACTGCCATAGGAGCCGGGCCACCATACAACACCTTGTGGCCCCGCTCCCGGTTTGTATACCTGTGACTCCTGTCCAACCTCCCCCTCCTTGCTTAAACCAGCAGGGGCAAACACAGTTCATAGAGTCCTTTAGGAGTCCGGATGTGGCGCTGTCTTGGCATCTTCGTGACACCTAGGCCACCGAGACCTTGAACACGCTGGCTTCGTGACACCTAGGCCACCGACACCTTGAACATGTCGTCCGTCTTCGTGACACCTAGGCCACCGACAAGATGCTGGGGTGCGTCGTGCGGTCGCCCATAGCAACCAAGTCCATTCACAGTGCACCAATCAAAATCGTCCATATTAGGTGCCACTATACCACAGCCCTCGGCTGTACCACCCCCGAGTTATCATTGCTCTCACTCAGCGGGCTGGCATGCCCGCATTCTCCACCATATGTGAGGTAGCAACCGGGGAACCCGCTTGCATAACGACAAAACACGTGTTTATAAGTTTAACCAATGTGTACCCGTTTATTTTCACATATAATTACAGAACCCGGGTAGCATGATGGACACATATCACATTGCTTACAAACACTTTACATAAATACATCATACATTACATAGAACATTGCACATATACATTCACAATAACCCGGGACCTGTAACCACGACTCTCTCCTCATTGGAGCTCTAACACCTGCTCCGTGGTGGCTACGGCCTCCGGCCTACTTACACATCTTACAGTACATTTATAATAACTACATTTGTTGTACTTCGATGATGACCCCTCCGGGATCATACCAGGGATTGAGCAACCTGAGTACCGGGTATGTCATGTATCCCCAAGGGGCTCCTTCCTGGACATGTTTCACCCCATGTCCAGGTCAGCGTCCACCTGGTTCAACCATGGTGTCCCCACTCTAGGAGCCCTTTTAACCCCTGCTTCTGACCTTCGTTACATACGCCTCAACGGGCCCTGTGGGTCCCAATGGCGGTACCTGCCGCCTGGCTTTAGTCACCCAGCTTGATGATATACCATTAACCCGTAGTCAGGATTCCTGCCTGACCGGGTCCTTACATACCATGTGTGATCCATCATTCAAACGTCCATGGATCACATACATTTCTTCCACACGCTCACAGCCCATCATCCATGGACTGTGGCTCCTCCATGGCCCATTACAGGGACTGGCAAACCATAGTACACGGGAACCTCATCCGTTACCTACTAGGAGCCCTATTACCCCTGTGTCTGGCACCACAGGCACACCCACACCATTAGAGGCCGTGGTTGAGGGACGGGTACCCTCTGCAAGCAGCAGGGCAAGCCTCCCTCTCGTCCCCACGGGACGGAACGCCTCCAACATCATCCATACTGACTGGGTCACTTTCTCCCCACATTATTATACAATGTTCTTACATAGGTCATCATCTTACATTCAGGGCAATTGCCTAAGCCCCTACATACATCAACGGGTCCTTTACCGACTGCCTAGTCGGACCCAATAGCGGTTATGCCCGCCTGGCATTAATCACGCATACAGCTCACTCCGTTACACGGGAACCGCTGTCTTACCGGGCACAGATCCGGGTCTCGCTACCTGGATACGGGTCCACCAAGCGTCCCCCAAGGGCTCCTTTCCCGGACGTGTTTCACCCCACGCCCGGACCAGTATCCACCGGGTTCAGCCACGGCTTCCCCACCAGGTGCTATCACAACCTCGGACCTCGGCACCGGCATGGAGCTAGCATGCTCCCTTCACCATCTCAACATGGCGGCATGGACTTGCACTCCCAGCCCCTCACACAGACTGGCTCTGCTCAGCTCTCAGGCTGGTAATCAGCCCACATCCTCTCAGGCTGATGTCTGGCTGAGAATGAATCTCTCAATCACTCCTCTGGCTGACTCTTATCGTGCCAGCCACTCCCACATGGACACACCCCCTTAGCTGCCGGTAATCAGCCTTTCACACAGCTCAGGTTAACTCCCTGTGTTCTGGGTTGTCAGCACTCAGCCCTTATTCCTTAAGGACTCCTCGATCTCATCCCACTCTCACTGCCGCTCATTAGTAACATGAAACCTCATTGTGTTCAGGAACAGGTTCATACAGTATCACAGGAAACCGGCCAGTGTGAACAGGATCATACCCCGATCCTGCATGTGATGCGCCCCGGCCATGCGGATCATGCCGGCGGTGCCTCACACTATTAATTTTATTGATTAGCTCCTTGATTTTTTGCAGGTGTTCCTCATCACTATCCTTAATTATTTCTGGAATTTTGTCAGTCAGTGCTGTTTGACTTTTCTCATTTGTATGTATCTGTGCTATTGTTGTTACTAAGGTTTTATTCATCTGTTTTAGAGTTCCAGAGCCGACATTTATTTCTTGCTCCAAAATCTCATTCTCCTCCGTCCCACCTACGATTAAGTCACCATTTTCATTAAAAATTTCATCGATCAGAAACCCTGAAATGTCATTACTGCATGTTTCTAGTTCCTCTAGCTCATCTTCCTCCTCTACATTAAGAGATTCTGTGTTATGGTGTATATGTAGGTTTAAACAAGGTCCTTGATGCTCGGATCTTATTTCAGTCTGAGGTATCAACCCTTTTTCTTTATTGATCACATCTGTTGCTATAGCCTTGTCAGGATTCACTTTCTCTGGGATTAGGGATGTTTTTACTAATAATGACACAATAAATGCGTATATAATACAACGTCTCCAATGAGAACTTCATTGTCTCATTGACACTTGATGATATTTCATCTTTCTTTATCAAATATGGACTTTTGCTTTGATTGAGTCACCCACTGACTTAAATGGCACTTTTGCACTTTATTCATAGATGCACTTTTCCACTTTTTCCGTATCCATATTATACTCTGTTTCCTCCTCAGTGAAAAATAGCTTTTGAGCCTTTAACGCAAAAGCTTTTCTCCCCACTGCCCCTAGCGGCAGAAATATAAAGCACATTGGTTTCTGGTACCCGGTTGTCTTGGTTACTGCCTCCCAAACCACATTGTATGAGACGCTCAGTGCCATCTTGTGGTTGCTTTTCAGAATCACAGGTATAATTCTCTCTGAATTTGTTCCAAGAGTGACATCAGTGCCCCAAGAGTCTCTTGTAGATGGAATGACCCATACCTATATTATAAAAGCTAGAATACATCTTTCAATTACTTGCTACTGCTTTAATATCATTATGAAATACTATAGATTGATTGTTGTAAATGGGAATAGAACCTGGGACGCCTGCTTGGCTGGTCTCTGTTCTTCTCTTGTCAGCTATTTCCGAGTTGCAATAACGGCTCTTTTTCCACACAATCTTCCTCATTTGCGCTCTACAAAGGTCCTTTATCGAAAGTCTTTGACTATATGTGGATCATTCAATTGTTGTAGATTACTACATCAACATTTTTTAGTTTGTAATACACATACTCTTTTTTAATACCCCTTTTTTTATATCTTATTCTAGCAATAAAAATTTTTTTAGAATAATTTTCTTTTTATATACAAATTCCTTGAGTATTCATGACCATGTTTTATGTATTTTTATATATATATATATATATATATATATATATATATATATAAATTTTTTTTTTTTATTCTTCTCCTACGGTTTTACTAATGTATTTATGAGATTTTTATAATAATCAGCTTTTTATAGTATTTTATCTCTTACACCCACAACTTTGATATCCAAAGAGCGGGTGGTGTATACCACTGATCTCCTGAATGGGTACTTACTGATGGGGAAGTCCCAGGTTCTAACCCCATGTGAAGCATTGTGAAAAGTTTTTGCATTTTTGTATCAGGAAGATTTTTTTATCGCTGATTTCTGCAATTTCATGCATTATTTGTAACTTTTTTTTATCAGGGACATTGAAGGCATATTTTTATGAATGGAATATGCATTATACTCAGTGATTTTGGAGATTTGTTAAGCTTTTTATAAAAAGAGTGGGAAAATGAGGAGATCCTCCCATTTTGGATGATGCAAATGACATCACAGGTACACAGACAACACCCCGTTTTTTTTGTAAGTTTGGGGCTATAAAAACTCCACTGCCACTGTCTGATGTAACATCCCTGATGAAGGTGCCAGGATAGGCGCCGAAACGCGTAGGAGAGAGGAGGAATAAAAGGATGGAAATCGATTTGGCTCTTTGGTGAGTTTATTTAACCCTGAAGCAGCGTGGACCGTGAGACACCAGCACTCCCATCATTTCTTTGATACATACATTGGTGGAGGTCCTGCAGCAGCTGGAACATCGTTTCCAAAAACGCCTTCAAACCAGTTGTGGGGATCACAACTGGACCAGGTGAGCAGCTTCACAGCACCACCACTGTATATAAGTGTCACTAGTGATAGGGGGGGACAAGAGGCGCACATAGTGCCCCCTATTTTATCTTTAAGTGTGGGATCAGTTATGTCTGGGGCCGGGCACTCGGCATGGTGGGAGGAAGGAGGATCAGGGTGTGGAATGTGCGGTCCAGTCTCACGGCTACTGACACTTGACCGTGTGGAAGACAGGGTATTTGTGGTGGTGCCAAACTGACTGGAAGCATTATCCACTATCCAACTAACAACCTGTTGACACTGGTCTTGGTTTAATAGTGGAGTACTGCTGCGTTCACCTAGAAATTGGGACAAGAAAGTCGAGCGAGATGATGTGGGTGTTTGTCGTGGCATAATTCGAGCTTGCACATGGGCTCGGCCTCTGCCTGCACCACCATCACGTCCAGTTCCTTGTCCCTTGCCACCGAACTTGCGCATTTTCAATGTGGTGCTGACTGTATACAGCAAAATGAGTGCAGACAAGAGTTGTTTTTTAGCACAAGTCTTTTGGCGTATCCTAATTTACGCTGCAATCTGCAGTAGCAGCACTACGATGATAAATTAGTGCAGACAAGCGTTGGTTTTTTGCACGACCCTGAGATTCGAAATTAAGGCCCTGCAGGTGGACTAGTCAGACACAAACGCTGACTACAATAGCGAGTCTTTTGGCGTATCCTAATTTACGCTGCAACAGACAGTAGCAGCACTAAGATGCTAAATTTGTGCAGACAAGAGTTGTTTTTTAGTACAAGTCTTTTGGCGTATCCTAATTTGAGCTAAAAACTACTCCTGCCTATAGTGAGCTAAATTAATCCCTAAAAGCACTGTTTTGGGATGGAGGGATGAGATTTGCAGCCTGTACACCAGCCCCAGATGTGATGCAGGCTAGTATACTGGCATAATGAAGTTTGCTATATATCCTGCCTCCCTGCCTGCCTGTATACTGCGCTATTAGTCCTCAGAAGGACTGTTGTGGTAATTAGAATGGCAGCCCTGTGCCTACACTAGCTGAAAGGCCACAAATCTGTCCCTCAATCAGCAGCAGCTCTCCCTACACTGACTGTCTAATAGAGCAGAGTGACGAGCACAGCGCGGTCAGGTCTTATAAAGACCTGATGACGCTGTGCGGCCAGCCAATCACTGTAATGCCACAACCAACATGGCTGTGGCATTAAAGTGTCTATCAGCCAATCCCTGCATGCGGGCTGGCTCTGAAAAGAGCACCAACAGGTGGACCCCGAGCATAGCAAGAGTATCACGAGATTACTCGGTACTCGCCGAGCACCCAAGTACCGAGATATTCGTGCGAGTACCGAGTAGTGACAAGCATACTCGCTCCTCTCTATATAAGATGAGGAGCCATCTACATCAACTGGCACATCGGCACACCCAGCCATATCAGATCCTGAATTGGTAAATCTTGCAGCTGCAAAAGACTCTACATCCTCTGGTTATTGATCGGCTTCGTCGACAGATGTTTCAGAGACCAGAGGAAGTGAGGAAAATACCAGCCAAACAGATGAAGACAGGTCGAGCTCAGTTAGTGTGTGTAACTTTCTCTCATCATGCACTGCATAATTATATATATATATATATATATAATTATTACAGTTAGGGCCAGAAATATTTGGACAGTGACACAAGTTTTGTTATTTTAGCTGTTTACAAAAACATGTTCAGAAATACAATTATATCTATAATATGGGCTGAAAGTGCACACTCCCAGCTGCAATATGAGAGTTTCCACATCCAAATCGGAGAAAGGGTTTAGGAATCATAGCTCTGTAATGCATAGCCTCCTCTTTTTCAAGGGACCAAAAGTAATTGGACAATGGACTCTAAGGGCTGCAATTAACTCTGAAGGCGTCTCCCTCGTTAACCTGTAATCAATGAAGTAGTTAAAAGGTCAGGGGTGGATTCCAGGTGTGTGGTTTTGCATTTGGAAGCTGTTGCTGTGACCAGACAACATGCGGTAAAAGGAACTCTCAATTGAGGTGAAGCAGAACATCCTGAGGCTGAAAAAAAAGAAAAAATCCATCAGAGAGATAGCAGACATGCTTGGAGTAGCAAAATCAACAGTTGGGTACATTCTGAAAAAAAAGGAATTGACTGGTGAGCTTGGGAACTGTAAAAGGCCTGGGCGTCCACGGATGACAACAGTGGTGGATGATCGCCGCATACTTTATTTGGTGAAGAAGAACCCGTTCACAACATCAACTGAAGTCCAGAACACTCTCAGTGAAGTAGGTGTATCTGTCTCTAAGTCAACAGTAAAGAGAAGACTCCATGACAGTAAATACAAAGGGTTCACATCTAGATGCAAACCATTCATCAATTCCAAAAATAGACAGGCCAGAGTTAAATTTGCTGAAAAACACCTCAAGAAGCCAGCTCACTTCTGGAAAAGTATTCTATGGACAGATGAGACAAAGATCAATCTGTACCAGAATGATGGGAAGAAAAAAGTTTGGAGAAGAAAGGGAACGGCACATGATCCAAGGCACATCACATCCTCTGTAAAACATGGTGGAGGCAACGTGATGGCATGGGCATGCATGGCTTTCAATGGCACTGGGTCACTTGTGTTTATTGATGACATAACAGCAGACAAGAGT